>LNAC01000191.1:788901-824155 GCA_002007465.1 Ailurus styani
CCTAATCTCACAAAACAAACAGGGTTACTGGGGGGTGGGAGGGTAGGGATAGGGTGGATGGGTGATGGACATTGGGGAGGGTTTGTGCTATGGTGAGTGCTGTGAAAGGTGTAAGCCTGATCATTCACAGACCTGTACCCCTGGGGCAAATAATAATAAATAAAAAAAAAAAGGAAAAAGCTGTATTCTAATAAAACTTTATTTATAAAAACAGATAACAAGTTTCTGTGGGCTGCAGTCTCCTGACCCCTACTGTCCAAGGATGTTGCTATATTTGGCGAGATCATTTTTTTTTTTTTGAGAGAGAGAGAGTGCCCATGAGCACACGAGTGTGGGGGGGAGGGGCAGAGAGAGAGGGAGGGAGAGGAGCCCAACTCAGGACTCGATCTCATGACCTGGAGATCACGACCTGAGCTGAAATCAAGAATCAGATGCTTAACTGACTGAGCCACCCAGGCACCCCCCCCCAACCTCCCCTTTTTAAAAGCAAAGTTTGGAACCTGAACTTTTGGGTAAAGTTTCCGGATTTTAAAAAACACCTCATAATTCAAACAGAACACATGTGGGGTTGAAGTGTGAACTTGGGCTGTTGGCTGCTATTTTGCAAGACCCACATGTGGTCCCAAGGGTGCAGAATAGAAGCTGAACGGGTCCCGGCCAAGGTTCAATCTCACCCCTCCTGCCCACAGGAGGGCCCTGGGTTGTGAGACCTTCACCATCCACCCTCTAGCTTTTGGGGCTCCTGATCTGGGCAGGGGGAAACAATCCCACTAACTTTCTGGGGGTGGAGATGAGGTCTCTTGAGGTACAAGTGATAAATGAGAAGGATATGCTTTTGCAAACTCTAGAGCACTATAAATATTAGATGCAAAATGCCACAGGACTGAAGTCTTTGTTTTTTTGGCAGACAAATTGGCTGAGGAAGCAGGGCCGGGAAGAAAAGCATTAAACAAACCCCGAGCCCCAAAGCTCTTAGGGCTGGGGCATTTCTGATATTCTGTAACTGGATCCTTTTAACTTTGGGCTGCTTGCAAGGTTACAACATGAGCCTCTTTCTTCTGCTTTTGAAAAGACACCAAATGCAAATGGCTGCACAAAGTGATAAATCGATGCTGTGAAAGTTCTGGATGCCAGAGATGGGGGATCTTGCTGAACTGAGAACTGTGGGAAAGCAGACGAGGAAGGTGGGGGCATAATGACACACGAAGGAGGCAGCTTGTGCTGGAAGCAGAGAGAGCTGGGAGAAATGCCCTCCTCCCACTTGCCCCTTGAGGGGGGAAAAGCTGGATTTGGGTTCCTATAGTAGACATCTGTTTCATTTTTCTGCCCAACACCCCTTGTCCTGTTTTGTGGTAACTGTGCCTTCTGAGGTACCTATTCAAGTGAGACTGTTTCTGGCTCCCAGCTCCTGGGCGAGGCACCTGACCTGGGGTTGGCCAATCAGGGTGTCCCCCTTTGCCTGGCCTCTGGGGTTGGCCAATCAGAGTGTCCCCCCTCCTTTGGCCTCTGTGATTGGGTAAGGGAGGGGCATATGACCCTCGCTGAGCCAATGAAAGCCTCCCCTGAGACTTTTGCTGGAGCACGGGGAAGAGGCTGTCTCTCTCAGCCAGGGTCACTATGCCAGTGGGGTGGGACCTGTGAGGGCCATCTTAACGCCACAAAGCAGAACCTTCCTGAGAATAAAGCTAGCCCAAATGAAAGAAAATCCAAGAAGCAGAAAGACGGGTTCTGGTGACAATGTTTGAGTACTGGGACTCAGCTAAATTTGCCTGAACTAACTGCAATTATATTTCTGAATGCTGGAAAAGAGAGATAGTAATCCAAATTTCATTTTGTTCTCATTTTCTGCTTATTTCAAGCCTAAGGCCATAGAGCCATCCGTTCATTCAGATCTTTATTAGGCACCTAATACCTGCCTGGCACTGTTCTTGGACAGGAGGCTACAGCAGTGAAAGCAATAGGTAAGAAATAAACTCAAAACACCTGAGATAATTTCAAGGGGATGATAAATCCTACAAAGGACATAGAGCAGGGTGTTATGGTAGAGAGTGACAGTGGTTGGGGAGGGCTGATTCATGCGGGGAGGTCAGGGAAGCAGCAGGGATGTTAGAGACAGATGGTGAATGATAGTAAGAAACAAGCTGTGTGAGCAGCGCCCTAAGCAGATGCAACCACAAGTGCAAAGGTCCTGGGGCAAGTGTGAGCTTGGAATGTTCGAGAATAGCAGAGAGGCCGGGCAGTCTGAGTGTTGTTAGGGAGGAAGAGAGGTAGGAGAGGCGCACAGAGAGGGGAGCTGGGCAAAGCTTTGGAAGCTCTAGCAAGGAGCTGAGTTTATTCGAAGGGCACCGGGCAGCCAGTGGAGGGTCTCGTGCCGGGGCCCACATGATTAGAATGGCATTTTTCAAAGCTTCCTCTTGGTGCCGGGTGTGGAGGAGGAGTGGCTAATCACTGGGGAGAAGGAGGGATGAGCAAGTAGCCAGGGTGAAGGGCTAGGGCTGCTCCTACCTGTTTGCGGCAAGCTCATTGCTCTTGAGAAAGGCTGAGCTGTCAGAGGTGTGGAGGGCGGGCTGCTCGGGCCTCGAATTACGTGCTGCCATTGGCCGCCCAGTCCTTGGGAGGGTCATGCACCTCCTGCAAACGAAGCTGGGGCCCATCCATGTCCTGGAAACTTGACTCGCTGGGCATGGTGGGCTCCCCCAGCACCAGTGACAAATTTTATCAGCTGCTAAGTCAACATCAGGAAGGGCAGTGTTTGAAAATCTTTCTGCCCCCTTTTAAACCACGGTTTTGTCCAGAGGGTTGGAACGGGTGGGAGGCTGGGGAGAAAACCCACACCAGACTCTTGGAACAAGGCCTGGGGAGACTGTCAATCATTAGATACTTAATTATCACCTTGGAGGAAGGTGACACTAAGCTGATCCTTTGAAGGGCGGGTCTCATTTCTATGTCCATTTCTATGACAAATATTTTGTAAAGCTCCCTTGTTTTCCTAAGAGAAAATTGCAGGTAACGAAAACTACCTAGGCACATTTTTTTTCTTCCCCAAATCAATACAATGCCCTAATTACAGCCTACAAGAAGAATAAAAGGAAGGCAATGCATATCAAAGAAAAGTTTCCATGAGAACTTCTGAGCCCATCCATCGAGGAGATGTGATGGAGTAGTCGGGTGGCACCCAGACACGGATTCAGAGACGTGTGAGCGACAGACGCAGGCTGGGTAGGTCCACGATGCTCGCAAGCCAAGTGCTTCTGGTGGCCCTGCCCTCAGCGCTGAGACTTTCAGGAACGTGGGATAGCTCCTGGAAAAACTCTGCACTTAAGTATGATATTCCTCCCATTTACTGATCACTTAATCATTCCTGGAAAGTTCAGAGGGTCCTAAAACCGTGCAGAATGCCTCTGGTGGTTACGTATAAAATGGACTTAGGGTCAAGACTAAGATCACAGTACAGGTCAAAGAATCTATTCATATAATCATCTGGTGGACGACTCAGAAGTCGCGTGGAACAAAAGGGAATTGGGGAGCCCCCATCAGACTCTCGGGGCACAACAGGCCACAGAAGGTCCCTGGTTCCCCGCCCTTGGACGCCAGATGCATCCCCAACTTCGACAACCACCAGAAACATTTTCATAGATTTTGGCCCCTAGGGGGCAGTGTGTTCCCTCGGGAACCACCGGTTAGAAAAAAGTTTGCTAACCAGTGTGGCCTGTGGGCTGAATCCATCCCACAGGTGTGTTTGCTTTGGGTCGGCCTGGTGTTTTTATTTATTCTTCTAGAAAGTAGAGCAAACAGTCTGCATTTGAAATCTGGACAATTTGACATAGAAATCTGGGTGTCACACATCTGACAAATGAAGATCTGGCACCTGTGGGCCTGTCTATCATCCAATGGGCTGTGTGGCGGTGCCCCCTTCCCCACTGGACCCTCCAGGTGCTAGGGTTTGGTTTCTCTGGGTAGGAAAGGGCTCACGCCGGCACAGCGGAGAGTGGACCTCTCTGTGGCCTTGGGAGGGCTGACACACAGGGGCGTCCAGTTTCCCTCCCTGTGCTGAGAGCCCTCTCCCCACGACGGCACAGATGCTATTCTCCTGGAAGTGACCCGCTGGCCATGGGGCGGGAGGTGCCAGGTGCTCAGAGGAGGAGGACCGGGCCGTGGACAGCGGGACCCACAGGCCCCAGGCTGGACCCTCCTGGGTAGCTGCCCCATGCTCCTGAAGCCCTGACCCGTGGTCCAGC
Organism: Ailurus styani; assembly: GCA_002007465.1. Taxonomy (NCBI): domain Eukaryota; kingdom Metazoa; phylum Chordata; class Mammalia; order Carnivora; family Ailuridae; genus Ailurus; species Ailurus styani. Next base: position 793,140 of record LNAC01000191.1, read on the forward strand.
CTCACGATGGCCTGGGAAGGCCTGGAAAGGCAGGGCAGAGGAACCAGGTCCCGGAGCTCGGGCCTGAGGGGAAATGCCGCAGGAAGAAGCGGAGGCACCCACCGCACAGGCCGACGTGAGGGTTAAGGAAGATGAACCGTGGAAAGTGCCTGGGACCGTAAAGGCTCGATACGAACAACTTGCAATTTTAAAATTATTGGTTTTCTCTTCTGAAATTATTCTTTTTCTCTTCTGAGAGAAGTTTTTTTTACCTTTTTAATCTTTTTTATGTTTTTTATCTTTCTCTCCAAACTTTTGCGTGAATTATACTTTCCACCAAGACTGTCCAAGAGGACTTTTTGTGACAACAGAAGACATTCTAATCTGAACCATCCACTCTGGTACCCACGTGCGCCCAATGGGCACTCAAAAGGTGCCCAAGATGACTAAAAAACTGATTTTTTAATTTGACTTCATTTATTATTATTATTTGCCCCAGGGGTACAGGTCTGTGAATCATCAGGCTGACACCTTTCACAGCACTCACCAAAGCACAAACTCTCCCCAGTGTCCATGATAATTTGACTTCATTTTAATTAACTTAGATAGTTCCCAATGGCCAGTGGCTACCCTGTTGGGCCCCGCAGCTCTAGTGTAGACCCTTCTAGAATGTTCAGGGGAGTTGCAGTTCGCACCAGGGAGAGACTGCGATAGGTTCCATTTAGCCTGAAAACCCCCTCAAACCCTTGGTGGCTCGTAGGTAGGCTTTACACATCCGCCCAGCATAGCATCCTGCTTCTCACTCTTATTTGATTTCCACCATTATTTTAATGTCCAGCGAACTTAGAGACTCCCTGAGTAAAATAAAAGAGAGCCTGTGAGCAGAACCAAAGCAAGCTGCCCACGGGCTCGGCAGCCACAGTGTGCCACACTCAGGACCACAGCGGATGGCGAAGGGGGAGGCAGCGGGCTTTTCTGAGAGACCCTGAGTATCTGCAGTGTTTGCTCATTTAACACAAGATTCTGCAGCTTTGATGGAGGTTAAACGTGTCACTGGGTGGGGGGGGGTTAAATCAGGTGGTCTGTATAAAAGAACCCAGGTGAGGTGGGTTGAATTGCGTCCCCCAAAATACACGCTCAAGTTCTAATTCTGGGTACACGTGAAAGTGACTTCATTTGGAAATAGGGTCTTTCTAGATGCCATCGAGTTGAGATGAGGTCATGCTAGCTGGATTAGGGCGGGGCCTCATCCAGCGACTGGTGTCCTTAGAAGAGAGGGATTTATTTGAACACGGACACGCAGCAGAGAAGGCCATGTGCAGAGAGAGTGGGACCCTCGGGAGGCAGAGCTGGGAGCAGTACAGCCGCCAGCCAAGGACCACCAAAGATTTCCAGCAACCCCTGAAGCTGGAGGAGACAAGGACTGTAGGAGCATACAGTTCTGTTGTTTGAAGCCACTCAGTTTGGGTTCTTTGTTCCTGCGGCTACAGGAAATCTACACACCTGCTACCAGCTACGGGGCTGGGACAGAGAGAGTCTGGGCTCAAGTGTCACCAGGGGCAAAGAGGAATCTGCACCCATCAGCCTGGCGCCCAGCTTCTGAAAAGCTGGGAAGCTCGACCACCTGCTTCCTGTCTTTCCAAGTGGCCCCCTTCTCTTCCAGCCCCAGGGAGCCCCCCTCCCTGATGTGTGGACACTGGTCACGTGACCCTCAAGGGTGGGGTCATAGCAAAGGCACTGGGTAACTTACACACACATGTCATAACGCCACTCTACACAGATTGGAAACTGAGGCCAGAGGGGGCCAGGTCTCAGCTCATGATTACAAAGGAGTGAGAAGCAGAACCAAATTCTCGGGACTCCTGCACCAATGTTTTACTTGTTTTGAAACTCAAAGATCTTGGAGAAAGGGAGTGCCCATGAAATCGGAATTTAAAGAAATTCAGTTTGAAGATGAACCCACGTGGACGTGACCCCTGCGTCCCTCTTAAGGACGCCCTGGGCCAGCCTGGGCCCCGGAGGGCTGCCCGACTCCTGTCCGCATCCCTAAGGTGGGTCTACTTTGCAGGGCGAGTGAAATGCTCTGTGGTCACACCCCCGGGCCGGGGAAAGGGGGCAGCTGGACGAGGGAAGAAGGGGGCCGTGTGTGCATGCGTGTGTGCGCTCACTTGAGGGGAGAGGAAGGGAGCGGGGGGCACAAACAGGAGAGAGGCCAAGCACAGAGAAGGCTGCCATTGTGAAGGCGGCACAGCTGCACCAGGGGCCCCCGAGGAGGCGCCCACAGGAAGAATCCAAGTCCTTTCTTCTCTGTGTGTGCAGAAGGGCCAAGAAGAAAGGAGGAGGGGCCGAGAGGGTAGGGGTGGGGGAGGAGAGAGCCGGGAGAGAAGAGAGGGGTATAGAGAGATGGGGAGGGTGGCGGGGGATCTGCTGGCTCTGGATGGAACAGGCAGACTCATCTGCTCGTCCTGCCGTGACTCCCCGAGCGCCTAAGATGGGCTGCGCCCTCTTGCAGGCACAGGGAGGCGGGAGGCCACAGCCCAGGCGGTCCCCATTTCCACGGGCGGACGTTTCAGAAGGGAGTCAAGCAGTGAGATCAGTGGCACATTAGCGCTGCCAGAGAGACGGACTGAGCAGGAGCCAGGCTGGGGAGTCCTGAAGCGGGGGACGGGGACATCCTTTAATTTGGGAGGCTGGACAGTAAATACGCAGACACATGTGAAGTGGTGACGAGAGCTCTGAAGGAAAATAGAGCAGGGTGAGCGAGTAAAGAGTGGACAGGAACCCTCTTTTGGACGCGCTAGTCAAGGAAGGCTTCTCTGAGGAGGTGATAATTAAACGAAGATCTGAGGTCAGTGAACAGGCCATGCAGATGCGTAGGGAAGAAGTTTCTAGAAAAGGAAAGAGTAAGCACAAAGTCCCTTTCGGGGGCGCCAGGTGAACTGTTTGAGAAACAGGAAGGAGTGGAGTAATGGGGGGGAGGACAGGAGGTGAGGTGGTCAGAGGATGAGGGGCAGGGGGCCAGGTCATCAGGACCCCGAGGTGACCGTGGGGGGCCCACGGGAGGGCTGCAGGCAGAGGAGAGACAGGACCCCTCCAGCTGCTGAGGCGGGAACAGAGTGCAGGGTGTGGGGATAGGAGTGGCGCACGGGGAGGAGATGGCTGGCCTGTCTGGGCGAGACAGGGTGGCAGGTCCAGGAAGGGTGGTGGCAGAGTGGGCTCTGGAATATCTATCTATCTATCTATTTTTCTTCTCTTCTCTTCTCTTCTCTTCTCTTCTCTTCTCTTCTCTTCTCTTCTCTTCTTCTCTCTCTCTTTCTTTCATTATTTATTTGACAGAAAGAGAGAGATCACAAGTAGGCAGAGAGGCAGGCAGAGGGAGAGGGGGAAGCAGGCTCCCTGCTGAGCAGAGAGCCCGATGCGGGACTCGATCCCAGGACCCTGAGATCATGACCTGAGCCGAAGGCAGAGGCTTTAACCCACAGAGCCACTCAGGTGCCCCGGCTCTGGAATATCTTGAAGACAGAGCTGGTGGGGGTTTGCTGGTGACTAGATGTGGAGTGACAGGAAGCAAGAAAAGCAGGGATGACATGAAGGTTCTGGAATCCTGGAGCCGCCAGGGGAGACCGTGGGACGTGTTCAGGGAGGGGGACGCGATCAAGAGGCCGCTCTGCATGCGTCAGGTTTGAAATGCCAGGCGCACGTCCAAGGGGAGATGTTAAGTAGGCGGCTGGAGGCCGGGGTTCAGGTTCAGTGGGGTTTCAGGGCAAGAGGCTAAAGGCAGATCTAACAGCGGTGAAAAGAGGGAGGGGTGAGGACTCTTTCCTCAGAAAAACAGAGGAAGGCACCTGAGCACCAGTCCGCCCGTCTGTGTGATCCTACACACACACACACACGCACACACACGCACGCACACGCGCGCGTGCGCCAGCAGTGAGTCTGGTCAATGACACCACCATGGCCAGGGTCACGTCCCTGGCTTCCCGCGTGAGAGGCAGCAGCCGCCCCCGACGGCTCGCATGCCCTGCCAGGGCCGGCGGCATGGCCCGGAGCCCCTGCCCCCCAAGTGAGGGCGGCCGCCCAAGGTTGACGGCCAGTGGTGCAGATCCTCGGCTGACCTCCCTCCCCAGCTTTGTGGAAACAGAAGAGTGACAATAATTGGGGGGCTCAGGGCCAAATTTCTAAACAGCTCCAACCGGGGGGCCCTGAGGGAGCCTGGGCTTGTAATGAGAGGCCTCCCTTCCCCAACCCCCGCTCCCCCAGCACATTCTAGAACACGATGGCGGGGCGGGGGGGGGGGGGGGGGGNGGGGGCGGGCGAAACCTCGCCACCGGTGCCCACATCCCTACAAAAGGCTGTACCAGATGGCAGAAGCTGGGCATGGAGACCCCCTCAGAACTGCCAGACTCAGATGGTCGCGTGGAACAAGAAAAGCGTCACCCCAATGAGAAGACAATGGACACTTCTGTCTAATTTGCCAGCCAGCGCCAGAAAAGATGTCCCCCTCCCCCCCAAAGCAGTGCAGTGGAAACCTGGGACTGCCACCTCAGCATGTTTTCCTTCCTTCTCATTCCCTCAGTCCGTGATCTCCGCTTTGCCGGAAATCGCCAAATCGCTCGTGGGCAGTGGAGGTGCCCACGTGCGTTCCCGCTGTTTCCCCACATCCCCTCCAACCTGGGGTGTGACGGGGCCTCTGAATATTTGCTGTGGCCACTGTTGCCTTCATTTGCGTTTTGCTGATGACCAGAGAGGTTGGGCACGTGCTGCTGATTTCAATCCGTGGGCACCACTTATTTTCACCCTCTAAGCTGATCTCTCACAACATTTCTGGGAACACTGCTCTGGGGTGGGTGGTGGGACACTCTTCTCCTTGTGTAAATCGTCATCGTCATCAGAGCTGACACTGCCTAAGTGCTTACTGTCCTAACATTTCATCCCCACGAAACCCTAGCAGCTAAGTAGCATTCTTATCCCTCCTCGAGGTAACCAAGACTAAGTTAAATAACTTGTCCAAATTCACTCAGAAAGTGGCGGAATCAGGATGTGAACCCAGGCAGAGTCCTTGCTCTCATCGGCTATGCAAAGAGCTGGGAGGAATCTCATTGCCAGAACACTATAGAACTTTGACCCGTGGGTGTGCAATGCGAGTGAGCACACTCAGGCAGCTGACACGTGCTAAGAGTTGACTGAATACCTTTTGTAAAAACTCAGGATGCAATTCTTTCCCCTTTCAGGGATTTTAGAATTGAAATCCCAGTCCCCAGAGACAGAGGAAGCCAACATAGAGAAATACCCAAGAACAAACTGGTATTTATCCTTCTTCAACTTTGCATCTCACACTTCGTTCTTTGTCCATCTCTACTGCAAGCACAGGGTAGTGGAAAGTAAGATGTTTGCCAAATGAAAACGCCAATCTTGTAAAAGATGCCAGGTTTTATGAAATTAATTAAAGGGATGCCAGAGCAGAGCTCGAAGCACATGCAAATCCATTGACAAACGCTATTCTGATCTGTTAGGAAATTGAAGAAGAAGCTGCTGGAAAGGATGAGGAGGTAGTAAGTAATTCACGGGGGGAAGATTCAGAAGTCAGAGGAGTCAGAGGGGCCCTTGGGAAAACAGACCAAATCCCAAATGCTTCTGCAAAAATGACCTGCTGTGATTTTGCTGTGTGAACTGCAGGTTTAATAAAGAACATCACATTGTGTTGTCGCTTCAATTTGTTGGACAAGTCACATCCCACCTCCAACTGTCCCCTCACCAACCCATTAGCTTAAAGTATCAACCCATTAGTCACCATCACAACATAACATTTGTTGCCATGAGATACGACATCAAATAAGGTTATTTTCAAAATTTCGTGGTTTCTTTTTTCCCCCCAAATAAAAGGCCCAGCTAAATGCACTAAAAGCACTATTTACATGAAATGTTGGTCCACAGTTGGTCCACTTAAGGAATGTTTTTCTGGTGTCAGTCTTGCACAGTTTAGGCTGATCTCTTGTACTCAAAAGGGGGTCACACACACAAGTGGTTGTGAACCGTTATTATAGTTTGATAATCTTCCCTCAGCATCCACTGTCTTCTTCTACAGAAAGGAACTTCTAGCTGGGAAAATGGTGACCCAGAATGGAGAATGCATTTCTTAGGCTCCTCTGCAGTCATTTCTCATCAATGAGGTACAAGGAGAAATGGAAAGCAGCTGAATCTCTGATCAATTTAAGAACACCCAAATATATAAAGCAAATACTAACAGACCTAAAGGGAGAGATAGACAACAATACAATGATAGTAGGGGAGTTTAATACTCCACTTTCATCAATGGATAGATCATCTAGGCAGATAATTGCAAGAAAATGTTGGCCTTAAATGACACGGTAGACCAGATGGACTTAACATTTACAGAACATTTCATTCCAAAGCAACAGAACACATATTCTTTCCAAGTGCACATGGAACATTCTCCAGGACAGATCATATGTGGGACCACAAAAGAAGTCTTAATACGTTTAAGAAAACTGAAATCATATCGAGCATATTTTGCAACCACAATGTATGAAACTAGAAATCAATCACAAGAAGAAAATTGGAAAATTCACAAATATGGGGAGAGTCAACAACACGCTACTGAACAACCACTGGGCCAAACAAGAAATCAAGAAAAATTAAAAAAAAATACCTCAAGACAAAGGAAAATGGAAAGAATATATCTCAAGGTGTATAGGACGCAGCAAAAGCAGTTCTAAGAGGGAAGTTCATAGCGATAAACGCCTACATCTAGAGATGAGAAAAATCTCAAATAAACCATCTAACTTTATACCTCAGGGAACTAGGAAAAGAAGAACAAAGCACAAAGTTAGTAGAAGGGAGAAAATAACAAAGATTATTATGAAAATAAATGAAATAGAGACTAAAACAATGATAGAAAAGATCAATGAAACTAAGAACTGGTTCTTTGAAAAGATCCACCAAATTGACAAATCTTTAGCTAGACTCACCAAGAAGAAGAGAGAGGGCTCAAATAAAACCAGAAATGAGAGGTGTTACAAAGAAATACAAAGGATCATGAGACTACTATGAGGAATTGTGTGCCCACAAATTGGACAGCCTAGAAGAAATGGATAAATTCCTAGAAACACACAACTTACCAAGACTGAATCACAAGCAAATAGGAAATGAATAGACCATTTATTAGTAAGGATCTTGAGCCAGTAATCTAAAACCTCCCAGAAAACAAAAGTCCAGAATCAGAGGGCTTCACTGGTATGTTCTACCAAACATTTAAAGAAGAATTAAGGGTGCCTGGGTGGCTCAATGGGTTAAGCATCTGCTTTTGGCTTGGGTTGTGATCTCAGGATCCTGGGATCGAGTCCGGCAGTGGGATCCTTGCTCAGCAGGGAGTCTGCTTCTTCCTCTCCCTCTGCCTGCCGCTCCCCCCACTCTGTCTCTCTCAATAAAATAAATAAAACCTTAAAAAAAAGAAGAAGAAATATCAGCCCTTCTCAAATTCCTCCAAAAAACAGAAGAAGAGAAAACATTGTTAGACTCATTCTATGAGATCAGTTACCCTGACTGATAACATAACCAGACAAGGACGCCACAAGAAATTATAGGCCAATACCCCTGATAAACAGAGATGCAAAACCATCGACAAAACATGAGCAAACTGAAGTCAACAATACAATAGGAGGATTATACCCCATGATCAGGTGGGATTTACTCAAGGGATCCAAGAAGGATTTACCATATGCAAGTTAATCTACGTGATACACCACATGAACAAAATGAAGGATAAAAACCATACGATCATCTTAATAGATGTAAAAAAAAAACATTTGACAAAATCCAACATCTATTTATGATAAAAACCCTCTACAAAGTGGGTACAGAGGGAATGCACCTCAACATAACAGAGGCCCTGAAAGACAAGCCCACAACATCACACTCAGCAGCGAAGAACCAAAATCCTTTCCTCTAAGATCAGATCTAAAGTTTTCTACATAGACCTTTTAGTCCAATGTTCTAAAGATGGAGTGTAAGCTACATTCTCACTTCAGACAGGTTTTGCTTGGCCCCTATGGTACACTTAAAAAAAAAAAACACCTGAGTTTGGCAACGTTTTTTTTTTTTTTAAAATATCAGCAGATTTCAGCTAAAAATTCAGGTTACAAATATTTGAAGGTTGGTACTCCTGAGCACAAATGGCTATAATTATCTGGACCTGAGTGGCAGACGCCCCTTCCAGTAGGAACCCTCTGGTCTGCTACACGACCCCGATCCTGCTTCTTCTATTTACCTGCAGGTCCCCACAACCACCTGGCGGGGGCGGGTGGGGGGGGAATGTGCCGTAAACTCTGACACCTGTGGCTTTCTGCAGAGACCCAAGAACCAAAAGGCTTATGTGTATAGGATCGAGGCCTTCCTAGTTCTCTCCGGAGGATCCACTTTCTGGGAGCCTGTGGCAGGGGACTCAATCTGCAAGGAGACACACCTTCCTCTTGCTCCCCACCCCCAAGGCGCCCTACCAGCCACATGTGTATCCGAGGGAAAGCCCCCACCCCCCCGGTTGGAAGGTTGCTTCATCTCTAAACCGAGTTGAGGGAGGCTTCCCTCCCGATCCTTCCCTCCTGTCGCTCCCACCAAACAAGCCCCTTGTCCCTTGGACACAACTTCCCCGGGGTAGCAGCATCTCAGGCATGATGTCTGATTTTACAACTGCCTTGGTTCCTTACCCAAGGTGGGGCGTATTCACTTCTTAATAATAATTCAATTTAATTGAGTTTGGAGGATTTTGCAGTGCTGCTGGAGATAAGTGTTTTCATTGTGTCTCTCCCCCGGGCCTGGCAGATGAGCCTTGGGAACCGACCAAGGCACCTCCCGCAAGATAGAGAAGAAGCCCCATTTGCTCTCTATCCAACCCCGCACCCTCCAAACGCCGGGATAGGACACCGCAACACTGACCACCGCGAGAGATTGGAGCCTGCTGGGTGATGCAGACAGCCCAGTGTAGACAAAGCACCCATGTCAACTCCCAGGCCAGTCTGCACAGTGGCCACACAGTCCCACATACGCTCCTCTCCTCCATTTTTCCACACCAATTTTCACCCCTGCCCATATCCCAATGTTCTTTTGGAATCTTCCTTCATACTGTTGTCTGAAGTCAACAAATCAGTCCCCAACATAACCCACGGTGAATGCAAATCATGCGTGAGTACTTCTAGCCTCTCTCCGTATTACATTTCATATTTTAAATGGACCCATTTTATCGAAAAATTCAAATTCCTTTAAAAAGTCAGTTTCTTTCCCTACTATAGGCAAAGCCCTTTGTATTTTTCTAATGCATAAATGCACAACTTTTAAGTTAAAATGAAGTTGTCCACGGGCCGCCTCAAATCATCTAAAATCCCGGCAGGATCGGGCCCCCACGCTGGCGCGAGGCCAGGGCAGCAGGGACCGTTTCCGGGGCCGCCTGCCCTCCCGCCCGCGCACGGCCTCCTGGCTCCCCTTACCTGTCCGGTAGCCCGTGCTGTTGAGGTACACGGCGAAGGTGCGGCTCTCGTGCTGCGCCTGCCAGGACGGCGAGGAGCAGTTCTCGTTGTTGGTGTAGGTGTTGTGGTTGTGGACGTACTTGCCCGTGAGGATGGAGGAGCGCGAGGGGCAGCACATGGGCGTGGTCACGAAGGCGTTGATGAAGTGCGCCCCGCCCTGCTCCATGATGCGCCGGGTCTTGTTCATCACCTGCATGGAACCTGCAAGCAGGAGCCAAGGTGAGGTGCGGCCGGCCGGCTCCTAACTGGCGCCCCCGCGCGCCGCAGGACCACGGTGCTTCTCACCGGGGCGGCACCCCCATCCCTGGGGAGGGGGTACATTTCGGAACTCTCTGGGGACAGATGGGGGCGGGGGCCGCTGTCGCGTGTGGGCAGGGGCCTGCAAGGAGTATCTGTGCGAGAAATTTCCCGGGTCTGCAGTCCCACGGGGTGGTCACGGGGAGCGGGTAAACAGCGGTTTGTCAGTGATCCAAGCCTAGAGTGGAACTTTGCTTTACGTGGAAACAGAGTATCTTTTTTTGCAGGGTATTAATGTGCAATGTATTCCTCTTTTTTTTTTTTGGAAAGCAACCACTATGTTAACCAAGGGAAGATTATACTTTGTTTTGTTTGGAACTTTCTCAAGAATTGTTCACTTTTACTGAAATCCGGGCATGCCAGCCCGCTGGGCTCACCTTCTCCCTGCACACTCCTCGGCCCGAATGCTTTGCTCCTTTGTCTGCATGGTCCTTTTGTTTTGGAATCCACTTCTCACCTCTCCCCAGATTCAACCCTCCAGCCAAGGCACTCCTCTTCTAGTGATCACTCTGGCTTCTCATTCCCTTGAGCTCTTATTATGCACGCAGCCTCTGTTATTAGGACTTAATTATATATCACCAGGTATTGTAGCTTCATTCATGCCTTTTCTTGTTTCTCAATGAAGCTGTAGCAGCGAAAGGCACTTAGGAAGGAAGGAAACTACCATGTTCTAGGTCCGTACTGTGCACAGGTGCTTTCACGGTCCCTGCCCTGCCGAGAGCCCCATGAGGCAAAGGCTCTGTGCCCTGCCCAGTGCTCAATCCTCAATGCCCGTGGTGCGTGATACGCAGTAGGCACTGAATAAATGTTTGCAGAGAGGATGCGTAATACTATGGCTGGTATCTGAATATTTAGTAGGGTTAGGGGAATATTCAATGGAAATCATTTTCCTCTTCCTTTCTGTGGCCACCCTCAGGTGCTTTCCTTTTCCTTAAAGTTCTTAGGGTCCGTCGTGGCTTGAGGGAGGCAAACGCTTCCCCTCCTCCACACGTCCACGTCATAACCCTCAGAACCTGGGAAGGTGACCTTACTTGGAAAAAGGGTCTTTGTAGGTGTAGTTGAGGATCTTGGGGTGAGATTGTTCTGGATTACTTGGGTGGGCCCTAAATCCAATGACGGGTGTTTTGTGAGAGAAGGGAGAAGACACACAGACACGGAGGGGACGGTCATGTAAGGACAGAGGCGGGGTCTACCAGGCATTTGAAGTTTCTGCCGGAGAGCTGCCGATCCCAATCACCGGCAGCCCCTTAGAGACACAACGCCGGCTAATCAGACCCACCTCAGCCCTCTGTTCCTACCAGCGAAGAAGGAAAAGGGGATTTATATGGCTCCTTTTATCCCATCTTTCTGCCAAATAGGGACGGAAACAGAGTTAGAGTTTCCCTGAGGCAAACACAGATCATATCTCCTCACTGTTTAAAACCACTGGATAGCTTCCTGTGGCACTCGGAAGAAAACCTGAATTCCTCACCACCGCCTAAGACTCTTCCAGACTTGCCCTTGCTGCCAACCCACCTCCTGTGTTCCTTTGACCTCATCTCTCCCCTCCCCCTCGCTCACCTGGCTACACGGGCCTCCTCATGGTTTCTCAAAGGCTCCAATCTCATCCTTGCCCCAGGGTCTTTGCACTTGCTATTGCTTCTGCGTGGGACTCTTCCTGAGACTTGGCTTTGCTGGCTTGTCTCATTACTCAGAGCTCAACCCGAGGTCACCTCCTCAGCAAAGCCCGGCTGGCCTCCCTGTCTGAAGGAGCCCCCACTATTTACTCCCTGTCTCACCAGCCATACACTTCTTCTTCTTCTTCTTTTTAAAGATTTTATTTATTTATATGACAGAGAGAGAGAGAGAGAGAGAGAGAGAGAGAGAGAGAGAGAGAGAGAGAGAGAGAGATATCACAAGTAGGCAGAGAGGCAGGCAGAGAGAGGGGGAAGCAGGCTCCTTGCCGAGCAGGGAGCCCGATATGGGCCTCGATCCCAGGACCCTGAGATCATGACCTGAGCCGAAGGCAGAGGCTTTAACCCACTGAACCACCCAGGTGCCCACCTGCTGTATACTTCTTCTTGACATTTATCTCCTTCTGAAATGGTCTCCTTTACTGGTTCATTTGTTGATGATCTACTTTCCCCGGACTGAGAGTTCTGGGTGACTCAGGCTCTGTCCATCCCCCGCCAACGCCCCCCGGGGGAATACAGAATCGGTGCTCTATAAAAACTCACTGAGTGATGGAAGGAAACACAGCAAGGCCTGCCCTTTCCAGCCCAGCGCTGGAGGTGGTTTTATAAGGGACACCCTCCCGGAACCAGGTGTGTTCCCTGCGCCTCTGGGCCAAGGCTCCCTGCGGTGGGTGGAGGGAAGTAAGGCTGCCAGCAAAGAACTGGCTTTTGTCTGACGAACTGAACAGGAGTCATCAGGCCTCAGAACTGTGTGAACACCTCTCCTCAAGGTCACACGCCCTCCCAAGAACCCCCCTGGGGACCCAGCTGTAAATGGAGGCAATTACAGGGTTTCTACCAGGTGTGACACCTTCCTCTGGAGGGGAGGGATGAGGTAGGCTTTCCAAGGCCTGCCCCAACCATCTGGTGGTCACGTGCTGGAGCCTGCAGAGTGAGCAGGCCACCGCCTCAGGGCCCAGCAGAGCCGTGGGACCCCCTTCCTCCCCCCACCTCCCTCGGGTGATGGAGCAAACGTCAAATATCTGGGTGGCCTTCCCTGGCCACGCTTCTGCCCTTGCTGCCAGCACCCACCATGCCCCTCCCCTCGCACTTTCCCCCACAGCACCTCCTGCCCTCAGACACCACTTCTAGTTCACCTGTTTGCACGTTGCCCTTTGCCCCTCCCGGCCCGGCCACATGGCGACAGGGATCTGGGCCTACTCTTTACGGTTATGTTCCCAAGCCTAGCACAGTGCCTGGTACACAGCAGGTGCCCAGTAAATATCTGCTAAATTCACAAAACATAGGATCTTCCTCCTAGGCTTCTATATAACTTGAGAGCCCCAGCTGGTTTGTGTTCACAGACATGCGTGTTTTGTGCAGTGGATTGGACAAATCTGACTTGAAATAGCGTCCAACGGATCCTGTGTTCTCCAGTTTGCCACACTCCCCACCGTGCCCTGTAGTCTAACACCCATTTCGCCCATTTGTGTTAACTGCCAGGTCCCTGAAGGCCTTGGAGTTTGGCAACCGCCTAATATAATTTAGTTGATGAGACAGGTCCAACCTTTTCCTGGGGCAGAGGGTAGTGTTATACGCCAATAATAATCATTATAATTATTAATGGTAGTGAGTCTGGTTGGCTGCATGCTTGCTGTATGCACCACGCTGGACATGTGTCAAGCATCATTTTACTTAATCCCCCAACAGCCCTTTTGAGGACAGACAGTTAAATGACCAGTCAGAGCCAGAGAGCTTGGGAAGTGGGATACACGGACTCAAACCCAGGCCTGACTGATGGGAATGGTGGGTGCTGGATGTCAGGTTCCAGAAATGTATGGTTCACACCACACAGGAGGTAGTGATAATACACCCAGTGAATGCACAGAGCTCCCTATGCACTTGCTCAATCCTTGGCTTCAGTGAGGCTCAGAAGGATCCTAGGCTGGATGTTGGGTCCCCTTGCCATCCCGGGGGGTGGCTTTAGCTGGAAAGCCAGCCGTGGGATCAGCACAGAACCACACTGCCAAATATTAGGGACGCCAGTGGTGGGAAAGCGACTCCCTTTACTACCGATAAGCTCTAGGAGAAAATGTCAGCCGGTGCTGTCACATCCTTAACACCCACATGACTCCTGTTCCCACCGGGAGTGAGCCGGCTGCCTGCTCACAGCTCTCAGTACGCAGCGACATTGCCTCACGTTGAGTCGAGTGGTTGGGTGTCCTCACATATGTATGGCAAGTGATCCTGGCTCCTCTCAGTTAGGGTAGTGGGCTCTTGTTCTTTAAAACAAAACAATTACAGCTGATTAAAAGAGGTCAATCCTAGTACAAGCAGGACATAGGTGAGAAAATTCTGGAAAGGTAAGGGGCTGGCTGGCATTTGGCACACACTGGCTCTTACAACCTAGAACTGCCCTCACGGTGAGGTTTTGTGACACCTTCAGTGCCACACACCCTCAGCAGAGCTCCTGCGGTGACTGGTCCCCTCCTGCCTCCTCCTTTCTCCTCCAGTGACTTAGACAATAATCTTGCTACTCCTTGGTCCCACCTCTCTGTTCCCACATCCAAACCATCAGCAAGGCCTGTTGTTTCTCCTCCAAAGTATATCCATCATGCAGCCTTGTTGCCTCCTCCCTGGGCACCTGGTTATCCTCTCTCCTCCAAATTAGGTCAACTGCTTTGCTTCCTGATCGGACGCTGACCATTTATTCTGCAAGGAGCAGGCAGAGTGCCTTCTCTCCTTAGCACCCTCTGTGGTTCCCACTCACCAGAGAACAGAGTCTCTGGGGTCATCCACAGGCCCCTCCCTGCCCACTTGCTGCAGCCATAGGGCCCTCGTCTCTGCCCTCGGACTTGCCAGGCCTGCTCCCACCTCTGAGCCTTTGCCTCTTCTGTTCCTTTTGCTTGGAATACCTTTCCTGCAACACCCGGATGGCCTGTGCCCTCACTCTCTTCTTGCTTCTACTCCCTCCCCTGACAGTTCAGACCCCCTCTTTAAGTTTCTGCGTCTGTGTTCCCTCTAACGAACCATATACTTTTACATATTTACATATTTATCTTGCTCGTTGTCTGTCCGTGCTGATGTCAGCACAGGGAGGGCTGGAATTAAGGACCGCACCTCCCAGCCCTGAGGCCCAGGGCGGTGCCTGGCACAGGGCAGGTGCTCAGTAAATACTCCTCATAGGAATGCATCTAGGGCATTCCATGCAGAACCAACTTTTTGCCCGCTGCTGACACAGTAGGAGAGGAAAGGACGGAGCAGCTGGTAATGAGAACTCGGCCCCTCTGGGTCTCTGGGGACTGCAGGAAGGACAAAGCTGGCTCCCCACGCGGCCTGCCAGACCCTTCTGGAAAGCAGGAGGCTGCCACCTGGTGAATAATTCACCTGTAGTCAGCAGCCCCGAACACTGCGCTGGCAAGAAGCGAACAGCCTGCAGAACCGTTTCGTATTTTTAATAGGCTCAGTACCAGGGTCTCAAGCGCTTCCATCTCCCTCCTCCTCCTTTCCCGAGGAGGTGAGCGATGGGCTGCTCTCATCTCCCCCACCCCCCCAGCCTGCCTGCTCGGTGCACTCACCCCTGCCCAAAGCAGCCGGCTGCAGAGAGCTGTCGGTCTGCTGCTCAAGTACAATTTACCAAGGTCCCGAAAGGACGGCGGCGTCCGGGCAGAAATAGCCCCAGACCCGAAGCGTCCCCGCGGGGACAGTAACCTGCTTTATTAAAACGGCCACAGCACAAGGCCCAATAAATCCACATCTGGAACACCAAACCACAGGATCTAACCTGCTCACCCAGCCCTGCCCTGAGGCGGACAGACAGACAGCTCCCACGCGAGGGGAGAACCCGGAGGATGTGTCCGCACAGAGAGAAAGGCCAGTTTTGAATGTTTTAAGTGACGCCAGGCCGGCCAACCCAAACCTGCTTTGTCCGACACAGACCTGGAGACACGCAGACAAAATCGGGCCCCGCTTCCTTCCGTGATCGAACCCTCTGACCTTCCGGGCCAGGGCTGAGGTCCCCCGGACACCTCTCTGCGTGGCTCTCCAGGTCCCGCCCCTACTGACGATGTGCGCAACCCCCGCTCCCGCCACTGCTCCCCTGCCCACCCCTTTCTGACCGCTTTTTGGGCCTCCTCCGTGCTCCGCCTGTGCTAGTATTTATCATTATCGGATACCTTTCCTTAGTGACTTTAAACAATATTTAGTCTCTACCCAAGTTACTGTGTGAATTTTTTTTTAAAGATTTATTTATTCATTTGACAGGGAGAGAGAGCACAAGTAGGCAGAGAGGCAGGCAGAGAGAGAGGGGAGGAAGCAGGCTCCCCGCTGAGCAGAGAGCCTGATGCGGGCCTCGATCCCAGGACCCTGAGATCATGACCTGAGCTGAAGGCGGAGGCTTTAACCCACTGAGCCACCCAGGCGCCCCTGCAAGTATCTGCGTGAAATTCTGTCTGATGTGCTAATTAAGATTTTTTTTTGGATGCACATCAAAATAAGTTCATGGGTAGTTAAATCAAGGTTTGCTGATCTGTCACAGGAGATACCTGTGCCTCACCTGTCGTAGAAAGGCATGTCGGAAACACGGAGCTCACGTGCTCTTCTAAGGTCTGGGTGAGGGCAACTGCTACCTCGAGGGAACGAGCAGGTGCTGGGGACTTTCAAGATTTGAAACATGACCCCATTTTTGCCACTGGCAGGGCTTAGGCGGTTCCCAGCCACTTTCTGCCCCGGGGGCCTGTGCCAGCCCGGAGCAGATGCCCCCCGCGCCCCTCTGCAACAGACTCCGGCAGCACCCCTCGTGGGCAGCACGGGAGTCACTGACTGTGATGCATAACTAGGGAAATGATGCCTTTGGACGTTTTTCTTAAAGTTATAGGTGGACGACTAGAGCCTGTGATATCGTCCCTCCTTGGGAAAGCCTGGCAGGGAGGTGGGATGCAGGGTAGGAAGAAAGCCCTTCAGTAAACCCGGGGTCTTGACTTAAATCAGCATTTCCTACCCGTCTCTCACCTGGACTACTGGTGGCCAGAGGGCTCCTTTTAAAAGGTGAAGCCACAGCATGATTTCCTCTGCTCAGACTCTTCCACCAATGGTCCATCTTGCTCAGGATAAAAGCCAAAGTTCCCCCTTTGGCCCAGGAGACCTCATGTGACCTGGATACTGATTCTCTCCAGCTACAACTTGTACCTCTGTCCCCCACTCTTCCTCTGCTCTGGCTGTGCTGAGCTCAGTGCTCCCAGCACGCACCAAGCATGATCCTGCCTCAGGGCCTTTGCGCTTGCTGCTCTTGCAGCCTAGACCTGCGCCCCATCCCCCATTGTGTCCTCCAGGTCTTTGCCAATCCTGCCTCCTCAGGGAGGCTTTCCCTGTGCTGTGTTGACTCAGCTCTGTCCATTCTCCCCTTCCTGCTCCTTGAGAAAGTGTTCTTAGCCGATTTATAAACTGTAGATAAAGGTTGCCTATGAGATGAGCACTGTGAATGGTGGATGGGGAAGGCTTTGCTTTGAATTATTTGAGTATTTTATTTTATTTTATTTTTAAAGATTTTTTATTTATTCATTTGACACACAGAGAGAGATTACAAGTAGGCAGAGAGGCAGACAGAGAGAGAGGAGAGAGGAGGAAGCAGGCTCCCTGCCGAGCAGAGAGCCCGATGTGGGCCTCGATCCCAGGACCCTGAGATCATGACCTGAGCCGAAGGCAGCGGCTTTAACCCACTGAGCCACCCAGGCGCCCTATTTGAGTATTTTAACTTAAGACTGTGTCAGTCATGTAATTTGAAATACCCTGGAGGTGTGGGAGGGAGAAGAGAACTCACTGGAAACAGGCTACTCTATGAATACTCCATGATGAGTGTTGCATTCCCACCTGTGCCTTTCATTTGGAGAAAAGATAATCTAGCCTGGAATGTTTTAGAAGAGGCCTTTTGGCAAGGACCCCTCGTATCTGTAGAGACCACAGGTAACTCTGAATACTAAACAAGAGGCCACAGTCAGAAGGCCAGAGGCAGGACCTGTCCACAGAAGTGCTTAGTTATGCTTTTTTCAGTGTGTCAAGAATGCTATAGATTTTTTTTTAATGAGCTTTATGGGCTCTTGGCATTTTTGCTTTCATGGGCCTCTTCCACTGTGAAAAATATTAAAAATTTCTACTCATCCCAACTCTTCAGGTTCACAGACCCAAGTCCAGTGTGGGGCGTTGTATGCCCGTGTGTCCTCCCTGCCCCGCACCCCCCCCCCCCCCCCCCCGCCAAGGCCACAGATTAGTGGTTCCAATCACCTCCTCCTTAGGTTCTTTGATTTGCTAGAGTGGCTCACAGTCCCAGGCTGTGTTTTCTCCTCTTTTCCGGGTTGAAAAGTAGGAGGTGAAGGGCCACATGGCATGGGGACCGGCTGAGGGTGAAGGGGACATGACCCGCATCCTCCCCAGGGGCCCTCCTTCTCTGCATGATTCCTTCGTCACCTGTCTAGTTCTGTATGTTAAACAGGTTCAACCGCGGACTGTGTTTATGGGTGTGACGCACATATGCGTGCTTCTGTTCTGGACGGAACCCGGGGCCCTCCCTCATCTGCAGACTCTGGGTATCAAAGAGCCCAAAGGACAAAGTACGAGCTGTTTTATGAAACCACTGACTTTCTCTGGGACTTCATTTTCCTTCTGTAAAAATATAGCACCTGAGTGGCTTTAGGTAGAAGGTTTCTTCTACCTCAATTGTGAAATTCAAGGACAATTCTAGAATATTCTCTGTCGCCTTATGCGGTATGCTGGGAAGGGCTCTAGACGCATCTGGCCTGAGTTCGAATCCTGACTTTGCCACTTCCTATTAACCAGGTACTTTGTGCGGATGATTTAACTCTCCCATTGACCTCAGCGCCCTTGTTTGCCTCCTCCCCACGGGATGTTCCAAAATTTAACTGAGGAGAATATGTGCAAAGCCTTTACCACAGTACGAGGCATACCGAAAGCACTTAATACATGCTAGCTGTTACAAATTTTAGTTATTGTAGCTCCCAAGTACGGTGTGACACAGTTCACAGAGTGCCTCTGGACAGAATCCAGCCTGGGTGTTTGACTTAATTGTGCTTGAAAGGTGTTCAAAAAATTAACTTAATTGCAAAATTTTGTTTCGTTTTTTTAAAATAGGGGGATTTCATACCAATCCAGCTCTCTGGCTTTGCCTGAAAAAGACAGAGATCTGGCCCTGATGGGGTCCAAAGGTAAGTGGACCTGAGTAGCAAGGGCCCGGTGTAGAATGTCCACTCTGGTTCTTCACACTCCCTGCTTTCCACATTTAGCGGACCTGCTGGGCCCTTAGAGGCACTAGACTTACAGCCTATAGCTGTTTCTATTCCAGCTGAAGGGACCAGCTAAGTAAACCTTCAAAGAAATACTATGACCCCGAGCCCCACAGAGAGCAGGCTTTAAGAGGGGGAGGAGAGCTGTGGGTCTGCCTATAGGCTAGAACAGAACCTTGACCTAGACAGGTGGAGGGGGGAGGGGAAAGGGCCATCAGCTCAGGCCACAGGTGGCAAAGCACCTGTGGCCTGTGCTGTTTTCCTGCCACCGGTGACTGCCGGCCAGGCTGGAATTCCTGTGGCAGCCCTCATCAGGTCCTCGAGTGTCCCTGGAATGCCCGCAATGTCACCAGATCAGCTTGTGAGCTGCCTGACCACTGCCTCCCCCCAGACTGTTTAACAACCAGGGGGCTGGGCCCCCTCCATCCCACTGCCCACAATAGTTCTGTGCCCAGTGGGGGGTGGGGTGGGAGGGGGAGAGGAAGGCCTGGAGATGAGCCCCAGAAAAGGAGGCCACATCTGGGCAGAGGGACTCCCCTGTTCCCCAGACAATGACATCTGATTCCCCTCCTTGCACCAGAATAGGCTCACTGCTGTCAGGTGGCGACCACTGTGCCTCCAGCTCGTCCTGGAATAATTACACCGGATGCCGGGGACCCGCTGCTCGGACCGCTTGTCCTCACGGTGGCGCAAAGGGGGACCTGCTCCTGACATGGAGATGTTACCAAATACAGTCAAATGCTGTTGCTGGTCTTAGCTCCAAGAAGCTGAGTCGAGATGGGTTCCTCGACCCGGGATCAATGAGGCAGACGCCGGAGAGGCCGTGTCAGAGTTTCATTAATGAACACTGGACTGTCAGAGAGATCCTCAAGGTAATGTTTCCTGCTCTGCCTTCTGCTAGCTCTGGCGGCGAAGCTTCTGGGAGCAAATTGTGATGCAGCGCTTCTCAATGAAGGGAGGTGGCCCAGAGGCCCTGGGAAAGGGCAGGTCACAGGAATAATCAATGGCACTCGGAGATCACTCACGATCACCGGTCACCGCCTCCCTGAGGAGCCCCACCCACATCCTGTTCCTGGCCAGAGGCTATGTCTTCGATGAGGCAAGGCCTGGGGGGAGGGTGTTTTGCCAACTTGTCCTCATGGGCTACAAAGAACCAGTCACCTAGCCACTGGCCTGGTGGGGATGAGTGCAAAGCGGCTGGATGTCTGTCCGGAGCCTGAAAACCCGTTCCTCCTCCTCCCCCGTGTCCCTGTTTCTGTAAACATCACCGCCATCTGCCATCCGCTCAGCCGAAAACTCCCAGTGATTCTCGATTCTCCTTCCCTCCCCCTTGCAATCCAGCCACAAGCCCTGCCTGCTGGACCCTCAAAACAGAACCGGCTCCATTCCCGGGCGCCCTCTGCAGAGCACCCCCGGGCTCCCACCCGGAGCCCCCACTGGTCTCCCTGATTCCGATTTCGTACCTGCAGGCAGACTGAGCCACTGAAAACACGAATCATGCACTTGACCTGCTCAGAACAGCTTGGTGACTTTCCATGGGTTTTGGAATAAAATCCAGACCTTCCCCCATCACTCTCCCCCTCACTCCCTAGGTCCTGCTGTCCTCCTCAAAGTTGCCGGCAAGCCCATTCCTGCCACGTGGCTCATGCACTTATCCTGCTGCCTGGGATCGGCCTCCCCCCAATTCCCATGTGACTGTCTCCTTCTCACAGTGCAAGTGTCACCAGCGCCCTTCATACGACGCCCCCGCCACTCCCCCCAGAGGTGCTGGGATCCTTGCTCCTGATCTCTGGTGTGGGACAGACCCTGGTTGTCCACCAATATATGTTTCCCCTTCCTAGCAGGCCCTGATTTTAATCTTCAATGCACCTAGCTAGGAAATGCATTTCCCAGACCGTCTTGCAGCTAAATGTGCAAGTAGTTTTCCCTGGGGCCTTCTAGATCAGTTCTCTGTCCAATGATCCCGCCCGGTGAGCTGTCCTAGATGGGCTGTATCCACAACTGTCTTTACCCTCTGGCTTTCGACTGGATTTGGCCACTGGGGGGCCCTGGGAAGAGATCAGTAGAAGAAACAGATGTTGGGGTATGCAATCCTCCATTTCTTTCCCTGCGGCATCAACGGAGGGGGACAGCTCCTGCTGGGTGGCCCTCTGTGTTCCAGTAACCATTTGCTCCCCTCATCCCCGTGGTCTTGGGGTAGGAATGGCTCCAATGTTACTAACAGATTTACCCACACTTCGGCAAAATATAGTTAAACCGTCCTTGAATAATCCAAATTTGAGTGTGCCCCACATTTCTTGCTGAGCTCATGTGGCTAATTAAGTAAGTTCTGTCTGTGTTGTACGTGATGTCTGGAATGAGGTTCTTAAAGGGAGCTGACTTAACTTGAAGTCCATTCTTTTTACCCTTTTGCTTCCTCCTGTGATGCCTGGAATGTGGCTCTGATAGCTGGAGCTCCAGCAGTCATTCTGAACCATGAGGTGACCTTAATGAGAGAAACCAGACAACAAGTGTGGCATAACAGAAAGGGAGAGGCACGTGGGTACTTGAATGCCAGCCCTGGAATGCCAATTTCCAGATATTTTTATGTGAGTGAGAAGTAAAATTCTACCTTGTTTAAGCCACTCTTATATTTTCTTTTATATGCTGCCAAACCTAATCCCGATATACTTAGCTTCCAGAATTTAAGTGATCTCCCAAGTGTTGCTGAATAGAAAAAAAAAAAATGTCTTGCAGGAATGTGCTTGGAAGTTGAACGGCAGGGTGGGTCTAGATGAGCCTTTCTTCCTCCTGAGATAACCTGCAGCCACATGTTTTTGTAACTCTAGTGAGAAACGGCAGGAATGTCAGGAGTTGGTATCTTAGAGAGGCCGAGTTGGAAGTTACACTGATCTGGTGTCCGGAATCTGGGCACGCTGTCCTGGGCTTCCAGCCATTTGGCCCCTACGGAGCACCCAAGCCTGAAATTTAGAACTGATTTCTGGAGATCAGTCTGTGGTACAGGGTGTGGTTTCCTCGTGTTCACAGATGGAAAGTGGAAAACAAGCGCCTGGCCAGGAACCCTCCCCAGCCTTTCAAAAGCCTGCCTCTTCTACGAGGCAGCCCTCTGGGCTGGAGGCCTGCAACTTTCAAGATCAGAGACCCCTCTGGGAATGTGGTGAGGGTCTTGGACCCCGTAAAGCGCAAATAGGCACACAATCTACATACACTTCTTGTCCCTTCCCTGGCCCTCCCTCAGTCCCAGCCCATCCAGGCCTGGGCCTCTTCCCTGAACTTATGACTTGCAGAGCTCACTGCCTTGGACAGCTCCTCCTGACTTTAACTAGCCTCTGCAACTTACCAGATCCAGAAACTGAACTGAGCTCCTGACCAGAGCTCTCCCCATCTCTGTGAACAGAGAATCCCTCCTTGTAGTCATTCAGGCCCAAACCTTGGAGTTATTCATGGCTCTTCTCACCCATTCCACATCAGGTCCATCAGCATATCTTATCAGCTCTACCTGATAATGAGGGGCAGCCTCTGCTTCCCCCCTACTCTGGTCTGAGCCACCATCATTTCGTGCTTGGACTCCTGCAGTAGACCCCTTCCTGGGTTCCCTGCTCTTACTATATCTCTCCAATTTATTCTCCATATCGTAGCCAGAGGGGCCATTTTAACACATAAGTCAGTTAATGTCCCTCCTCCCCTCAGTGTCCTCCACTGGTGTCTGTATCACCCAGAAAGCCAAAATCCTCCCTCTGGTTCAAAGACCTTGCATGATCTGCCCTTCCACCATCAACCCATTACCTCTTAGACCTCGTCTTTGCTCACGCTGCTCTGACCTCCTGACTTTTCTGCTGTTCTGTGAACCTGGTGGCATTGCTTTCTGCCTCAGGGCCTTTGCAATCACTGTTCCCTCTGTCTGGATGCTCTTCCTAGGGGAACTCCCTTGACTGGCTCCTTGACCTTCTTTGCCCAGATGTCTCCATAAAGTCATCACTCTCCCTTTCCCTCTCCATGCTGACTTCCCTTCCTTGCTCTATCCCCCTCACCTCTTTTCACTATTGTAGGCATTATATACTTGACAAATATTTTTTATTAACTCTTGCATGTGAGCTCCATGAGAATAGAGATTTTGCCTATTTCATTTGCTGCTGGATGCCTCTGGCACATACCCGTTGAATGAATGGTCTGTCCTGTGAGCACCCTGCTTTGGAGAGAGCCCTGTGAGTGTGCTTTGAGCATCTCCTGGACTCAACTGCACACCTGGCACCTGCCTTCTTCTGACACCAGCTCTTGAGTTTCCCTTTAGGGAACACACCTACTCCCTCTCTGAGTCCTCAGGGCTCCTGTGCAGTTGGCCCCATTCCTGACTCCAGGGATGTGCATGTGACCTGGGCCAGCTGATTCTTGTATTCTGTCTCCCTGAATGGTTCATGGTTGACCAGCTCTTCTGGGGAGGACCAGATCTAAGATCTAAGATACTTCATTGGGGGCAATTTATTGGTATGCATGGGAGAGAGACACTCTTTCTACAAGGATGGCTCACTGTGCCATTAACACAGGTTTGGTGATGCCAGGTGGAAAGCTGGGTTGAGGGCGAAGCCACTTTGGAGGAGAGCTGAGAAGAGGGAGATAGAGAGACAGAGGAGAGCCAGACAGAGCTCCTGGATCCAACCACACCTGAAGCTCAGAATACACTTGGACTTTTTATTTACCTGAGTCAAATGAACTCCTTTTTTGGTGTATAGCCAGTCCAGTTTGAATTGGATTTCTGTCACTTGTCACTCAGATAATCCAGGCTGACAGGGAGTGGTTGTGAACCATGGTTTTTTATACCCAATGGAACACTTGCTCCCATGCCATTTCTGTGGCCCGCCCCCCACCAACACTGCCACTTGGTGGTCTTTTGTCAGCCACAGTGGCATGACTCTCTTGGGGGGCACCCTGAAATCTGGCAGTCTGAGGAGCCCTCAAAAAGGCAGCTTGTTTCTGCCTTTAGGAGATAAGCCGTGATATTCTGGGGTTTGGGGATCTGTCTCCTTAACCCTCAGACACAAGAGCCCCCGTATTAGCGGGGCTCCGATACGAAAAGCCCATGGTTCACGCTTAAGAAAGTCCTTCCCTTTCCCAGCTTCCATCCTGCCGACCGGGTCAAGGACAAAGTCTCGGGAGGTGCTGTGGCCCTCACCCTCTATAACAAAGACACGCCGGCCTTGTGGGAAGCAGCCTCTTGCCCAAATGCAAAAACACTGCTGTTCTCATTGTACTTGGTTTTGCAGTGACCTTTTATGAAAGGCAGTGGAGACTGGTTTTTCATTTATAGTCATAATTTAAGACTTCCTTTTCAAATACTATTTAAGCTTCAAAAAGTAAGTCCAGTTCAATAAAATCTCAAATAATGGAACAGATGGCCCCGGGGTGCTGCAGACGCTCCGCAAGGAATGTGTCTAACTCCTCTTGGTGTCTCTGAGCCTGTCTGAGTCCCTGAGGCCTCACCAAAGGTTTGGCCAGATCGAATCCGACCAGGAAACCCCAGCAGGGCTCCCCAGGGACACACCTCTCTGACCCAAGGACACCAGATGCAAACAAGAGGCCAGTTTCTGTGTGCTTCTTCTTTCTTATCCTTCTGGTAAAGGTGGCCAGCCAGGCCCCTGCCGTCTCCGAGGATCACCCAAACACAGGGATTTTCCCAATCACCTTGACAATGCATTGATAATGGAGGCTGCTTACTGACCGCTGCAGCCTGGAACCAGTTCCCCAGGGCACGTGACACTTCGGAGTGACAACTCAGGGAAGGGTGCCAGATGCATGTGAGCAAAGAGCAAACAAATCCACGGTCCCCCTCCCCCGCCAACCTCGCAATGAGGTCGCAGGACGAGCCCCTCTGTGTGTCCCATCCCAGTTCTCTCAACCAGACCCTAATTAGGATGGACGGCTGTTCTCCACCCGGGACTGGAAGGAAGCCTGGAATTAGCTCAGTCGAGAAGCCTTCAGCCCCGAGAACCATCAGAACTGCCGCACGAATGAGCAGAAAATAGCAGATGATAAATTTTTTAGGACCACCCTCTGTGTGCCCGTTGTAGCAGACTGTGAGATAATGGGCTGGCCTTTTTTGGAACATGCATTATTGATCTGGGTCTGTCTAGTGGTTTATAAAAAGCCCCCCCCCCCCCCCAACTACCACCTTCCCATCCTTCACCTCCTGAAAGCTGCACAGCCGCCTTCAAAAGCCAGTTCTGCTGGGGAGGGGGTGGCTCGAGCGTGGAAGGGAAGGTTTGCAGGCACTGGAGGATCTATGCGTGGGAGCTGACAGACGCCCCAGAACGTGAGGACTCCCATGCACCGAATCCACTGCCTGGAATTTCTCTCACCGTGGCACTTGCCCGCGTATGTTAAGACGCGTGTATAGAGATGTTCCTGGTGATGGTATTTGTGACAGTGAACACCAACTAACAAACACACGAGCACTCTAGAAACAATGCAACAGCCACTCCAGGAGACTGGTTAAGTAGAACAGCAGTTAAGACCGCGGGGTCTGGTTTTCAGTCTTGCTTGGCCATGGTCTAGCCATGTGGGTGTGACCTTGGACTTCATTTTCCTGCGATTTAATCTCTCCCTCTTTAAAACAAAGAGAGTGAATCTATGTATTTTAAGTTAGCTGTGGTTCTCCTTGCACTCCTCCCTCCTGTGTCCTTATCATGTGCATAGATCCTTTTTCTATATTTGCATATTCTGTTAGTTTTATTCGAGAGTCACAGATGTAAACGTACAATCACATTCTGGCACAAGGCATAGCTGGATCACGTTGCTGCAGCAAAAATGTGCTGTTTCTAAGGGTGGCTGTTCAACCATTCACCTTGGTTCAGGCCAAAAGTCTAGGAGATGCCCTTGATCTTCCTCTTTTCCTTAACCTCCACATCCAACCATCCATCGATGCCTCACTTGTGACTGCTCCCGGCCCGGGTCCAAGCCTCCATCACCCCCCGCCCAACTCCCGCAGGCCTCTGAATGGGGCTCCCTATCTCTGCTCTTGCTCCTGGAAATCCCAAACTGAACATAAGTCCGAAACTGAACATCACTGCCGGAACCTAAGTCAGCTCACAGCCCCCTGCTAAAGGCCCCCTAACCCATGTCCATTTTACTGAAACTCAAAACCCTCACCAGGATCACAAGGCCCCTCATGACCTGGCCCCAGTCCACTCCTGGTCTCATCTCTCTCCACTTCTACGCTGGGTCTCTCCAGTCCACTGCCTTCCTTCTGTCCTAACCCACCGAGTTCATTGCTAACTAACACAGTGTCTTTGCCTTGCCGTTCTCTTGACCTGGAATNCCTCTAGCTCCCAGCACGGTGCGCTGCACAGGGTTGGACGCTTAATACATATCTGCTGAATGCACGAGTGGGTGTCTGGGCAGTCTTGAACTCCCAGACATGACTACCATCGAGGGGCCCTGTGAAGCAAGACCCATGTGCTCAGAGATCCAGGTGCCACATGCAAGCGCTCTCCGCAAAATTCTACCAGAAACAAAGCTTGCGCCCCTATGGTCATGATTGGAGACTCCCCATGGTCATCAAACATGGTTCAAACTAGATGCTGCCAGACAGATAGGTATTCTGTGTGCCCAACTATCAATGAGGTTCTGGGCTTTGATTGCTTCCTGGCTACAAAGTCTTCTTGCACTTGATAAGCTCCCTGAGAAAAATCTATACTTGTGATCATTAATACAAATCATTAGAAGGAGCAACTGGGATGTATATAAATCACTTTTTTTTTAGAAGTTAAAAAGACTGATGCATGCTTTTAACAATGGATGCAAAAAGAGTGTAGATCTGAAGTTGGATCTGCACCACAATCCCAGGTTTGGTTGTAAAGGCTTAGCCAGTAAATCTTTACATTTGCTGCCATAATATTCAATTGTCCTTTGACAGTAGATAGAGGCTAAAAGCCCACTCCTCACCTAGTCAGTTATTGGCACTCTCTACCACAACCCATGAGAGCCTCCCAGATATGGCTCCATCCTCTCTTTCCAGTCTCCTATTCCAGCTCCCACTCCCAGGCTCCAGCCCCATCTGTTTCCTTGTTTCTGCCTCAGGGCCTTTGCACGCACTACTTCCCCTTGTTTTTTTAAAAGGCTTTTCTCAGATCTTCACAGTACACAGTAGCACTAATGATTAGAAGGGAAAATGTATAGGAGGAAAATGCACAAGGCTGTGTGCTGTCCAATACAATAGCCACAAGCGGCTACCGAGCACCTGCAAGGTGGCAAGTCCTACATGAGTTGTGCTCTAAGCGTAAATTACAGGCCAGATTTCAAAATACAATATAAAAAAAAAATATAAACTACCTCCTTAAGGACTCTTTATATTGATTACATGTTGAGATGATAATCATCTGAACACATGGGCTTAAACAAAAATACATTATTAATTTCACCTTTTTTTAGCATTAAAAATGTAGCTACTGGAAAATTTAAAATTGCTTATGTCATCTGCATTTGTGGCTCCTATTATATTTCTATAGGGCAGTTCTGTGTATGGTGTCCTGTTGGAGAAATAGAACTGGTAAAATCAGTTAAAAAATTAGTAAAAAATTCGAGATGGAGGCAGGCGAACAGACGCAAGCTAGGGAGAAAGAAGGTTTATCCGGAGGGAGACCCCCAACGGTGAGCTGGAACCACCAATGGAGCTGACCCCGGGGAGCACAAGGTACAGCTGAGAGGGACTCTGGAGGGCTCACTCTTGGCCTCACGTGTGGCCGCTTGTCCTCATGCAAGGGGACACGCGGGGAGAAAAGCCTCTGGCAGGTGTAGCGCCCACCGCTGGGGCGGAGCCTGTGGTCTTGTGTGGGAGCGCAGGGGCGGAGCCAGGACGGCCTCTCTGCGGGGGGGCGGGGGGGCGGTCAAGGAGGTGGAGGTGGGCAGTGGCTCGCATGGGGAATGAAGGCACTGAGACTGTGAGCTGGAAAACCCCCTGACACAGCTGCCTGCTGTCCGTACAAGCGAACTAAACCCTGGTGACGGTCCCTGTCCTCACCCGCTCTTCCCGGAATCAAAGCACTGCGAGCGGAGGAAGCTCCGGACAGGAGGCGGCCAAGCTCATCCTCCTGAGGCACCATCTTTGTGAACAGGGTCGGGTTACTAGCAATAGTGTCTGCCCTCCCTGTCCCTGGATGCCACCAGGGATGAGGCCACCCGAAGTGGTTAAGACTGGAGGAGCGAGGCCAACATGTGCACGTGTGTACACACAGGTACACACAGGTATGTGTACAGACACACAGACACACACACACACACACACACACACACACACGCTCTGGCTGGCTCCTTCTTAGTTTCAGTGTCAGCTCAAACATCACCTCCTCTGAGAGGCCCTCCCTGATTACCAGTCAGAGTGGCTCCCCCTCCCCCCGACCCCATCCGGCACAAAGCCCTCTTTGGTATCCCAGCCCCTTTCTCCCTTCTTGAAATGCTCTTCCCCGTGACCTTGCTGATTATCTGTGTCCCTCACTCGGTGACAGTAAGGGCTGTGCCTGTCTTATGCATTACTGAAGCTCCAGGCCTATGACACGGCCTGGCACACGGCAGGTGCTGAATAGAAACTGCGTGAAAATAACCAATTGGTCTAAACATCTCTTCTCCTTGCGACTTTTGGAGCAACCCAGGAAGGGTTCCGCCTTAGGGAGGAGTTGGAGACCCCTCGCCTTGCGGACCAAGCTGCAAAGGCACGTGTGTGGGACAACGTGTGACTTGGTTGAAACCCAAGCGAGCTCCACGGGTGTCGTCGGCCGCCCAGTGTCGGGAGCCTGGGTCCCAGCGCGGTGGCCCTAGCCGGGGAGGTGCCGCGTGCGGGCCGGCTGCTTACCCAGCTCCACGTCCTGGTCGTCAGTCAGCACCAGGATGATGTTGGGCCGGATGTTCCTGCGGTCCCTCTGAAACCTGCCTTTCAGCCGGTGGTGGGACAGGAAGGCCGAACTTCCCCCCAGCAGGGAGCACACGGTTGCTCCGAGCAAGCAAAGCAGGAGGCTGGGCGGGGCCATCGTTCGGCCCGGCGATCTGGGCTTCTTGCGGGACCCAGGAGTCTGAAGTCGCGTTCTGCGGCTGTGCCTCTTGTCCCTTCTTCCCGCTCTACTCACGGATCTGAAGTAGGAGGAAAAGAATCAGGTCAGTCTTTACGTAAAGGCCGCCTGACGGCTCGGGCTTGCATAATGATTTCTGGCGTGGACAGCGAGGGTTCCTTTGATCAGGGGGAGCCAGAGCTGTGCGAAAGTGAGAAGGAAAGAACTTGCAGTGTGCTCCGGCAACAGAGTGGCAGGAAAGCTTTCCGTGACCGCTTCTGCAGACAGATTTCTCCCTGGGCCGGTGGTCTTCTGAACGTGCCGGAGGCGGCCCCGGGGCCCAGGTCAGATAACCGGTTCGGCAGACAGATCAGCCCCAGAGAAAGGAAAAAGAAGGAGCCCAGACTGGGGGAGCAGATATTTCTGGGGCTCCCTTCTCCCCCCGCACGGGGGGTGGGGTGGGGGCGGGGAGGCAGGGGTGAGCAGGATGCAGTCCTCACTCTTGGGCGGCGTGTGGCTGCGCAGCGTGTGGTCGAGCAGGGTTGCGTGGCCCTGAGTGTGTCCCATTTGCGGCTGTGTCGCTCGCCAGCCCGGTGTCCTCCCCAGCAAGCCAGTAGGGAACCTCAATTTTCCCATGAATAAAATGGGGAGATGAAGTTGTTAAAGGAGCATGGGCCAATGGGATGTGTGTGAAGGCGCCCTGCAGACAGATCCCATAGCTGGGCAAGGTATTCACATGAGTTTTAAGTTTGCAGAATCAACAAAAAGACACAAGAGAAAACCGAGGGCTAAAAAGGTACGGGAGAGGAGCTGTCACAGTCTGTTGAGATCTTGGTCACCCCGGGCACCCCCCTGCCCCCGGTCCGATGCGGTCACAAGCAAAGGTGGGAGGGAAGGCAGGATGGTGCATCTTGGCTCGGGCAGGTCTGATCTCTTTCTGCTCTTTGCTCTCTGTGGTCATTTTTCTACTTCTTGAGGAAATGAGCCTTCAAGTCTTTCCAGATATAGACTTTAGGTCTCATTTATTTAAAATGAGAGACAGTAAGTGAGCAGTTGTGCCAGGAGGAAACCAAGCTTGTTGGAGGTGGGGCTGTGTGACCTTGAAGGACTCTGCCCACGTCCCCCCACCAAAGTACCAGGTCAGGGAACTCATCGAGAGCTCTGGTCCATAGAAGGGGATCTGCCACTCCAACAGCCCCCTAAGAGGACCCCATTTCCCCTGACTGCACCCCCATTCTCCATCCTCTCCAGGGTGCAAGCAGGATCTTCCTAAAAGGCAAATCCCACGTTAGCACTCTACAGGCCGGGTCCAGGCTGAGACCAGCAAAGCGTACCAGGGACAAGATAGAAGGGACTCACTAACTCCAGGTGGTACCAGTGTGGTGCACTCACCTCACTTTAGCCCCAGTCCTGTCCCTCTCCTGCTCAGACCCCCCACTTGGCTTCCCTAGCCCGAGGAATCCAATGTACACTTCTCACCAGGGCCTACAGGTGATTCAAGAGATCCAGCCCCAGCCTACCTCTCCTCCTTCCTCCCAATTGCTCCCCAGCCCCACGAGCTTCTTTCTGTTGACAAGTCAAGCGTGTTCCTGCCCCAGGGCCTTTGCACTTGCTCTCCCTTGAACCTGGAAGAGTCTTTCCCCATATTTGTTTTCTATACGGGGCTCACTCTCCTCTGCCAAGTCTTAGCACAAATGTCACCTCCTCAGAAAGGCCTGCCCGGATTGCCCTATCTAAGGTGATGCCCCCCCATGTGAGGCACCCCCTGTATTTTATCATCTGTTTTATTCTCCTCACAATCTCACTACAACCTGCAATTTTCTTAGTTGCCCAGTACTCCCCACTAACGGCTCAGCCCCACGAAGGTAGGAAGTGGGCCTGCGCTAATTACAGCTGGGTCCCCAGCACTTAGTATGATGCCTGTCATGTAGTAGTAGTAATAGGTGCCAAATAAATATTCTGAGAGCTAAAGGAACGGAGATTTTGTTAAGGTCCTCTGAGTTCTGCAGACTGAGGGACGTGGGGCTCGGCAGGGCCAGCTGTGACCTCGGTATGGAGGCTCCGAGGCATCACCAAAGGCCTTTCCCTGTCATCCTCCCGCAGGAAGGGTCCTGGGACGGGCTGCTCTTTGTCCCTCGGATCCATTTTCCACCTGCTCTGTGCCCCAGGAAGCCAGTCTCACCGCTATAGACTGCACCTGCCCGGTCCCGGCTTCCTGCT
>LNAC01000191.1:828107-847937 GCA_002007465.1 Ailurus styani
CCCCCGCCCCCCGCCCCAGAGTGTCCGCTCCCTGAGGGCATGGATTTTTGTCAGCTTCGTTTCGCATCTGTATCCCCAACGCCTGAAACAGTGGTTGGCACACAGCAGACACCTAAGCTATTTACTAACTGAGGAGAGAAATTTCTCCTCCCTGAAAACAACCCTCTGGCTGGGGTTGGGGTCCCGCTGCCCCCTTACTGTGTCAGGTAGGGGCAGCCCGAGTGTAGGGCTGAACATGTGACCTAGGTAGAGCCAATCAGCATGTTCCGGCTCCCTGAACTGCAGTGATTGGCCCGGAGGAAGACATGTGACCCGGGCCTGGCCAATGGGAGAGAACGGGAAGCAAACGGTTGGGGGTTGGTGGCTGTGCGCAGCGAGTGGAAGAGCCACCCCCCGCCAGTAAGGGGGAGCCTCAGAGGGGTGCTGGTGACCCTGGGCTGAACCCTGTGGCTGGTCACAGGCTCAAATAAGTAGCGTTTGCTGCTTCAGTTAATGTGAGCTGGGGTTGTCTTTCGCAACAGGAAGCACCAGGATCAACACAGTAAACACCCTTAAAGAACAGTGATGAAGAATAACTAATATTTATGGGGTACTTATCATAGGCTTCGCCCATTTCTCCACACTTGTCCCGTTAGCTCACCCTTACAACACACGTCACCCTTACAACACACTTAGGAAACTGGATGTTCTACTTGCAGGCGAGGAAGCTGAGGCATGGAGAGTTTTGAGAACTTGCCCAAGGTCATGCAGTTTGGAGGTGGAGCAGCCGAATATAGTCCCTTGGCCCACCTCCTCCTCCTCCTCTCTCTGTGCTTCCCTGGCCCGGGGAAGTTCAGGACCACATCAATGGGCTCCGTGCCCTCTCGCTCCTGGTGGTCTTTGGCCAAGGGGGACACCACCAGGGGGAGGGAGGGTGTGAGGAGGGGCCTGAGAACTTGCCAGGCGTCCTCCCTGCCCAGGTGCTAGGAACTGAACACATCCCTCTCTTGCTCTGCTCGGGGCCACATTTCCTGTGGGTGCCCCTGTCCTGGTTCCAGCAAATGCTCCCCACTGTCCCCAGCCCCAGGGATCTGTAGGACTCATTTTGTTATACTCTGCTCACACCTTTGTTGGACTGCACCAGCTGTTTCCTGTGGGCCCTGGGTGGGTAAAGCAAGCAGACCTCACAGGTGAGATTTGAGACGTCCTGACCCCAGAGCCCTGTCCTGACTCCTATGCTCACTTGGGAACCGACGAATGATACAAGAAGCTGTGGTTAAGTGTACTGCACAAACAGGAAGAAGAAGGGGGGAACTGCTGGCCTGGGGGGCAGTCAGAGAGGGCTGCCTGGAGGAGGTCTTACAAAGTTTAAGAAGCCTAAGAGGAACAAAGTTCTGAAGAACCCACAGGGTTTTTCTGAAGAAGAGGGCGGAGGACACGGTGCTTCCGGCACAGGAAGTGGCCTGAGCAAATAGCAGGCAGAGTGGGAGGGATGGAAATGTGTGGTCCCGAACCTCAGAAGCCCAGAAGTTGTCTAGACAGGGGATGACACAAGCACATCTGTTCAGTCTTACACTCCCCTGGTGTCTCCCCTTCTTCCTGGTCACAGGCTTTTTCCAGCCTTCTCTCTTCCTCTCCAGGGCTGTCAAAGAAAGGACAGGAGCTCCTGCCACCTATGGGCACAGATTCTCCCTGTCTTCCCTACCTAGGGCCAGGGCATCTGGGGGCTCTCTGTGCCTGGTCTTGGAATTCTAGGCGGAGGCAGGGAACCAAGCCAGCTCTCCAGAGCAGGACATGGGACAAGAGAAGGGTTTTTCAAAGGGAGGAGGCAAAGATCAGGTTTCAAGACAAGGACTCAGGATCTGGAAAGGAAATTAGGGCCTAAGGAGAAGGGCTTAGGAACCTCATTGTTTGTGTAACTATTCATTCAACAAGAAACCCTTGTTTCTTGAATGAAAAGCCTCAAAGACCTACTACGTGCCAGGCACAGTTCCTGGCACTGCAGAGAAAGCCTTCAGGGGGAAAAAGTCCCTGCCCTCAAGGAGCTGACATTCTAAGGAGTCAACAGATCAAAAGCTGCAGTTCAACACCTCCAGCTAAAAGTAAAAAGTGTCAGGACTCAGAGTAACAGCAAACCACAGTGAACTTTTAGGACAGGACCATGGAGTATAGTTAGAGCTCACAAAAAGCTTAGAAATGATAATATTTAAGGTGCTGGAAAGCTGAACCTCACAAGGTTTTGTATGTAAAGTGAGTGGGTGTTTGGGAGGCCATATAATTCACATGTCCAAATATCTGAACATCTGTGGTCAAGTACTGTTTCATGTTCAGCGAAAAAAACCCAGATGCAAATCTCTACTCTCACGGAACGGACGGAGAGATCAGAGAAAGCCAAGCAGAGAGAGACATGCTAAAATGCAGCAGGGAACAGGCTGAGAAGGGGTGGAGATTGGGGCCAGACAGCTGGTGTTCAAATCTTAGTTCCACTAAAGACTGGTTTTGGGGCAAGTAAGTTACCCTCTTGGGGCCTCAGTGTCTTCATCTGTAAAGTGGGGCCAATAAGGGCACTTTTAAAGAGTTGTGAGGAGGAAATAGCTTAATACCTGTGAAGCCTTTAGAACAGGACTGTATACAGTAAGTGCGCAATGCATGCCATCTAGCGTTATTTGCTGGGTTTGGGCCACTGTACTTTCTATAACAGCAGCCAGTTTTCATTTGGGGACCTTCTCCCCGATCCTTGGTCCATAAGGTTCAAATTAGGCCACCTCTGCAGAGCTCCAAGGCTGGACCATGCGATCCAGACCTGAGCCAATCAGAGCCTTCCAATCCCTCTTCCTCAGTGATTGGCCAATCAGAGTAATCCTGGCGCCTTGGCCTGACTAAGAGGAGATGCCTACGCTTTCCAACCGGCTAACTGGTCTATGTGGTTCCACCATGAAGGTGAGAGAAGACTAACTCCATCTTGTCTCATGCAGAGGTGGACTGAAGCCACCACACGGAAGAAAACAGAGCTGAGAAATGGAACATACTTGGGTTTGGAAACATTTGAGACTTGGATCCAGCTAAGCCTGAAGGAGGAAGATCTACCATGGATTCTTTGTTTCAGGCACCGAGAGATTCCTTTTTCTCCTTTGACTAGCTTGAGTTGTTGTCTTTCTTCTTAGGTCAGCTTTCTCACATGCTGACTCCTTAGGGACGTGAATCAAATTCTCTGTTTCTTAGGTTGCTCCAAGTTGCTCTCTCTGTCACTTGCAACCGAATGAGCCCAAATGGTAAAGCAAGCTGGAGACAGAGTGTTGACTCAGGTGGTTTCCCAGTCGCCTCTGGCCTCTGTGTG
The DNA here is from genome assembly GCA_002007465.1 of Ailurus styani. Classification (NCBI taxonomy): domain Eukaryota; kingdom Metazoa; phylum Chordata; class Mammalia; order Carnivora; family Ailuridae; genus Ailurus; species Ailurus styani. Next base: position 831,424 of record LNAC01000191.1, read on the forward strand.
GAGAGACCTGACAACACGGCTTGCTAGCCCTCAGCCTGGGCCTGGGCCCAACTCTCTGCCTTACTGTAGGCAAACTTTCCTCATCCTTATTTGTCAACCGATAAGAAAAAGGTGGTGTGGAAAAGCAGAAGGAACGTGGGTGTGGGAGTCATGAATTCTTCTCCCAATTTGGTCTAAGTTTCCTCATCTGCCAAGCCAAACAGACTGTTCCCTGGGTACGGCCCTGAAGTTTGGGACGGGTGGAGTCTGACAGGTGGAGAAAGGGCCATTTCTGGCCGCCCTCCTGCAAGCAAGCCTCCCTGTTACTCTTGGCCTCATCCAAAGTTTGTTCTCCTCAGATCACTCATCACATGTGTGATCCTTTACACACTCTTCTTTTCTGGTCTTTATTTTGTGGGGGTGGTCTTCTCACTGGAAGCTCCACAGAGGTAAGGCTGTCTCTTTCCCTTCTTTTTTTTTCCTAAGATTTTTAAAAAAAGATTTATTTATTCGAGAGTGAGCAAGCAGGGGGAGGAGCTGACAGGGGAGGGAGAGAGAATCCTCAAGCAGACGATGCGCTGAGTGCGGAGCCTGATGTAGGGTTCGACCCGAGGACCCTGAGACCATGACCTGAGCCGAAACCATGAGTTGGACACTCAACCGACTGAGCCACCCAGGTGCCCTGCGATGTCTCTTTTCTAAATAGTTCCAGCCCCTGGCACAGCCTGGCTGCTAATTCTTGCAGTTAGTCAACAAATATTTACTGGGCACCCACTATGCACAGGCCCTATTCTGTGTGCTGAGGATCCAGAAATAAACAATCTTTCATGAATCAGATACCAAGATAAATCACAGGCATGAGGTGATGAGTCCTAAGGGGGTGAGGCAGGAGAGGGAGGTCAGAAGTGCTAGTGGGGGGGGGGGAGGAAGGCTGCATCTTTAAATGGGGGGGGGGTCAGTTGGGCAGAGTCCTGAAGGAGGTGAAGGAATGTGCCTTGCAGATGCTTAGGGGAACGGTGTTCCAGGCCTAGGGAAAAACAAGGGCAGATGTCCCGGGGGAGGAGTGTGCCTGGGAGTCTGAGGCACATAGCGGGGGCACGTATGGCTGAAGTGGAGATGAGTGATGGGAAGGCTGATATTTGGAGTGAGCAGAGGATCTGGAAGGTTCCAGGCTGGGAGTGTTGAGATTGGATGTAGGGGGCGCCTGGGTGGCTCAGTCGTTAAGAGTCTGCCTTCGGCTCAGGTCATGATCCCAGGGTCCTGGGATCGAGCCCTGCATTGGGGTTCCCTGCTCTGCTGGAAAGCCTGCTTCTCCCTCTCTCACTCCCCCTGCTGCTGTTCCCACTCTCACTGTGTCTCTCTCTGTCAAATAAAGAAAATCTTAAAAAAAAAGAGAGAGAGATTGGATGTAGGTCTTAAACAGGATCCTTCTGGCTGCGTGTGGAGAATGGACTGCAGGGCGTGAGGGTGGGTGCGGGGAGGCCAGTGAGAGAGCTGCCTGACGGTGCCTGGACCAGGACACGGGCAGTGAGAGCACGAGATGGGAGATTCTGGATAGTGTTGAATGACTCAGTGAATGAATGAATGGGGGATAGACGGGCACATGCCAAGTGCTCCAGTGACTATTTCTGTGTAACAACTGATGTTCAACTTCAGCAGAACAAAGTCTTTTTTTTTTTTTTTTTTTTTTAATGATCAGGGACAGCACAGCTGGCTGTGCTCTGCTTTAGAATGGCTGAAGCCACGGCTGAAATGACCGAACCGAAGGGCTGGGGACTTCATTCATCAGGTGGCTGCTGCTGGCACTTGGCTAGGTCCTCGGGGGGGCCTCTCCTTCCTCCCCGCATGGTGGCCTCAGGGAGGGTTCTGATGTCTTAGGTGGCAGCTTCCAGCTCGGAAGGTGGGTGTCCCAGTGATGGGCAGTGCTGCCTTAGTTTTACCAACTGAACTCGGTCTTCTCTGCTGTCCCCCCAGGGTCACCCCCATCACGTTCTACTGGTTTCACAAGACTGGCCAGATTCAAAAGGAGAGGACAGGACCCCACCTTTCCATGGAGGAGTGTCAAGGTCACGGCGTAGACCAACATCCTGGCTCATGTGTGGCCATCTTGGAAACACAGGGGGATGTGCTAAGTCCCAGAGGATGGGACACCACGGCGGGGAGAGTCACGGGGGCCGCTCCCTGGCAAGCAGCACCCTTTCTAGAAAGTGAAACTTGAACCGAGTCAGATTCTGTGTCTGCATCTGGCAAGCTGTGGAGTCTGTGCCCACGCCTAGTTCAAAGATCCCTGAGCCTCAGGAAGCCCTGGGTGACCCAAAGGCTCCCCAGACCCCACGCATCATCTCATATAACCCAAAGGGGTTCAGTCAGTAGTGTCAGGTCCAGAAGGTTCTGAAGGGAGCAGAACGGGCAAAGAGAAAAGCTTGCGCTGGACGTGGAAGCCAGAGCAAGCACCCCCCGTCACCCCCATACTTCAGAGAATGGAGCGTCTCCTGTTTTAGCGGCATGGAAACCATTAATTCCCCCTTAAAAAAACACTTCTCCCTCCTCGTTTTTAAGTAGAAATGAAGCCACCAACGAACCCAGAAACCCCAAGTGAAGTGTGGGACCTGGGTTTGGGGAACTGGCCCCGAGCTGCCCTCACTTCCCTCCTGCTGTGGTGGGAATGACACACCTGAGGCTGGTCCCTTGAGCCTCTGCGCCCACAGCCACGGTGCCCACGGAAGCCATCCAGGAGGGGAGGCTGCCGTGCCCGTGTCCTCGGGCAGTTGGCTGGCTTGTCGGGGTGGCCATTCTTTGATGGGGAGGGTGCATCGTGGGGCGTCTAGAGCCTCCCTGACTTCTCCGCCTGTGATGTGTGAGTAGCACCCGTGCCCGACCGTGGACAGCAAAAATGTCTCCAGACATTGCCTCACGCCCCCTGGGGGATGAAATCACCCCCAGGGGAGAACCCCCACCATAAAGAAACAAATGCAATGACATTGCTGTTGGAGTCTTGCTTGCCGAGGGCACTGATCTTTTTCTTACGAGGGGAGTGGGCCCCTCGAAGACCACCAAGTAGGGGTTACAGGGACTCCTTCCCTGATGACTCAGAAGAGATCACAGTGAAATTCCATGTCATTTATGGTATGACACCTAAAAAATGGCCCCTAAGAGGAGGACCACAAGGTCCTGCCCACCGGAAAGCAGTCATTGGAACTGGCTTGGCCAGAGCCCAGAGGGCTGGCCCACAGCCTAGGCTCAGAAGCCTGGATGTTGTTTGGTTACCTGTGGAGAGAGACCCCTGTCTGCAGTGGCCTTTGTCTAAAGCAGGGCCTCAACCTCAAATGCCTGAAGGGGCCAGGCAAGAGAAATGAGTGACCTGATCTGGATTTAGGGGCACGGGTTGGGGGGCAGGGACTGGTCCACAATGGAGATATCGTTTCTTAAAGTGAAAACATCCAATACGTTTTAGACACTGAGCGCACAAAATGAAGCTCCTCTGGAGCTTGGCCGGAGGCCTATTTGCAACCCTTCAAAGCTATGTGAGCTTTCCTGAGCAGCTACTATGTGCCAGGTGCTACGTAGGATGGTGGCAAGCAGCCATGAACATGGAGCAGGTCAGGCCTCTGCCCTCAAGGAGCGGACATCCTGGTGGGGGAGACAGATAATAAAGGAAGATGAATTTCAGCTCGTTTTAAGAGCTTTGAAGAAAACTGTCAAAGAAATGGCATAGAGTAAATCAGGGGAGGCACCTAGGAAGGGGTGATGTTTGAGCTAAGACCAGAAGGTGGTGAGAAGTCAGTTGTAGGGGAAATGCTTTCTAACCAAAGGAAAAAGCAAGTGCAAAGTCCCTGAGGTAGGAATGAGTTTGGCTGGTTTAAAGAACAGAATAAAGACCAGTATGGCAGGAGCAGGGAGCAAGAGTGGCAGCCTGCCACAGAGGAGGTTAGACATCACCCTCCCCCAGCCCACACCTTCCAGGTAGGCCACACCTGTTGTTCCTGCTAGGTGTTTAGGGGAAATGGGAATCAGACACAAATTCCCACCTCTGTTCTTTGTTCTTTTGTCTCAGCTGTGGACAAAAGCTTCCCTGGCAGCAAGTTACAAAGTTATTTCTGCAAAAGGCCTTTGGCCAAAAGCAATAAGTTGGACCTGAACAGAGTCATTATTCACCCCTAATTGTGGACTGGCTCTCAGACTGCCTCGGCCAGGACCGAGGATTCTAGTCCCCTCTCTATTTTTTAACCTCACACTTTCTCAGTACAGTTTACCCCCATAGGACACGTATTTATGGTTCGAGAGACCATAGTTCCCTTTGAGAAGAACATAAAGGGATAAAGATCTATTTTGGCGGCCCCGGTAATAATAATCTAATTATTTCTTCCCTTTCCACCCAATCCACAGCCGTGTGTGCCATCCTCACCCACCATGTCCCTGCTATTAGCAGATGAGCTTCTCATTAGCTCACCTTGGAAACGGCCCGGTGCTTACAATTATTTGAGAAGCCTGTACTCATTGGCAGGGGAAGGAGTCTGAAGCAACTTTTACCAAGTAACTCACTAAATTTAGAGACGTGAGTGGAGAGAATTTCGCATGACAGGTCCATCTCCAACCCTGGCGTGCCATGCAGTCTAATCAGCAGCTGGAAATAGACTGCCAAAGGAGAAAAGCCACGGGTTAGAGGTGCTCCTTGGGCTTGGATCGGCTTCTCCTGCTGGTGCTCTCACTGTGCTGGGGCGGGGGGCGGGGGGGTGGAGGTTCACTGGGTATCGGCAGGTGTCCTTCGTGGACTGTAGCTGGAGAGGGCGTGAGGGCTGGCTGCCAGTGTCCAGGTGGCGTGGGGTCCGGGGAGGTGAGAGCACACGCCCTGTGCTGGTGGGTCCCCCATTAGCGCACACGCTCTCCCAGGAGCCAGCTCGAATGAGCCCCGTCTTTGGGGTTTGGATGCTGAGACATGATAGCAATTGTGGAAGCTGATTTGGCCCCATAAAGAGGGCTCTCAGACCCCCAGCAGTGCCTGAGTTATGGGGCCCCTGACCTAGAAGAGATGCTACACAGACTTGGGCCTTCTACTCTTTTTTTGTCAGGGAGGAAGGGCCAAGGGAGAGAATCTTAAGCAGGATCCATACCCAGCATGGAGCCTGATGTGGGGCTCAATCTCATGACCCTGAGATCATGACCTGAGCTGAAATCAAGAGCTGGATGCTTAACTGATTGAGCCACCCAAGGTGCCCCTTGGGCATTCCTTTTATACTAGATTTTTAGAAGATGCATTCATTCGTTCCTCCATCCATCCATCTTCTAGTCATTCATTCAAAAATGTTAACTGCTGACCCCGGGGGAGTCACTTGTTCAGGGGGTGAGTAGGGGTTTCTAACTTTGCCCAGCATCTGGTCTCCTTTTTTTGATCCTAGAAACCCAATTTCCTCCTGAGGATTTTCTCTCCTTTGCCAAGATGTGTCACCCTCTCCAGCCATGTGACCTAGTGGTGATCATGTGACCAGAGTTGGTCAATCACACTCTCTCACAGGGCTTTTGACTCTTAAAAGGAAATGCCAAGAGCACAAGGAAAAATCAGGGGTGCATCTGTCCCACTGGAACCCCTACTCCAGCAACTCTTGCTCTGGGGGCCCCAGAGCTTCCTAAGCTAAATCCTTAGAAGGCCAGGCAGCTCTCATTTTTGTGTTCCTAGGAGTCAGGCTACCCCTAGGCCACAATACTGTGAGGAAGTGCAAGCAGCTGTGGGAAGAGGCCGTGGGGAGGAGGATGGAGGATTCAGCTGATGGCCCCAGTGAACTCACGAGCTGCTGGCCACTTGAGTGGAGCCATTTTGGACCTTCCAGCTGATATCATAGGAAGCAGGAGAACCACCAGCAACCCACAGAATTGTTACAAATACACGGTTGCTTCAAGCCACTGAGCTGGGGGTGATCTGTTACAAAGCAGAAACACAACCAAAGAGCCTTGAACGACACTGACTGGAGCCCATTCCTCCGACTGAAATGTCACAAACAACAAATGATGAATCAAGATGTTTGGTCTCCTGTGGCCAATGGCTTTAATCCAATGAAGACTTAGAGGAGAACTCATTCATTCATTCATTCATTCATTCAAGCATTGTTTCAAACAGCCAGTGAGTTGAGCACTGATGGTCCCAAGATGAACAAGGTTAAGGAGCCGAATTCCAGTGGGGGCACCGCACATGGTGCCTCAGTTCTCTCGGTTACAAAATGGAAATGGTAAGAGGCCTTGATCGAAAGCGTTGTAGTGATGAGGAAATGCTTGGCAACCCAGCACCCAATAGACATTAGGCTTCTGTTATTATTATAAACAAAGTCACGACGCGTGGTCCCTAGGAATGTGGCCCTTTGATCTGAACCAAGTTTTGTAGCTGGGGATGAATTCCAAGGGCCCTGTGGGCCAGGCAGGTGACGTAAATGAGTGAAGGGGGCCCAGCATAAGGAAAACTCACCCGCTCCCTTCTCTCCAGCTCTCATTCAACACTTTTGGTAGAGGCTAAGAACAAAGAAATACCGCTCCACAATGAGAACAGCAGGGCCAGTGCGATGACCAATGGCAAGTGAACCCGACTGCAGCCTCAGACAATAGGGAACTGGGAACTCGCTGTGGCGAAGTGGAGAACCAATGATCAGTGGGATGGGAACTCAGGGGGGCCAGATATGGCCCGCGTCTCCCTATTTTTCACAGGCTGGAAACTCTAAGTTCTAAAAGGTAAACTCTCACAATTTTTAAAGATCTGACAATTAACTTCAAAAAAATGTTCAAAACAGTGTGCAGGTTAAACATTTCTGCGAGCTGAATACAGACCCTGCTTAGCCAGCCCATGACGTCCTACTGTAATGGGACAGAACAAGGAGAGACTTCTTTGTGCCCCACTCTCCTGGTCTGTAAAATGGGGATTAGGAGGTCTCTGTGCTGTAGACGGAATGGGTGGGTGTCCCCCAAAATCATATGTCGAAACCTAGTCCCCAGTAGGATAGTATTGGGAGGTGGGGTCTTTGGGAGGGGGGAGTTCTCATGAAGGGCATTAGTGTCCTTCTAAAACAGACCCCAGAGGGCTCCCTTACCCATCTGCCATGTGAGGACACGAGACAGTGTCATTTATGACTGAGGAGGCAGTCTCTTGCCAGACTCCGAATCTGCTGGCATCTTGACCTTGACCTTGGTGAGAAATTTCTGTTGCTTATAAGCCTTCTAATGTCTGGTCTTGTGTTACAACCTGAACAGACGAGGACAGCCAGCTTCGCGGAGTTATCACGCATTCACCTGAGTGGGCGCTTAGAACGCTGCCTGGTATGTAGAAATGTGAGCTTTCAGGAGCGGGAGTTCGGGAGAGGAGGTGAGGGAGGCTGGTCTCCTGAGCTGTGACAGCTCCTTTGAGGAGGGGCCGATGCAGGGGGGTGGGGAGAATAGACTTCCCCAGGGCACCTGCAGAAATGTCACGCCACTGATCTCTCACATTAACATTCACGTCCCAAGTGGAGCCTTCTGCCTGCCCTTCCGCGGGGCCTGACATCCCTGCTGTGGCCTGTGGGCGATGTGCATGATGTCAGCATGAACCCCAGCTCTGGTTAGGGGACCGTGAGTGCAAAAGCATCCCTCCTCACTCCCACCTTTGCTTTCTGCAAACTGGTTTTGACGCCTTTGCCTTGAGCAGTCGCCTTCGAGCAAGGATCCCCAAACACTAGGTTCAGATTCAGCCGTACATCTTTCCCAGAGTCCTTCACCCAAAAAACATCTCCTGAGCACGCAGAGTGCCGGTCCTCGTTCTGGGGGCTGGGGATACAGAGAGGGAACGAGACAGACCCTCTTCCCGTAGCCACTGGGGCTTCCTTTTTAGTGAGAGGAGAGAGGACAAAGGACCAATAAACAAGCAGCTTGAGATAATTCCAGAGAGTGGTTTAAGTGTTATAAACCAGGCATCATTCTAGGTATTATCTAAGGATGTGCTGTTTGAGCTGAGACCTGACCGATCAGAAGGAGCCAGACTTGTGATGTCTAGGCAGAGGGACAGCAAGTGCAAAGGCCCTGAGGTTGGAACAAGCATTGATGTGGCCAGTGTGACAGTGTAATAAGCTTGGAGGAGCGGGGTGAGTTGGGGGTGGAGGCCTGGCAGGGCAGGGCAGGGTAGCCTGCGGCAAGGAGTCTGGACTTTACTGTCAGTACAACAGGCCACCAGAAGGAGGGTTTTTCATGGTAGCTGCCGCCACCTATTTGCAGAACTGCTTATCAGAAGGCACCTTCTCTTCCTGCGGTAGCAGCCTGAAACGTCAGCTGTACAATGGAGTCACCTGGACGCTCCAAAGTATCCTGATGGCCCAGCCCCACCCCAGGGCACTGATTTAATTGGTCTGGGTGTGGCCTGGGTGCTGGGATTTTTACAAGCTGCCCTGGAGATGGGTAGGAACTCCTGCTCTGCTTAGCAGCATCTCCTAAGTACGTGGTAACAAGCCCACCTTGGGCTCCCAGGATGGGCTCAGAGCCCTACAGGTTGGCCCCCAAGGTCTGTTCCCTTCCTGAGCTGGCCTGAGGCCTAAACGTGGACTGGGTGGGGTCAGGGTGGGGAGGGGGACCTGGGGTGGGAGGGGGTGGTCCACAGCCTTCCTTACGGGCAGGGCGGTTGAGAGGGGTGGTGCAGAACCCCTTTGAGAAGCTAAAAAGAAAGCAGCGTGGAAAGCAGTGGGCGCCCCTCCCCCCCCAGATTAACAACAGAACTACCCTAGGATCTAGCAATTTCACTTCTGGTATTTAAGGAAATGAACTCACTCTCTGGAAGAGAGATACCCACGCTCCCGTGTCCGCTGCAGCCTCACTCATGACGGCCCAGACACGGAAGCAGCGCAGTGTCTGCTGAGGGATAAACGCATGGAGAAGAGGTGGTGTGTAGACACACTCCACGGAATATCGCTCAGCCTCGAGGAAGGAGGCGCTGCCCCTTGGGACCACGTGGGTGGACCTGGAGGGCATCACGCTTAGTGAAATAAGTCGGACAGAGAAGGACAAGGACTGGATGAGCTCAGTTAGATGTGGAATCTTAAAACAAAGCACGGGACTCATACAGAGAAGAGACTGGTGGCTGCCAGAGGTGGGGGGTGAGGGGTGAGAAAATGGGTGAAGGCGCTCAACAGGTGGAGACTGCCAGTTATAAGCGGGGACAATATAGGGCGTGGGCACCACAGCTCACCAGGCTGTGTTGTGTACTCGCAAGCGGCTAAGAGAACAGATCTTAAAATTCTCAGCACAAGGAAAAAAAAAAAGAACATTTAACTGGGTGATGATGGATATTAACTAGCCTTCCTGTGATAACCGTTTTACAAAATGTCCGCATATCACATCCTATATTGTACACCTAAAACCAATACGTGGTTATAGGTCGGTTATGTCTCAGTGGAAAAAAAGCTAAAAAGGATCGACCAGCTAAAAAGGAGCAACGACACCCGACTTTTAGAAGCCATTTCCACGCGTTCACTCATGGTACTAGTGTCTCACTGTGCGTGCCAAGGCTGGGAGGCTGCAAGGAAGCTAACTTGGATGACCTCCATTTACAGAAGAGGGATCTGAGGCTCAGAGGGGCAGAGCCGGTATGTGAATCAGGAGGTCTGGTTCTAGAATGTGTTCTCTTAACTACTGGGACACACCGATTCTCAGAGACGTGTCTTATGACTAGTCTTCTATACCTTCTTCATCTCCTGCCCGGGTGGAAGCCACTGATACCCGGATGCACCCAAGAACATGTCAGTAAGGAGGGCGATGAGCAGGAAAAGGAGCTTCGGGAAAGCTCCAAGGCAGAAGCTGTGGGTGCTCCCCCACCCAAGGGCCTTCCTCAGTCTACAGGACCCCAACTTTGTTAAGGAGGTGGACTCTTGTCTTGGCAATAAACCAGCATTAGTCTAAGCCCATGGTTCTCAGAAGGGTGAAATCAGCCCAAAGGGGTGTTTGCAGGAATCTGTGAGGAGTTTTTGGGTGTCATAGGAACCGGGGATGTTTCTGGTGTCTGGTGGGGGTACAGGGATGTGGGATAATCTGCACGCTCCACACAGTGAAGAACAGCCCCATTTCCAGCATGACTTTCCAATGCCCCACAAGCACTCACTAGGCGCAACAGCTTTTACAGTTGGTTACCTGACCTCAGAAATGAACCCCACTTCACATATAAACACAAAAGATGTTTTGCCTGGTTCTCCTCTACACTGAATTTTCTGGGAATGCAACCGCTAAGTAAACTGAGGGAAGACTGTAGTTTGTTCTGTTTAGAAATTTGGGGTAATTGTTCATCGCATTGTTTATGGCTGTAGCACTTGTGGTATTTGAGCTGTCCAAACCATGTGTTCATACCCCACTGCATCGGTAACCGTCAGATTTATGTGATCCCCACACTAGGGTGGGCATCGGACTGCTTTATTATGTCTTCCAGTGTAGCCGTGTCTAAGATATTGCCATACATGTTTACCTATAACTCACTTTCCTCTTGGTTTTCCTTTAACTTACAGTCAGAGTATTTGATCAGTTAAGACATGTGCAGATAAGTTATATTATCTATGAATTTATTTCAGGTAAACTTGGCAAAAATATTTGCTCTAAGAAGAGGGTGTCTGATCTGCTAATTTTGGGAACCACTAAGCTAAGTCAAATGAAAAGCCCATTTCCCTTTGCCAGTCTTTGGCTTAGGCGTGAGTACAAAACCCAACCCTGGACCAATGAGGCATGATGCAAAGTCTGCTGAGGTGAGGGTGTTCTTGGAAGGATTTTGCTCTCTGATTAAAAGAAAAACAGCGTGGAGTCCTGCTCTTTATTTCCACTTTGTATGGAGATGTAATGTCTGGAGCTGCAGCAGCCCTCTTAAGACTATGAAGCAGCAAGGCCAAAGACATGACAAGGACAGAGGATCAGAAGACAGGAAGATCCTGAGTCTTTGAAGACATTATTGTACAAACAAACTGGTTCCAGGGCTCCTCTGCCTCAGACTCTTGTTAAGTGAGAACTAACGGTTCTACTGCATAAACCACTCTCAGCCAAGAATTCCATTACTTGCAAATACCTCTTGATTCACATTCAAATGATTAGGACACTAAGCCACTAAGAACTGTAGTAGGATTTCTTCTTCTCTGAAACATCCAGAAAAGGAGTCTGTGGATAGTGTCTGTCTCTACAGCAGGCCAGAAATGCAGCTTTTGGATGATCTGATTGTCACCAGAGCAGGCACATCTGCACTTCTGGAAACTAATCGTTCTTCATTCTCCTTTCAAAAAGCTCCTCTCTTCTGGCCACTGAGGTGGGTCAAGTCACCCACTGGGGCCCTGCCTGGGAGCCAAGAAAAAAGTCTACGGCAACATTCTTCACCTAACACATCTGGCTTCCACCTGGCCAAACACATCTTGGGTATTGCTCATGGTCCTGGGGGGATGGCCCTGTCCATCAACTCATACTTACAAAACCTACTTACGACTCTTAGTTTGGGGTAGAATTTACCTATGTTTCAAGCAGGGCCCAGGTGTGCAAAGGAGTGGGACAGGCCTTTATAAGACAAAACCACATGTCAGAGGCCAGGACCACTGGACAACGTATGTTTTGACTTCCTATTAAGACACTGTGTAGAATTCAAAATGGCGGTGGTCTCTGGTGAGAGAGAATTCCACTTAGTCTGGGTCTGGGCTGGAGAAGCTCTGAAGACCAGAGGCACAGGTGGTCTTCTACCAAGGAGGCATCATGCTACCTGATCTTAAATTCCCAAGGGCTTCTGTTGTAGCGTGATGAATATTTAGTTCTGTCTCTTCATCACTGAGCAATGAGGAGACGCACAAGCGGAGGCTCAGCTGAGGCCTTTGGGAATTTCTCAGGAGCGTCATAAAGAGGGGAACATGTGGGGTGTGCTAAAAATATTCATCAAATAGATGCAGGACAGGCACGATGGGAGGAGGGGACCATACCAGAGAACAAAATATGTTTTCCCTAAACGATCTTGTCTAGTCCCACGGCCTCAAATAACATCAGTGCTCCAGTGACTCCCAAATTTAGGCGGCCAGCCCCAACTAGCTCCAGACTTGTGTACCCAGCAGCCACTGGGTGGTCAGAGACCCCCATCTCAAACTCAACACTGCCATGGTGGATTCTGGATCATCCCCCCCACCCCCACAGGCTGTCTAAGCACAGGGTTCTCTCTTGCTCGTCCCAATGCCTAACCAGTGCCGGCACACAGTAGCTGCTCAATAAACACACGTGCCCTGATGAATAGGAGGAATGCTCTCTTGCTCTGTACTGCAGTTTCCTAAAACCTTCATACCCCTAATCTCACGTAGAGCATTTCCCCTGCATCAGGCAGGAAGACAAGAAAGGCATACTCCAGGGGCCCCCTTCCTCAGCACCCCTGCCGAGCGAGGTAGGACACACGTGGTACTCTGGTTCACTCCCCAGCACCCAGGGCCCACCCAGCACCCAGGAATTTGATTCAGCCGGGTCCAGACTTGGCATTTTTAAAACAAATGCCTCCAGATGATTCTCATGTAATGAGAACATCTGGCCCTGGCCACCAGAACACGCAGAAACAAGGCTGAGCGGTATCTTTCAGACATTCGGACAGAAAGGTCAGGCCTCCGAGGCCTGTGGACCCCAGGGGAGAGGGAGGGGACGCTGCGCACCCAGCAGCCGTTTCCAAGGTGCCCACCTTGACCAAAATGACGACAGGCCCGCCTGACCACGTTAGTGTTCCCTGCATCGCACGTGTTGGCTGTTTGCCTCCCCAGCAGTGAGGCTTCCTTTCACTGGGATCCCCCCAACTTCTGTCCTCCAGGGCTTCGGGGGCTCAGTCACTCTGTCCCCAGGTCCAGGGGAGAGCCTGAGAGCCCGGCCGACAAATTTCCTTGGCCGGCATTGGTTTGGAGCGAGCGCAGGACATAAACCAGTACTATGGGAGGGACGCCTGGGGCAAGGATGGGCATTCCCAGAAAAGAGGCTTGTTCTTTCCTGTTGGGCTTGACCCAGAGACGACAAGAGGACCACTTTCCAGCGGCCAACCTGGACACCTCAATTATGATAACAGCCAGTGTTCACTGAGGGCTTGCCAAGCTCAGACGCCATGCTAAGCACTTGACACTGACGATCTCATTTCATGCTTTACCACAAACCAGGAGATAAGTGCTACGATCATTGTCATTTGCTGGATGACAACACCGCGGCACAGAGAGGTTAGCTAATGCTCCCCAGATCACACAGCTGGGCAGGGAGCCGGGCAGTCTGGCTCCCCTAACCACGGAGTCAGAGTCCCCCACCCCTGGAGCCGGAGGGAAACCAGCCCCGTGGAAGGAAGAACAGAGGTGCAGGGAAGAGATACTCCTGACAGCATCTGAGCCCTGGCCTCAGCTGGGGCTGAAGCTAGAGTTACCTGAGCGTTTTTGGTTATAAAAGCCAACATGTCCCTTCTTTTCTCCTTCTGCTGGTTTGAGATTTTTTCCCTCTCTTTCTGTTGCTTCCAAGAGAAAGGCTCCTGATTACTTTACAGTCCTTTTATGAAAACACCCCTATCTGATACTCCATTTGTGACTTGCACACAGCAGCTGCTCAGTAAACACCAACAGATGCGAGTGAAGACAGCTCTTGGGCCCTCCCCCCACGCGCCGTTCACTGCTGGGTGTCTAACCCTAACACCCGACTGCGGCCAGCCCAACGCCACTTCCCTTTTCGGCTCCAAGGGAGGCCTAGTTCCCTAGCAACCATCCCAATTAGGCAATCATGCCATTTATCAGGATACCAATTAATTATAATGATCCTAATGATCTTCCAATTAGGTAGCGCCTTGAATCTGATCAGGGGCACTGCAGGCTCCCCAGGCCCCGGTCATCACAAGGAAGGCTGAGGACCTAACCTGCAGGTCAGCCTGAGGAGCCCCACCTTCCCTGTCCCCTAGCCACGTAGGGCCCAGGCCTGATACAAAGCTGGGAACCTCAGGGCCACCTCTCCACGGAGAGGCCCATGTGACTCCATCACCAACCACAAGAGGGCCTCACCTGTAGGAGAATTTTAACCCTTCCACCGCTGTGCTTTCCGTGGGCATAGACCTTCACCTCAGATCGTACGTTTTTTTCTATCAGCCACATTTGATCCGTCCCTTTGCATTCTGAGTAGGGGAGAGTGTGTGCATACTTGCGGGGGGTGGGCAGGAAACGTGGCCAGGCAATTGTACATTTTCCTTAGGCAATCCGGGCAACCCCCCCACCCTTGCAAACCAAAAACAAATCTGAGATTCCCCTAAATAGTGCAGATTTTTAGAGGGAAGTGGGATTATTGATGGGTTTCTGTCTTTCCAACTTTAACTGTCTAATGTGTTTTCTTCCACTGACCAAGTACTTCTACACTTGGAAGAAAGACTAAGGTCATGCAGGGAGGAGAGGTCAGTGGGTCAGAGTGGACCTCGGAGCCTCGTGGCCTCTTAGATCCGGGCTCTACCACTGACCAATTGTCAGGAAGTTACGATCCTCCCTGGGTCTCCACTTTCCTCTTCTTTAACATGATGAAAATCACAGGACCTATCTCACAGGGTTTTTGTGTGGATTAGACGAGTTAGTATGTACAAGGGGTTAGATCAGTGTTTGGCTCATAAAACAGCATCATCGTAAGTCTAGATTAAGCTCTTTCCTCAAACTGCAAGCTGGTCAGGAATTTGGATTTTCTTCTGTTTTCTTTCTGGGGGACTAAATCGAAGAACAGACTCGGCCGGGTTGGGTGATATTCCCAGGCTGGCTAACTTAGGAGACCAGAAGCTGCCCCCCTGAGGCATGTTCAAGCAGATAAATTAAACCAGGGAAAGGAAGAGGGAAATGTCATTCCTCAATCAAGAGGCGCACACGTCAGGGTGTGCAACTACACTTCAACTAGGTCCTCCGGACGGTGGCTGAACAGGGCTGTTGGGCAAGGGACACATGCAGGCGTGTGTGTGCTCATGAACCCACGTGAGTTTGCACGTGCATGCACATGCATGCGCGCACACACACACACACACACACACACACACACACACACTCACTCTCCTACACAGCCCCACTGTCCTCCTCCAAGCCCAGGCTTTTTGCAATTAACTCATTACTCAACCCTTAAGTTTGAAAACTTAACATGTTATTAGGGTTTTTAGAAAAGCCATAAATTCAAGTAAAAAAAACCCCAAAACGATATGCAGAGCCCAAACACCAAACCCACACTGACTCTCAGCCATGGCAGTTATGTGAACGCTGGGCATTTATGTACATACACTTGGCCCGAGGAAGGCAGATCCTTCACGAGTAAAAGTCCAAGCAGCTACCAGCCAAGCCTGTCGCGGTTGCCCTTCGAGCTGCTTTTTAGAACACTAATTTACACCCCCGGACCAGCTGTTTTGATGAGTGTTCTCTCCTCCACGAAGTGGGACAGCAGAGCTGGGAGAACCCCTCTTACAGGGCGAGTGGTCTCCAGTCAGTCCCCCACCCCCTTTCCATATGTACGAATGGCTTTAATTTAATTAAAACCATCCCGGGGTTCTGTACTGGGTAGCGCAGATACGAAATCCCCTTCACTATTAACTACGAGACCAGAGTGACTCTTGCTGCCCTGGGGAGGGACACCGGTGTCCTCCAGGGAAAGCCCATCCTACCCGCCTCTCTGTCCCCAGAGCACCCGCTCAAGAGCAGCCTCCCCGTCTCTGCCCCGAAGGAAGGGAGGGTGGCGCTGTGGGACAGAGGCAGGGGCAGATGGAGGGGCCGGGGTGGGCATCCCGGCAGGCACAGATGTGCAAATACCCAGATTCAAACGTAAGCTGAATGTAATTACTTGGTTAATTAAATATTGACTTTTAACTCAAAAAGTGATTAAAACAAGCTGCCGGAAAGAGAGGAGAGGGGGCAGGGGAGGACGCAGAACTTTCAGGAAGGAGGAAGAGAAGGAGGAGGATCGTCCTACTGTGTGCAGGGGACGTGGTCCTCAGTCTCAAGGCGGGTAGGAAATTGCGGACAGAGGTCACTGTGCAAAACTAGGAGTTGCGGGCGTCTCTTTACACTTTCCGTATGTAAGACCACATCTCTTTATGAGGCTGCTCTCAAAGTGAACCGATACTGATGATCGCTTTTCCCTGGAACTAATGCGGTACCCGGCACGAGGTCTTGGTCCATAGATGCTCGTAGAACGAATGCATGAACTACTCTAAAGAATTAAATAAATTAATAAAAAAAAACAGAAAAGAAAGAAAGAAAAGTGCCCTCCTAGAACTCGCCTCACTGTCACACGTGTGAACCCCTCGGGAGCCCGCGGAGGGGAGCATCTCTCCACCAGGCGATGAGAACTGGTTCTGACCTGGCCTGGGAGGAAGTTTGTCTTTTCAATGCTATTTGCCCTTTCGGTATCTGCGAGTTCCCAGTCACCCTGAAGATCCGGTCCACCGCTTTCCCGTGTCCTGCCCGGACCAGCCCCACGTGGTCTGGCTTCTAGCCGCTCCGCTGGGTCTAAACTCAAAGGGGTCAAGGAGGCCATCCCCACCCCCCGCGGCCGGCGGCCCCGCCGCGCTCCCCCCGGGG
>LNAC01000191.1:848730-909139 GCA_002007465.1 Ailurus styani
TGCCCGGCCCCGGCCCCGAAGTCCGGCCCCGAAGTCCGGTCCCGGACGGAGCAGCGGCGGAGAGCGGGGGTCCGGGCAGCTCTCGGCCTCCCGACGCCTCGGGACCCCGCTGGCCGCGCTCCCGGCGCCGAGCGCGCACCCTCGCCGGGCCCCAGACGCACACTCACCCGGCACACACTCGCTCCCGCTCGCCCTCGGCGGAGAGTTGAAACAGCTGTGGGGTTCGCCTGGGAGCTGGGAACGAGGGAGGGACGCGAGCCAGAGCCGTGCGTGCGTGCGTGCGTGTGTGTGTGTGTGTGTGTGTGTGTGTGTGTAACACACAAACGGGGGGGCATCGCTAATAAATCAAATCCTGCAATAAAGTGAGGAGGACCATCGATCGGGTCCGCCTGGCTGCAAACGAAGAGAATCCTTGCCTCTTTTCCGCTTTTTCTCCTCGGTCCGAGCTGGAAGGAGCCAGGGTTCCGCGGGGCGTGTGACAGCCCCGGCCGGCCGCTCCCCTCGTAATGACACGTTCATAAATGTTTTCTTTTATCTGCGTTCACAAGGGCTCGCCCCGGTCTGCAAACACCCGACCGCCTTTGCCTGAAAGCCCGGCTCTCGCCTCTCACTCCGCACCTCTGCCTGGGGAGGCGCGGGCTGGAGCCGAGCCCCCGGCTAGATCGCAGGGTGGACTGCCCACGCGCCCGGGAAGCTTCCCGAGATAGTAACTTGAACTCAAGTGAAAAGAGCTGCCGTGTCTCAGAAATGATCCAGGAGTAGGAGAGAAAGGAGAAACCGGCTTCCTCCTCCGAAAGGGGAGGAATTCGACTCAAGGTGGTGCTGTCCACCGCCGTTTCCACTGTCCCCGGTGCCACAGCAGAGGCCGGAGGGGGACGGGGCTGACACGGGTGGGCAAAGAGCGGGCAGACAACCAACCAGTAGTGGCAGAAACAGCGCTGAGTTGCTAAGGGGCGACAGACCCTGCTCTGGAGAAATGCTCTTGTAGGCAACGGTGACTTAGTGTAAACCTAATGTTCCTGGAAGGAAAGTATTATTATGCCCATAATACGGATAGGGAGATCAAGTCACAGAGAGGCTGAGTAACTGGCCCGAGGTTAGACAGTTGTTAAGTGATGGGCCCAGGATTTGAACCTGGGGAGCTTGGCTCCAGAGTTCCGCTAAGTCCCAGGCCATTTACTTTTCAGTCTGGCATCTCCTTTCTCTGGCGTAGTCTTCCCTTCATGCGAGTTAGGGGTGTTATATTTAGCAAATAAAAATACAAGGGGTCTGCGAGGTGTACTAAAAGATTCTTTATTTGAAATTCAAGTGGGATGTCCTAACCCAGTTGAAGGTGCTGGAGTTCCCCACCAAGTTCTCCCACCTATGCCAGGCCAGATCAATCTGTAGTCTAAATAAATCAGGAAAACTTGAAACTTCTTTTTTAAATCAGATTCTGGCCTCGCTTTTGGAGCCACTGAGATTGCCGATCTTCCGCCCTTCCTTTGCCTTAGAACAAAATGTCAGACGCTTCTTTACCATCATGGACCAAAAAATTATGGAGACTCCCTTCCTTTCTGCTTCCTCTCTGTGGGAGGAAGAACACGTTGACTGCAGAGCTTCTAGAATGACGCTGTACGGTAGAAGCATCAAGCACGCCCTGGTTGTAATTTAAAATTTCCTGGTAGCTGCATGAAAAAATAACAACAACCAAAAACAAAAACAAAAACAAAAACCCCACACAGGTGAAATTAATTATAATAATATATTTAACCTAGTCTATTCAAAATATCACTTCAACATGCAATCAATATAAACATTATCAATGAGATATTTTACATTCTCTTTTCTTAGGGAGTCTTTGGAATCCGATGTGTATTTTACACTTGCAACATCTCACGATTCGGACTGGCCACGTGGGGCTGGGATTCCTGTAGAAGACAAAGTACAGTTCTAGTAGGTTCCGTGGTCCAGGTTATCTTATGTAATCTTTGTGATCATTTTTCAAGGAAACTTATGCTTACAAAGGGTTGGCAAGTGGGATTTTAACCCATTCGAGACTGTGCCTGGCTTTGGGACATGTATCTCCTGTGACAGCAATTTTCTCTCTGGGTCCTCAGAGCCCCACATGGTAACTCAGGGGCCTGGGGTGGAGAGGGAGGTGAGATCTGTCTTTTGCCTGTTTTTTATGTTAGAGAATATTTCAGAGGTGGGGAGATGTCTACCATAGGAAAGTTAAAAAATATGCTGCCTTTCATTAGGCCTCAAGTTCATGAACACAGCTCTCCTGTCCTTAAATGGGCCCTCACCACAATTTTCTCCTACATCCTGCACTCCTCATCAGGGACCCCCAGTAGTGGAAGGGCAGCTCCCAGTCCCCTACATGGGGCTGTGGGTGGGCTGAGGTGATGTCGTCTGATTATCATTTGTAGATATTTATTCTTTCCATTGTTGCGGTTAAAAGACCGAACATCTGTGTTTTGGCCTTTATCCTTCCTTAGGAAGGAGACAGATCTTGTGTGTAAGTGCCTCTTTGTGTGTGTATATCTGTGTGTATGGATGCATGCCTGTGTGTGTGCTCACTGTAGGCAGGCACTATGGATCAGGTTTCAGGCGAGGGCTTCACTCACCAGCTCAGAGGCTCACAGAGTCAAAGGGGCTGCAGAGCGCCCTCTGGCCACGTCTCAGTCCCATAGTTCCCAGCAAACTCCCTGGTCCTCTGGGTCTGAGCCTCAGCCTGACTTTTCCAGCTTCCTTCCAGGTGGGAGGGGACTCCTGGCCCCATCCGGGAGCTCAGCGTCTGCCTGGGACACTTGAGGGGACTCAGGGGCCCCGATGTCCCCCAGTCTGGAGAGTCCCTCAGCCACTGAGTCGGGGGCCCGAGTGGGGCCCCGGTGTGTCTCCCGGGACCCCCTGGCCTCCCGACACTCCAGCTCCTGCCCGTCGCCAACCGCCCCTCCTGGGACAGCCTTTCTCCCCTCCTGCCCCTCCGGAGATGGCACCTCTCTCCGTGAGCGTCCTGGCTGGAGGATCGGGCTTTTCAGGTTCCTCACGCCGGTCCTGACTCCCCACCCCCTTGCTGCTTTAACCTCCAGGGGACCTTTCTGTTGACACCCACAAGCCTCATTTCATCCTTCCGCAAGTTCCTTGGCGGCCCTCTGTGCGGAGCACCTGGGAGCTTCCATCCCCCTTGCAAAGCCCGAATGCTGTTTTATGTCCAGAACTCCTGTACAACAATTAAAAAAGAGAGAGAGAGGGCGCCTGGGTGGCTCAGTGGGTTAAAGCCGCTGCCTTCGGCTCAGGTCATGATCCCAGAGTCCTGGGATCGAGGCCCACGTCGGGCTCTCTGCTCAGCAGGGAGCCTGCTTCCTCCTCTCTCCTCTCTCTCTGCCTGCCTCTCTGCTACTTGTAATCTCTCTCTCTGTGTCAAATGAATAAAATAAAAAATCTTTAAAAAAAAAAAAGAGAGAGAGAGAGAGAGAGAGAGAAAGAGGGAGAGAATCACTCCTGCTGTGTGTTTTCACAGTCAAGAGGCTGAAACTCAATCTGATTGTCCGAGCACTTCTGGCTGCATTTGGGTTGGAGTAGATGGGATTTTATGAGGTTGTAAAAGTCAAGCTTTTAACATGTCTCAAACAAATTGGCGTGTGAAGGAGAAGCGTTAAAGTGGAAACGTGGCCGCAGACGCGAGGCCTGGGAATGTAAGCGCGTCGCCACTTTGGGGTCTGGGCACAAAGCAGAAGAGGACGCAGAGTCACCCCCAGGGGCTTGGATCCAACTTCTCAGCTCCTGAGTGGGGACAGTTTTGCACAGGTTTTAAAATACAAACCCTAGCATCATCCATAACGTTATACATTTGTGGTTAATTCTGCTGAGTTTTCACTTAGACCCAAGCTGTCCGGTCGGTAGAAGTGCAATTGTGTTAGAGAGAAACTGTTTACATTTCTTGCGATATTGTGATAATGAAAAACAGCATCATAAACCCCCATTAAATCAGAAGAGCATTAATTGTATTTCATGCTGCCTCCCTGGGCTGGCTCGCTGACACAGACGTACTTTACTTCAGCAAAACACGGCTAATCTTTAGCAGCACGGTACCCGTTCCCCCCCTTAATTACACGTAATTGTATAGTCTAATTTATTCCAACGCCCGACGCCTAAAAGTGCACATTCATGAATCAAGGGTTAGATTGGGAGGTAGGAGAATTATAAATGGGTGTAATTGCAGTCTCCTAGGGGCTGCTTATGAGTGATCTCAAAGAGCCATGATGTTTATTCTGAATTCTTACCAATGAAAGATAGTCGCGCGGCCTCCAGTAAAGAGATAACAGTGATGATTTGTCTAGTTGCTTAACAATACACCAGTCCTTCTTGTTGGGATAAGTAGGCAAAAAAAGATTAAGTACGTAAATTTCGTGTAATTTGCGATGTGATGAAACGGGGCACACAAGCATTAGTCCACAGGTAATTGAGTATTAAAATGAGTAACGTGGCCCCGGGCAGCACAGCTGCAAATCTGTGGACAAGGTAGAGCTCTGTCTTCTATTTTTGCTCTAAAAATCTCAAACCAAGGAGTGGAAGGAATAGCACAGTGGATATGCTGTTCCTTCCACCTGGAATCAAGTTGTTAATATCTTGCCACGTGCGCCTTAGACTTTGCTGCGCCGTTTGGAAAAAAGTCCTGGGCATAACGGCCCATCAGCCCTTGAGACCTGAGCGTGCATCTCCTGAGGATAAGCCGGCCTCCCAGATGACCTCCCTTCATCATCACCCCTAAGGAAATGACCAGTGATTCCCTAATCATTCCCCAGCTTGCTTACATTAACAGAGCCACAAGGGTGTCTTTCCCTTTGTTCCTTAAGCTTTTTCCTGCCTCAGGGCCTTTGCTCTTGCTGTGCCTTCTCTCTGCGTTTGCTCCTTGTCATCATTCAGATCTCAGTTCAGATGTCACCGTCCTGAAAGTCCTCTGCTGTCTGTTTTACCTAAAGACGTTTCTTGGTCTCCTTCACGCTCTATCTTCCCTCCTTGTTTTATTGCCTTCCTGTAGCCTGCCACTGTAGAAACTATTCTGTTTTTATTCTGGGTCTGTGACCATAGTCCATTTAGCAACTTACCGCCCCGCCATCCCCCACCCCGCCCCACCTGCAGCCCACACGAGCTACAGGAGAGTGGGGCGACGTCTGGTTTGTTTGCTGCTGTAGGCCCTGTGCCCATTACAGTGTTTGGCACACAGTCGGTACTCTGCAGGTATTTGTGAGATGAATGAATAAATATACCTGTGTGTGATGTTTTCAAACAGAAGTGGTAGAATGGAGAGATCGGGACCCCAGTGTTTAGCGGCAAAGCCACGNCCCCCCCCCCCCCCCCGGTGTGGGTCACTATGGGCCTCGGTCCTTTAAATGACTCTGCCAAATGGGGAGAATGACCATGTCTCTACTTCCTAGGGTTGTTGTGAGTTAGTAATGAGGTTATATACAAAGTGCTTAGAACAGTGTCTGGCATATAACGACCTGCCTTCCTTGTGCACTTTTAATTACTGTTAAGTCCGCTAGCCAGAGCCCTGTGATTTTAAGCACCGTTGGCCACTCACAGGCTCCCACAGAAATGGTCTCCAAGCACAAGGCCCCAGGGAAAACTTCTTGGAAGTGCTGATGTGGCCACACTGTTGGCCCCAACCTGCCTTGAGAGAGGCCAGTCAGGCTTGGAAAAGGCTCTGTTTGTTTACAGCGGGCATGTGAGCTGATGCATCAGGGCCCATCGCTAAATGTTTTGACTCACACGCCTGAGACCAGCCCTTGGAGGCTCACCCAGGAGCCAAGGCATGGGAACCTGGAAAGGTGGGGACAAAGGAGCCTCCTGTCCCTGTTGGAGGAGAGTGAACCCAGTACCATGGGCTTTGACTCAGCAGGTCCCCTCCCACTGCCCTTGGTAGGTAGACTGTTAGGAATTTTACCTGATTATTGGCCTGTGCATTTTAAAAGAAGGATATTCAGCGTGGATGTCCATATGCAGAGGTGTGTGGGGAAATACAAGTTTTGAAGGTGAAGTTGCAATAACATATGAGTTATTAATCAGGGTAGGTGTTGGAAATCTGAACAATAAAAATTAGATCTAACTGGAGATAAAAATAAGGTAGTTTATCCAGGAGAGTGTGAATGGAATACATAGATATTCACTTTTGGGGGAAGAAGAGGGGGTGCTTCCAGGGTCCACTTGTCCAGTTTTTATAACTTTTATAACTTTATTTTCCTTTGGGGAAACTGGTCCCTAACCTATTTTCAATCCCCGAGCCTCTGGTGGAGGGACTTTGGCCCCTTGCTCCAGATTTGCTCAGGGGACCCAGACCTGGCCAATCCGTGTATTCCATGCTGTGACTAGTGAGTGGTTCAGACATGGGCACATGATCCATTTTGAGCCATTGGGACTCAATGGCCTATTTTCATTTGCTCTGTCGAGTGATAGGAATTTTCTTACTTCTGGGTTTGAACTGGGTGATCATTAAGAAATCACTATATGCCCCGTGGAGGCCTAGAACTGAAGCAGAGGCAGACTCATGAGGTTGATGAGTTGTACTGTGATTTTAAGGCAGCACCCAACATTCCTGCCTCTCTGGTTCTCTCCACAGGCCCTGTAGAATTCCCTCCTCTTGTGTGTGGGCAGGACTGTGGATCTGGTGGATTTCACTCCCATGATTAGGTTAAGGGGAAGGGATTTTGAAGACATCATTCAGTTGGACGGGAATGAATCAAAAGGGGGAAAGTCCTGGGTGGGACTGACCCAATCAGGTGTAAATCCTTAAAAGGAACTGGACCTTCCCTGGAATCAGAGATGCTCCAGATGGCCTTGAAAGGGCAAAATGCCATCCTATGGAAAAGAACACTTGGCAGGCTGTGGCTTTTGCATGACACTAAAAACACAGGGATCACTGACCTATAACTGAAAGTCGAACTGAATTCTCCCATGGCCATGGGGTGTGGAAGAGGGCTCCAAGCGTGAAGTGACATCGCAGCTAAGGTTACTGAAGTCAGACCCTGATCTCAGCCTGCTGTGACTCTGAGCAGAGGGCCCAATTAACCCATGGCCAGATTTCTGACCCACAGGAATATGGGATAATAAATCCAGATTGGCTTAAGCTGCCAAGTTTATGGTAATTTGTTCTGCAACAATAGGAAACAAACACATGTGTGAAAACCTGGGTCAAGCTGTGCCTGAAGCTGGCACGATAACACTGGAGCTTTCAATGACAGGAGCCAATAAATTCTCCCCTCCCTCCTCTTTATCTCTCAAGCTTGCTTTTTAGCAGAATCCCAAGACTTCCTCCCACTGACCTGGCTTATTTCCCACACTTCTGCCTGAACCAGTCATTAAGCCTGGGGACAGGACCCATGGCACTGTGACTGGCCCAGTCTGGGTCATGGGCCTGAGATGGGAGCTCTGTGCTTGTGTGATTTGCCATCATTTCATGCGTATCTTACACCCTGACCCCGAGGATGTAGATTTCTGTCCACAACCCTGTGTCCTTTTTGATCCTCTCCTAGTAGCTGTGGATCGTGTGGGAGGCATCATGGTTTAGGGCCAGAGTTGGTGGACTTTTAACGTAAAAGGACAGAGTAAAGAATTTAGGCTTTGTGGGCCATGTACCATCTTGGTGTTTCCTCCTCCTCCTCCTCCCCTTCCTCCTTCCCATCCCCCAGGCTCCGGAGCCCCTGGGGAACCTCCACGGTAGACACCACTGTGTTGCACTTGCTCAGTCCCTGTTTCTTAGAGGTGGCCTGGGGTCCTGATGGAGATACAGTTACTGCATGAAGTGGAGCAGAAGGGAACCACACCTGTCTCTGGGTCGTCTGGTCCTAACAAGGTTTGCTGGGCTCCCATTCCCACTGTACTTGAATAGTGTCCCTCCGGAACTCATGTCTGTCCAGAACCTCAGAATGTGAGCTTATTTGGAGAAAGGGTCTTTGCAGATGTAAATAGTTAAGATGAGGTCATACTGGGTAAGGGTGGGCCCAGTCCAATGACTGGTGTCCTGGTAAGAAGAGCAAAGAGCGACATAGACACAGGGAAGGAGACCCCGTGAAGAGGGAGGCAGGCACCGGAGGGATGCAGATGGGAGCCCAGGGACACCGAGGACTCACACCGAGCATGACTCTTCGGATACCTCGATTTCAGACTTGTGCCTTCCAGAACTCCAAGACGGAATGTATTTCTGTTGTTGGAAGCTGCCCAGTTTGGTGCTGGTTGTTACGCCAGCCCCAGAAAATGCACGGGGGTCACTCCTCCTCCCTTGGGGTGAGTGTGGGAATGATGGTGGTGGTGGAATGAAAGGCCTGGAGTCACGGTGACACCAGGGTGCGGGTCTCAGCCCAGGCCCCAAACCAGAGATTCTGATTTAATGCGGTAAGTGATGGGTCTAGACGTGAGTATGTTTTGAAAACTAGTGTTATTGAGGTATAATTTACATACCATAAAATTCCCACTTTAAGTGTACAACGGATTGATTTTTAAATTTTCCAAGTTGTGCAACCATCACCATAATTCAGTTCTAGAACTTTCTCATGACCCCCCCCCCCCATAAGGTCCCTTATGGGCATGGATCGTTTTAAAGCTCCGAGAGCCCTGCTCTGGGGTGGAGGCCTCAGGAAAGACAGGACAGTGGCATAAGTTTGCCCAGAGGGTGCCGAGGCCGCCACTGATACTGAAGTGAGTATAGGTAATTTGAAAGAATGTCGATCAAACCCCACAGGAGCAGTGCTTATGGGGAGGGTGGAAAGGGTGGGAAGGGTGAGGTGGGTGGAGATAGAGGTGGAGGCTGGGCTGCTGAGATGGGTTGGCCAAAGCCCAGGCCCAGACCTAGAAAGGTCCATCTGGGCTATGGAGAGTGCTGGGAGTAGGGGTGCGGTCATAAGGAGGGAGGGGCACAGTCCGCATTTCCACTTCCTCTGGACTTAGGAGCTTGGGAGGATGGGGCTAGGACCTGGGATGCCTGTGGGGGAGTCTGCCTGCCTGGCACCCCACGTGGTCCAGAGCCAGGCATATGGGAGTCACCATCCCAGCAGGGCGAAGCACCGTCCCCAGGGACACATTGCAGGCCCCAAACAGAGGAGCGTGAAGGCCCCAGGAGTTCTGCTCGTTCCTTCTTGACACAGTTCTCTGAGCCTGGGAGGACCCTGCCGACTGGCTCGGTCAGCTCTGTCTTGCTCAGTGTCCAGGGCCGTCCCCTTCTCGAAGCCCAAAGCGTCCATTTACCGTCCTTCCAGTGAGACCTTGCCGCGCCCCACGGCTCTGTCCCAAGAAGTGCCTCCTGTCGGCCGCATCCCCTGCATGGCTTGGCAGCATCTCTGTCACTTGGCACCCGGACTTATTGTCGCCCTATGGTTGTTCCTGGTGACTCATCCATTTGTGCTTGTATCCGGTCGTCTGTGGCTCCGGCAGGTGCTGTGCCCATGAGAGCCAGGCTGCCGACCAAGACTGCAGCAGATGCCTCTGCCGCGAGCTGGATTCATCCTGGTCTGTCCCCTTCACCTTGGAGAGAGGACTTAGTTCCCGAACACCTACCTTCATAGTGAATGCCAGCTGCATATGTCCGTGGGAATGTGGTTGCGGACAGAAGACCCACTTCGGCTCCTTAAGACAAGAAAGGGATTTGTTAGAAGATCTTAAGGATCCTCAGATCTGGGGGAGGGTCAGAACGTAGGCTGTGAAGCTGGGCAGCCAGGAAAGACTTCAGCCACACCATGGGGGCCGTTGTGGCCACACGGCGCTGCCGCCGGCTCTGTCCCGATGAAACTGGGCTGGGACTCGGAAAGGCCACAGTGTTTTCCAGAAGCTCAGATCCCTCAGGCACAGCCACCACCACACAAAGCTCCACTCTGAAGCCCCGGTGCACGTGGGCGTGTCTGATTGGCAGAACCTGGGCCACATGACTGCATCCCAACTGCAAAGAAGTGTGGAAATGCCAGTTTTTGGAATTGGCTTGGGAGGGCGGGGCTCCTCATGGGATGTTGGCAGCACGTAGAGAGGAACGGGGTGCCACAGACACACAAAAGACAAACACCCGTGCATCTGCGGCGGGCCGGGGCGGGGGGGCCCAGCACTCCATGTCTCTCATTTTTACCTTCGTCCTTATAGTAGGGAACCGACAATCGGCAAGGGGAAGCGACGTGTCCAAAGTTGCGGGGAGCTCAGTCTCCAGAACCTTCATCAACCTTCCAAAGTCAGGGCTGGATGGAAATTGTCACAGATAGCCAGCCATCTGGATGCCCCAGTGCTGGCCTGGGGCCCCAACCACAGGGGCCATTTTGTGTGGCACGTGCAGTCACAGGATGGGCTCTGGTCTCTCGCTCACTTAATCCTTTGATTAAAGCAGGAAACCACATATAGTTCAGCCATCCATTCACATCCAGGCCTTATAAAATTCATCATGTGCTTGTGGTCAGAGGGCTTGGGCTCTGGTGCAGCTTCCTGTTTCTTGGCCTTGGACCTTGTTCCCTCTCCGAGCCTCATCTGTTAAATGGGCACCTAAATCTTGCCCCAGTTCCCTCGCTCCAGGACTGTCCTTTGGATCAGATGTGAATGTGAGTGCAGAGTGAGGGGGTCAACCACAGGACAGCTCTCTTCTTCATTGACCTTATTCCCCGCCAGCAACCTAGAAGGTTCCCCTGTGGATAAAGGGGCATGCCTATTGGCAGTTGCCCTCACTCAGCTTCATAGGGAACCATGAGCGTGGCTAACGGAGCTCTTGGTGTTGTCTGCGTATGTAAGACGTGGACTGAGGGCTTGTTTCTTTGCCTTGAACGGGGACAACACCCCATGGGCCATTAGCAGACACTACTGGGGACAGATGGCCATAGTCTGTCTGTGTCCACCTGGGTCCAGGCAGCAGCGAAGACCCCCCCCCGCCCCCAAACCAGCACCGCTGTTGGAGTATCCACAGACAGAGTGCTGGTCCTGCAGACATTTCAGAGCAGGAAGCCAGGCCTTTCTTGGGGGGGAGACGTGGAGAGGGAAGCCCCATGGGCTGCTTTTGGGGGGCCCACTGGGGTGGGCTGGCCTGACCTGGGAGCTGTTGTGGAAGTTCCTTGATCAGGGTTATCAGTGATCCCAGCAGGCTTGCGCATCTGTGGTGAGACGCTCATTTACTCATTCATTTGACAGATCTGTTTAACGTTGGGACTAAGTCTTCGTAGCTTGGCCTCAGAGCCTCGGGCCCAAAACGTAACTGTCATGACCTTGCTTCCAGAGGCTTAAACTCTAGTGAGAGCAAAAGATACATCAACCAAACTCAACAAAAGTCTGTGGCAGATACATTTGTTCCTACCGACACCTGCTGCTTTCTTTCCCTTGCCAATAGAAACTGGATTTTCTTTGGGGGGCAATGTAGCCCACTGAAGGGGTGGCCTAACCTTTTAAGCCAGGATTTCTTAGAAGGTGGTCACTGGACCGGCAGCATCAGCCTCACCTGGGAACTTGTTAGAAATGCAGACACTCGGGCCCACCTCATGCCAGCTGATCCTGATTCTGAGGGGAGGGCCAGCAATCTGCCTAAATCCCCCCACCTCCACACCCCCCCCAAATCGTACGTGTGGGCACATGGCCAGTTCTTGCCCTTGAGATGTTGGCAGGTATCCGCTGGGGGCTTTGGGGAGATTGTTTTCTTCTTGCTAAGAAGGTAGAAATCTTAGAAGGTGGAGGTTTGGCCTAGGGGCCCCTTCTGGCTGCTCGGGACATGGACTTGGGTGGGCACCTGCCTGGTGCCAGAGAGAGACATCAAGTGGCCAGGAGGGGGCGGTGTCACTGATGGGCTGAGAACGACAGAAAAGAGCCAGAACTGCCCAAACACTTGGGGACCTTGTATTAAGAAAACAGTTAAATGTCTTCACAGCATTGCTACCTGTGGCCAAGAGCGTCCCCGCAGATGCGGTTTCACGGGAGTGACAATGAGCCGAGTACTGACGCTAACGTATCCCGGCCTTATTATAATGTCATAAAGGCCTTTTCTTCCTCTGTACCTTTTCTGCATGGGTAATTGAGAACTACTTAACCACCTCACACCTGATAGAAAGGCTAGTAGCAAAAACTCCAGGAAATTACAAATGTTGGTGAAGATGTGGAGAAACTGGAACCCTTGTGCCGTGGTGGTGAGGGGCAGGGTATAAAATGACATAGCCGCCATGGAAAAACAGGATGGCAGTTCCTCAAAAAATTAAAAATAGAATTACCATAGGATCCAGCAATTCTACTTCTGGGTCTATTCACAAAAGAATTGAAAACAGGTTCTCAAAGAGATGTCTGTACACCTGTGCTCAGCAGCATTATTCACAACGGTGAACGGTGAAAGCCATCCAAGTGTCTACTGATGGATGGCTAAGATGCTAAATTGCGTGTGTGTTTTTCCATAATAAAAAACAAAAACAACAAAACCAAACAAGAAACACACACACACACACACACACCCCTTCTAAAATCCGCATCCCTTTTCTCATTCACATCTGCCCACAGATGGTCTCTATAACTCTTGTCTCTCTGAGTACTGGTCCCATACCTCCCACCGACTTCTCAACGTTGCCACCTGGATCTTTTGAAGGCAGCTCAAAGTTCAGTGCGCCTGCGCCTGAACTCATGACCTCCCTCCCCAAACCCGTTCCTCTTGCCGTGTTTGTCTTTGGGGTGCCTGACGCTTCCATCCATTATAAGTCAGAAGTCAGCCTCTTCCTCAGCCTCCTCCCCCGCCCGAATTCGTTGTGAATTCCTGGTCATCGTCCTTCTTGAATACCAGCCAAGGCAGCCACCCTGTCCAATCTCCTCCAGCATCGCCTCTGATGACAGCAGTGGGGCCTGATGGGGCTCCCTGTGCGTGTCCTGGCACCACCCAGACCCATGCTTCGGGACAGAGCCAGAGTGAGTTTTTCCAAATGCGGATCTTATTGATTCCGTTTGAGCTTTCCTTGCAGTAATCGATGCCATATGAAAAGATTTCACGGAGGAATCCAGCCCCTCCCAGAGTCCATTGCCATGCAGACTCTCCTGAGTTGATTTCACATCTATTACACGAGCAAGCTGATCGAGTCTCTCAGATTTGGGGGCTGACTCTGGGGGCTGCGGGTGGGACAAATGTCCCTGATGATCAGTGCCTTTGATTGGGATGTCCCAGGTGCAGACTCTGAGACATGAATTTGAGAGCAAGTAGTTTATTGGGCGGTGATTCCAGGAAACACTGGCCGGGAGCAGGGGGAGAGAGCAGGAAGGCAGGAAAGCAGTTCGGGGCATATTATGAAGCCTGCTGTTTGGGAGGGCAGCTGGAGTTCACCCCCACGGAGAAAGTCTGGGTGGTGGAGCCAGTCGAATGTGGATGAGTTGCCCCAGGAGCCAGGGACACTAACCCTGACAAGTCATTCTTGGGGGGCTGCTGTAGGGGGTGTTAATTCTCTGGCACTTTCTGCCTGCCTCGTGCGGGCCAAGTGGTCTGCTTGGTCAAAAGCCCTTGGGCAAGAGTGGCAGATATTGGCAGTTCCTTCGGAGGCTTCCAGGGCTCCGTGCAGGGCACGGCCCTGCGCCTGCTCCCAGCGGGGGGGATGACAAATGATGCTCATTAAGTGACTCACACCCTCAGGACATAACATAGAGACATGCGGTTTGAAAGTCCGTCCTTTGAATTTTCCTTTCTCTCAAAGAGCAACGTCTCAGTTTGTGCTAATAGGGCTTAACTGCTTTCTAAAGCTCTGATCATCTCCCTTTTGAACCCAGGGAGACTGTGTAAGGGAAGGAGGGACCATGGCTCTTCCTGCGTGTCCCTGGGACCTCCTCGGGTGACTGGACAACCAGGGCGCGCAGCCAGGGGAAGGATAACCTGGGTGGGACCAGGGCCCTGCCCGCGCAGCTCTGCCCTCCCCTTCTCAGGTGCACGGTGTGGTCCCGCCTGGGTCCAAGCCCAGCCTGCAGGGTTCCGGTTCCCTGGTCTGCCTGGGACCAGACCCAGCCTGTGCTGGCGGCTGTGGGCGCCAGGCACCCATCTCTGGGTTGGGTTTGGGGAACCACTGGAGACTGAGGCTTGAGCAGGAGGCCGCAGGGTGGCTGTGCGGCGGTGAAGGGGATGAGGCAGGGGTAGGAGGGAGGGAGACGCAGAAAGGCGTCATCCAGCCCCTTTTGTCCTCCAGCAGAAGCCTGAGGCCCAGCAGGTTCCCTGGGCTGCTCTGAGCTGAGCACGTGGGCAGGGTGGGTCTGGAGGGGGGCCAGGAACAGAGCTTACAGACCCTTCCTGCCACAGCAGAGGCCGTGGGTGTGTGCACGCGTGTGTGTAGTGAGACCGAGTGTGTACACGTGCCAGTGTGTGTATGTGTAT
The DNA here is from genome assembly GCA_002007465.1 of Ailurus styani. Classification (NCBI taxonomy): domain Eukaryota; kingdom Metazoa; phylum Chordata; class Mammalia; order Carnivora; family Ailuridae; genus Ailurus; species Ailurus styani. The sequence goes on from LNAC01000191.1 coordinate 863,048, forward strand.
GTGTGTGTGTGAGAGAGAGAGAGAGAGAGAGAGAGAAAGAGAGAGCAAGCGAGCGAGAGATGGACAGGGAGATAGACAGAGTCTGGAGGAGGTTGGCAGGGAGACTGGAACAGAGGGTGAAGTGCCCTCAGAGGAGGGAAGGTGTGCCCGTGGGCAGCTGAGTCTGAGAGTGCGACTTGAGGGGCGATGGTGTGACACCCTCCCCAGGGGGATCAGATGGGTTAGGACAACCAGTCCTGGTTTTATTTTATCAGTAAAAACTACAGCAGCCAAAATGCACCAAGCGCTCCCTGGCATCAGACAGTGGGCTGAGCTCTTCACATGCATTTTATGTTAGTATTTTTATTTAACAAATACCTGTGCTTGCTCTGTGGAGGCACTGTTCTCATTGTTTACAAACACAAAAAACAAGTAAGTAAAGCATTTAATCATTAAACCATCCAATCCCCACAAGAACCTCGTGGGGAGGCTCTGTCCTTGTCCGCATTTGCAGGTGGGCGGTTGGTGACTCGCCCATGGTCCTAGAGGAGCAAATGGAAGGGCTGGTGGGGTGACCAGACATCAGGTTCCAGAGTCAGGCTCCTCCCCATGATGCCTGGGTTTCATCATGCTGATAAAAGGCGGAGGGTCAATTATGCATATTACCCATTTTACAGATGGAAAAACAGGAGCACACAAGGGTTAGCAATTTCTCAGCTCGAAAGTGGCCAAGCCAGGACCCAGCCCAGCCTGCGGGCTCAGGCCCACACTGTAACCACCTGGCTATGGGCCCATGATAATGAGTCCTTTGAAAAAGGGTGAGTCACTTACCTTGGACATGCCTCAGTTTCCTCATTTGCCAAGTTGGGCTCTAGTAATCCTGCCCTATTGACTCACAAGGCGTGGTGAGAGAAGGGATCAGGGCCAAGGCTCCCAGAAACTTCCATCATGGAGTCGCCCTGGCCTGGGAGGAAGCGGGTCTTGGTCAGCTCTGCCCCAGCGCCCTAAGTGACCATGGCTGTTCACATCCCCTCATCACTTGCGTTTCCCCCCCTGGAGCATGGTGGCCTGGGATGAGACCCTAGATTCATTGAGCTCTATGTGTCCCTGACTGTCTGGCTCTGTCCTGATGGACACCGGGACCACCTGTGCTGACCACCCAGGGACTGGGCCCCTGGCACCGGCACCACCGACAGCCTCAGCCTCGTTCTAGGAAAGTGCACTCGGGGCCAAGCCTGGCTCTGCTCCGCGGTGACCCCTGTGACCAGATGACCATGCAGAGATCCTCTGTGCGGCGAGACACCAAGCCTAGTGGAACTCAGGCTCATAGGGGGTCATCCTGGGGACACTGGGCAAGGCATCCAGCCCCCGGGTTCGGGCACTCTGGGCCAGCTCCCCGAGTTCTCCTCTGAGGCAGCCTGCTCAGAACAGAATCATTCAGTCGTTCAATTCATTCATTCCTCGGCTCTTTACAGAGCAATTCCTGTGTGCCAGGCCCTGTTCTAGGCACCGAGGCTACAGCTGTGAATGGTATAGACCAAGGCCTGGTTCTCAGGGAGCTGGCCTTCCAGTGGAGGGGGAGGGGGCAGTGAACATTAAAGCACACCTCCCGAGTGCAATCACAGAGATGTACATACATGTATGTGTGCACACAGACATGTAAATGCATGCATGCACACAAGCAACATACATATACATGTTACTGTGTGTATTCTAGGTAGTAGTAGATGCTCTAAAAATCAGGCAAAGTATTGGAATAGAGACTTCTGGAGAGCTACTTTAGTTTGAGGGGCCTGAAAGTCCTCTCTCTGAGGTGTGCCATTTGGGCCCAGACCTGAGGGAATTACGGGTGTCTTGCATGTGCATATCTGGAGAAAGAATGGTCCAAAGAGAGGAAATAGCATGTGCAAAGGCCCTGTGGTGGGAGCAGGCCCAGCATGTTCTAGGAAGGTCAGAATGAAGGTCTGTGGAGGTCTCCTCTCCTCTAGGAGAGGAGCCAGAGTAATTAGGTAAGGCCTTTTAGGCCATGACAAAGAAATTTGGATCACATTCTGATGGAGTTGGCATGTGATTTGAGACATGCCCAGAGGACTTTATAGATTTCGACTTGATATTTGAAAGGATTCCCCTGGTTCCCCGGGGAGGAGGAACTGTGAGGTGGCAAGAGTCAGTGCCAGAGACCAGTGGGGAAGCAGCAGCTATCGCCCAGGAAGAGACGGTGGACACTTGGACCATTCATGGCGGAGGTGAAGAGGGGATCAAATCCTGGCCATAGTTACAGGTAAAGCCAACACCAATTGACTTAATCAAGTGCCAGCTCTTCCTCCCTGAAATCCCATCCCCGAAGTTTCCAGGGCAGTTCTGACTTTCTCTTTTGAAGACCCAACCTGTATTTTATTTTGCTTGTTGGGGTTCAACCCCCCTAAGGAAGGGCAGTCCCGCAGTTAAAGAACAAATGGATGAATATTCCATCGGCACTCAGAGTGCCGGGGCCGTGGAGGAGGTTTAGCCACCGGCCCTGATGGGTTGTCGGAGAGTGCCACATCTGTTAAAGGGATTTTGAATGTTAAAGAGGGATATCGATTGCTGGAAGGAAATTACTGAGTCTTCAAACACCATCAACTGGGAAAAAGACGGATGGGGCTTTTATGGAAGTGTAGTTGGTCCCAATAAAATAAAACATCTTAAAACCTGTCTTCACTGGCCTCCAAGTGCTACAGTGTTGTCTAACAGAGCAGTTTACATTTTGGTGATGAGTCTCTTAAAAACAAAAGACAAAATAGTGCTTCCACCCATCTAGCTGGCTTTCTAAAGCAACTAAAATGAAACTATATATTGAGTTGTGCAATGAAATGAAATTACAAAGCGCCGACTAAGGGCAGGGCCCTGTGGGCTATGGAGGAGAGAGACGGGTCAGATCTTGTTCTCAGAGGCATGGCTGGTGGGGGGCGGAGGGGGGGACGTGAACAGGGACATAGATTCACACTCAGGGCTCAGTGTGGATTAGTGCAGTGAGAAAGGTCCTAAGGTTCAGAGAAGGGAGGGATTCCTGGGCCCTGGGGGATGAGAGAAGCCTTTTTGGAAGGGATGGTGTGTCTGTTAGCTTGCTTTTGCTGGCGTGTAACTGAAACTCCTAGTGAATGTGGCTTATGCTCTAAAGGAATTGGTTATTTCCCATGACAGGGTCCACGGTGAGGTGGACTCCAGGGTGGGCTGACTCAGTGGCGCTACACCGCCTTCTGCTGTTGTCAGCTCCCTCTTGGTCACGAGATGGCTGCCAGCAGCAACTGAGGCCACATGTCTCCCGGTCCAGGTGGCACTGGGAGAGAAACTTTCACGTGGGGGATATACTGGCTCTGCTGTACAACTGACCATCTTAGCCCAATGCCCACTCTGGACCACTAACCATGTCCGGGGGACGGCTGTAGAGTAGTAGCGATCAACTAGTCAGGATGACCCTCGAGCTGAGGCTCAGGGCAGCATCCCTCGAGTCAAGGGTTGCTTGGGGCATGGCTGGCCAGCAGAGCGAAGTGGAGCTTCTGTCTGGAAAGGGGAATGTGGGGAAAGATTTGGTTAGCCATATGAGCAGGGTACTGGTGGGTGGGTGGGCTTTAAGGCTAGCAAAGAGAACAACCACCACCACCATAATTTAATAATAATGAGCACTTTTTTTTATAATCCGTCCATTGCACTTAGGGCTTTCAATGCAGAGTAAGCTCTCTCCTAGCCAAAGCCCCTCATCTGACTCACCTGAGTACCTAAAGCTCTCCATTCCTCTGTAAACACATAGACAGAGAAACCTACAGCTTGGAGTTGGCTCCTCCTAAATGTCTGTTTACTGAAAGTTAGTGGTTTTTTTTTTAAGATTTTATTTATTTATTTGCAAGAGAGAATGAGAGAGAGCACAAGCAGGGGAGCAGCAGGTAGAGGGAGAAGCAGGCTCCCTGCTGAGCAGGGAGTCCGATGCGAGATTTGATCCCAGGACCCTGGAATCATGACCTGAGCCAAAGGCAGATGCCGACTGAGCCCCCAGGTGTCCCTGAAAGTCAGTGGTTTTGTTCCCCAAACTCTTTACTGCAGGCAAACTTGATACATCTCGATACGTGTACTTGATATTGTACATGGCTGTAAGAAATGTAGCCAATGGATAAGTAAGAGCACAAAGAAGAGAGTGAGCTGCTGCTTTAATGAATTGTTTAAGATTTTTGAGAGGCGCCTGGGTGGCTCAGTCAGTTACGTGTCTGACTCTTGCTTTTCGGCTCAGGTGGTGATCTCAGGGTCGTGGAATCCACCCCGGATAGTGGAATCCACCCCACGTCGGGCTCTATGCTGGGTGGGGAGTTGGCTTTGGATCCTCTCTACCTTTCTCCCCCTGCTCCTCCCCCCCCAAATAAATAAATAAAATCTAAAAAGAGAGAAAGATTTGATAAGAGCAAAAACTGAAAGAGGCTAGAAAAGTACCTGAAAGTGTACCGCCCCACGCAGTAATAGCTGCTTGCCGTGTGCAGCTATTGGGCGCTTGCAACGTGGCTGATGTGACTGAAGGACTGAGTGTTTGATTTTGCTTAATGTTAATAAATTTAAGTGATGAAAGGCAGATACTTGATTCAGCTATTGGAAAACTTAGAAACATATTTGGGGCGAGTTGTTTATATGAATTTACTTTTTATTTTATTTTCTTATTATTTTTATATATTTATTTATTTTTTAAAGATTTTATTTAATATTTGACAGAGAGAGATTACAAGTAGGCAGAGAGGCAGGCAGAGAGAGAGAGAGAGAGGAGGAAGCAGGCTCCCCGCTGAGCAGGGAGCCCGATTCGGGGCTTGATCCCAGGACACTGAGATCATGACCTGAGCCGAAGGCAGAGGCTTTAACCCACTGAACCACCCAGGCGCCCTTATTTTATTATTATTTTTAAATTTTATTTTTACTTTTTTAGTGCAAAACTTATTTTTATTTTTATTTTTTATTTTAATTTTTTCATGTTCCAAGATTCTATATGAATCTACTTTTAACTGTAAATTTCTTGAACTCTAAATGAAGATCAAGTGTTTCTGATAAATATAGGAGATGCATTCTGAGTATATAACGCACAGCAGATCTTGAAGATTTATGTGGAAAAATATAGACTATCTTAATTTTAATATTTGTTATATCTTGAAATGATATCTCAGATACGTTTAGTGAAATAAGATATATCATTTAAATGTCATCAGTTTCTTTCTCATGTAGCTACGAAAAACTTCAAAATTACATGCATGGCTCACATTATATGTCTATTGGATAGTGCTGGTCTGGAAAGATTCTGCATTCAGATCGCTTTGCAAGTCCTCATTTCATGTGAAATAAATTAAAACTGAACGTTGTATGATTATAGGAAAGGAAGGAGACCATAAGAGACTTCAATAGCAGATTCACATTAAAAAAAGGTCTTGGCTCTGTCATATAAATCTTCACCAATTAATGAACACTCATGTGTTTTCTGTTAACCTGTGTAAGGATGTGGCTGTAATTTTTTATTCCTCAGTTTACCCAGTGTACTTTTATTAATGGACCCACTGCTGGTGGGCCCTCCTGGGTTTAACAGCAGCTCTTGGAGGTGAGGGCAAGTATGATGATTCCCACTATTTTATTTTATTTTATCTTATTTTATATTTTTTAAGTAGGCGCCTCACCCAGTGTGGAGCCCAATGCGGGGCATGAACTCACAACCTCGAGATCAAGACCTGAGCTGAGATCAAGAGTCTGACGCTCAACCAACTGAGCCATCTTGGTGCCCCTGATTCCCACTTTAGAGATGGGGAAAACAGAGTTTCCAAGACGGAGAATAATGTGCTGAGGATCCCGCCGACAGGGTGCCGAGAGATAGGGTGGACTTGAGTCCCGACCTACCTGACATCATTCCAGGCCTGCTTTCTTCCTGCCCCCGAGCTGCCCGGGTCCTGGACACTGTGCTCTGGCTACACACGGAATAAGCCAGCTGTAACTCAGAGCACAGCAGACTCCTGCTTGCTTGGGGATTTCATCAGTGTCTCTCACCCCAAAGGCTTTAAGGCTATTAGGACTGAGTTTTGGGGACTCCCAGGTTGTTGTCTTGAAGCAGAAATGATCAGTGTGATCTGAGTGCATGCTTCTTTTGATGGCTTTAACTGTGTGCATGTTATGGACTGCATATTTATGTCTCCCCAGCTCAGATGTCGAAGTCCTAATCTCAGCGTGATGGTGTTTGTGGGTGAGGCTTTGGGAAGCAATTGATTTATGAGGGTGGACCCGTCATGACGGGATTAGCGTCCTTTTAAGAAGAGACCCCTAGGAGAAGAGCACATGCTTCCGCTCTCTCTGCTGTGCAGCGCGAGGGTACAGAGAGGGGGTGGCTGCCTACGAGCCAGGAAGCGGGTTCTCGCCAGGAGCTGAATGGACGAGCTCTTTGATCTTGGACTTCCCAGCCTCCAGAACTGTGAGAAAAGAACTTGTTCCGGCAGCCTGAGCTGACTAGGACTCCATGGTCCCTCCCTTCCTCCTTCTCCCCCCTGGTTGACAACTTAGGTGCATCTCGAAGGAACTCAGACCCACTCAGCCTGAAGAACAGGTGCATCATTCAGGAAGTCGATTGACTCCAGGTTATAGCAACACCCACTCTCACAACCAATCTGAACGTTTCCTGTTGCGAATTCCCCCCAGATTCTCCTTGCAGACGTCCCTCTTCTCTCAGGTGGGGGTGGTGGTCACTGGCTCGTGGATGTTTCCAGAACTCTCTTTGGAACAACTCAGTTCCAACACCTAACTCCAGCTTCAGGACTTCAGCCAAAATCCCATTGCACTGGATTCCCTGCCTCGGAAGGGTGGGACTCGTCTCTGGAAAGAGCAGTATTGGGGCCTGGGGCTGTCACCGAGGCCCCCCTTCCTCCAGCGAGGGCACAGTCCGCGTGCGGCCAGCGGTCCATGGTGCAGCCTGGACTCTGGCTCTGCGGCCCTGTGGTCACCGACCCGGGAGTGTGGACCTTGCCCCACCTGACTCTTTTCCTCTGGGACATGTGGCTCCTGATGGGACCGAGTGACAGCATCCAGGGGAGGGGTGAGTACGGTAAAGCACGGGCGCACTCTGGACCCCTGTCCCCGCAGGCGGGCAGGGCCCTGTGTCAGCCCACTGTCCTCGGCGGGTCGCCAGTCGGGGTCACAGATGGATCGAGGCAAGAGACTGTCCTGGAATCAGAGCTTTGGGCTGAGAAGAGAGGTTTCTGTAGGAACGCTGTGGGATTTAGCCTGTAATGGCAACTCTGCTTCCAATAGTTCTCAAGGGACAAGCCGTGAAAGGTTGACTGTCCTTTTTTTTTTTTTTAAAGATTTTATTTATTAATTTGACAGAGAGAGATCACAAGTAGGCAGAGAGGCAGGCAGAGGGAGAGGGGGAAGCAGGCTCCCCGCTGAGCCGAGAGCCCGATGCGGGCCTGGATCCCAGGACCCTGAGATCATGACCTGAGCCGAAGGCAGAGGATTTAACCCACTGAGCCACCGAGGTGCCCCAAGGTTGACTGTCCTTAAACGGAGAGCAGAAGGGGCTGTGGGAAGGAGCGGTGGCCTCGCTCCCTGAGACGTGCCCACTGTGCCGGTGCCAAGAGGCCAGATGCGGACGGACGCTCCAAAGCACTGGGCTCGGGGCCCGCTGCCTTTTCTCCTTCTGCTTCTTAATTAAAAAAAAAAAAAAATCCCAAAGCCTCCATTACTGCGGATTCCCTGACACTCTGCTGTGGGCTAATCTTTCAGAAAAAGCCTAGTCTTCTGGAGTGTTTTTCTTCTCTGAGTATTCCACCTCTTTGAACTTGAGACCGGGGAGAAACGCGTGCTCTCACTCAGTGCTGAAAAACACAGCCCTCGCTCATCCTCGAATCTTCCTTCCCCTTTCCTCCCTCTCCTTCTAGCTCGTGTTTATCTTTCTCTTTTGGGGCGATGGAGACATAATTTCCTGGCGGCTGTAAAGGAGGTTTGAAAGACTGTGGGGCTATTATGACGAATGTCCCTAATGGTAAAGGCATGCTCCTTCCCCCCAGATCCTGGGCGCCTGTGACCCATCGCCTCTAAGATGAGCAACTCCAGCTACTTTGACAGCATAGAACCAAGGTGTTTGGGTGGCGGTCTTTCCTGGGCAAGCTGAGAAGAGAGCTCTAGAGAGAAAGAAGCATGTCTGGAGGCCTGAGAAGTTCAGCTCCTTAGTCCCATATTTGATTGATTTATTCAATGAACATTTATCAAGGAATTTCTGTGCACTAGACTTCATCCCAGGTCCTGGTATGCACGAAGGACAAGGTCCCTGCATACACGGAGACCACCTCTAGGAGGCAGAGACAGGAAATGGATAATGAAACCAATAAATGATGTCATTTCAGACCATACTATATAGTGTAAAATAAAACATGTTGATGTTATGGTGAGGGATGGCCACGGGGGCTGGCTCCCCTTAGGGATGGCTCTCCATAGGGAGATGACATTTGAGTTGAAACCCAAATGAAGGAATACACTAAGCAAAAACTAGCGGAAGATGAGTGACTACATGAACAAAAATGTGGTATATCCATACAACAGAATATTACTCAGCCTTGAAAAGGAAGGAAAGTCTGATATATTCTATAACATAGATGAATCTTAAGAATATTGGGTAAGTGAAATAAGCCTGTCACAAAAGAACAAATACTGGATAATTCCTTATATTCCTATATTCTTGAAAATACTGGATGAGCATTATGTGGGGGTACCCAGAGTCGTCGAATGCATAGAGACAGAAAGTAGAATGGTGGTTGCCAGGGGTTAGGGGAAAGGGGGATGGGCAGATGTCGTTCAGTGGGGACAAGGTTTGGTTTGGTGATGAAGGTAGCACGATAGTGTGAAAATGCTAACGCCACTGAATTGTACACTTAGAGGTGTTTCAGATGATAAATTTAAGTTATGTTTGTTTACTTTTCTGTAATTAAAAAAATGATCCGAAGACAGTTCCAGGCTTAGGGAGTAGCAAGTGCAAAGGCCCCGTGGTAGGAGTGAGACTGACACATTTGAGAAACAGAAAGAGGTCTAGTGTTTTAGGAACAACATGAGTAGTCAGTTGGGAGTGGAAAGAGCTGTGACTGGAGGGACAGACAGGAGCCAGAGCATGTAGGTCTCATAAGTTTGGATTTTACTTTATAGATGTGAAAAAAGGGTCTCAATAATTCCCCCCAAGCCAAATAACCAGGGAAGAGCCATGGTAAGAAGTACTCGTGGTCTGCCAAAAGCTTTCTCCCTTAGTCGTAGAAGTGCTGATTATCAGCTGTGTGTATTGTTGCCCAGAATGATGACTACTGTCCCCAGCTTCCCTTGCAACGAGGCATGGTCATTTGACTTTGTCCTAGAGAGTGGGAAGTAAGGGAAAATATCGTTGGCAACTTTAAGGATGTGTCCTTAAAGGGAGGGGTATTCCCTTCTTGTCTCTTGTACCTTCCTGCTGTTGCAATGTCAATGTAATGGCTGGAATTTCAACAGCTCTCTTGGACCCATGATGCATGTGAGGGGGTGGCCAGTGACTTTGGACGGGGAGCTGGGAGGCTTTCGGAGGAGGGACCGTCTGATGCCGAGGAGGCAGCCGCGGGCAGGTGCATTTAGGGAAGGTCACTCCTGGCGGAGGCGCCTGGAGGGGGACAAGCTTGAGGGACACGGGACACAGCACCGTTGGGCAGGGCGGCAGGCGTGAGGGGCAGCGTGGGCAGAGACGGGACCTGAGAGGAGCAGGGTGTGACCCATCTGTCCCCACGAGAGGGGCACTAGATGGTTTCCGCAGAGAGGTGCCGTGACAGGTCCTGGAAGGGTCGCTCATGTGCAGGAAGGGGGCAGGGAGGCCAGGACGAGGCCGGGCCAGCGGCCAGCTCAGCCAGTGCTGGGGAGGTGGAACGAGGCAGCATGTGCTCTGCAAACTGTAGAGTGCCACCCATCTGAGGGACGTGGGCTGGCACCTGCTGCGGGCTCGGCGACGTCTCAGGCTGCTGGCAGGGACGAGGCGGATGACCCCAGAGCATCCTTCTCAGCCCGGTCTCTGCAGAGAAGTTCTGACCCCGGTGATGAAATTGATCCCAGCATAAAAACACATGGAGCGGACAAGGCCAGACGTGAAGGTCATCAGAGCGTCATCACGTGCATTCCTGTGATAGTGATGATGATGGTGATGGTGATGGCATCTAACACTTCAAACCCTCACATCCCGGGCAGACACTGCTGAGTGTTTTCTGATACTTTCTGCTTTCATCTGTCCAACGGTCCTGTGCACCATGACTGTCATTATCCTTGTTTTACGGATGAGGAAACTGAGGCAGGGACAGGGTAAATAGCTTGCCGAAGTCACACAGCTGTGGGCTGGCATCTGAGGTTGGGGAATCTGTCCCCAGTTCTGTGCATCAGGAGGCTAACACGATGTCCTGTCTACCTGCACAGGTAACCACGCATGAACGGTTTCACTCTGTGACCTTCTTAGGTGAAATTTCTTAGCATTCTGACACCCGGCTTCCAAAAATGCAAAATGAAAATACTTCATCCAGGTGTTTCCTCTTTTCCAGACTCCATCCTTCCCCTGTGACCTCCCAGTCTCCGCTCCAGACTCTGAGCCACCATCCCTGCTAAGACGGACAAAGCCCCATTTCCCAAGAGCCCGAGAAGAAGGGCTGGAGAATTGGCAGGTGGTGGGGGAGTCTGGGTGTCCCGCTGCAGGTGAGAAAGAGCAGGGTCTGTGGCTTCACGCCCTGAGATGGACTCTGGTCAAGTTCACATTACACATGGGAACCCACCTGCAATGGGAAAATGAGAGGCTTTGAGCCATAACTCCTGGATGGAGAGCTTTCTCGTCTCTCACGTGAGACCATAAACCCGAGATTATAGCAAAGATGGCCCTTCCCAGGGGGCCAGACTGTAGCTGAACGTGAGCCAGACGTTCTGCTCTGTGGAGCTAGATCTGCCCGCAGCTGGGCTGGAACAGCCATCCAGGGTTGTCCCCGACCCGCTCACCAGAAATGCATGTCAGTGACCCGAGGAGCTTGGCGGTGATTCAATCCATGAGTAATAAAGATGGAAACACGATTTCCAGGGATCAGGCGAGTGAACACTCAGACCACGTGAAGTCTGCAGTTTGGTGTTCTTTGCTGAACAGAATCCTGCTGTTTAGACATTGAGGGCTGCTGGTGCAGTGTCTACATGGCGCGTCTACACAGCGTGGCAAACCCTGCTGCCCACGTGGAGCCCGGCAGCGGCACCCCGAGACCGAGCTTGCAGGAGAGCTGGGTCCTCCTTGGACTTCTGAGGAATTTCTAACTGTGGGTGCCTCCTGTCCCCCATTCATGCTGTCCTATATCCTAGGTCAGGCCCTTAGAAGCTTAGGTCCTGTGCCAAGATTTTCTTGGTCTTGGGCTTACTAACATGTGATGGTCTGCAGGGGCCTTGCTCACAGGGCAGGGTGGGCCAGGGGCAGGGGCGATGTCCGTGGTCTGGGGCATCTCTTCAGACACTGGGAGGGGCTTGTCTGAGGGTCACAGGGGGCCCTGGAGCCATGGGTGCTTCTCTGGGACTGCAGCCAACAGTGGGGTCCCGTGGGGTCCCCTGAGGACCAGGAGGATGTCTTCTCACAAAGGTCACACCTGTTCCTCCAAACCCCACTTCCTTCCTTCCCTTTTGCCTTCTTCTTCTCCTTCCTCCCCTCCCTCCTCCTCCTTCTTCTTTAAAGTAGGCTTCATGCCCAGCATGGAGCCCAATGCAGGACTTGAACCCACATCCCTGAGATCAAGACCTGAACTGAGATCAAGAGTCAGACATTCAACCAACTGAGCCACTCAGGTGTCCCAACCCACTCCCTTTCTTAATGACTTGTAGGCCCTGGTCGCCCCAGAAGGAGGGTGCTTTCCCTTGCGGAGGATCATGGGATCATGCTAGGCAGGGACCTGTTGGAGCCAGTGTTGCTGCTGGGAAGTTCACGGTGCATAGAAGGGTGTGATGGGTGCTGAATAGCCTCAGGATGGTAGTGAAGGATGACATTTCCCAGAATCTCTTGCAGCTTGGGTTTTGCACATGAACTTGGGTCTGCTGGGCGGCTCTGCTTGTCTGGATCTGGGAGACAGAGTGAGGCTGGGGCCTCCCCCGAGGTCTGCCTCACTTGGACCTTTGTGGTGTTGCCCCCTGGAGTGAGGAGGGCACATCAGGGGACCCACAGAAGTGAATGGGACAAGAGATGCTGCCAGGTGGGAAAGACAGCATTACTGGACACGGGAAGCCTGAACCGAGGACCTCAACGTCCCCGTGTCTCCCATGGATTATTATCTCTTTGTTTGTCTGCTTTTAAGAAAAAGCGTATTGAACCCTCTTCCTGCCCCATTAGAATTTTTGCTCTGGGAGGGAAAAGATTTTGTTTGCCCCAGTGCCTGGCTCAGTAAGTGTTTGTTGAAATACTCAATTAATAAATAAATGCAGGCAGCCATTGGGTGTCCCTTTCAACTTAGCCCCTAGCAGAGGGACTGACAGGTAGTAGGACTCAATAGATATTTGCTGAATGAATGAATAAGTGGATGAATAAATGAAGTCTCTCAATCCCTCCCCACTCCCCACCTGCCTCTTCTATAGTCTTCATACCCCTCCCCTCCTCCATCCCTGTTTTCTGGCCTCTTCTGGGAGATTTGGGGCCTGCCTGAGCACTCCCTTGTGACCCTGCTTTAACTGCCTCTCTCCCACCTGGGTGACAAATGTCTCTCAGCCTGGGGAGCCGAGGAGGCTCTGGGCAGCCAGGTGTGGATCCTCCCCTCTCTGCCAGCCGCCTCCAAGTTCAAGGCTGATCCAGGAAGATTCTCCGACCTCCAGGAGCTCCCTCCCTGTGGAGCCCGCGGACTTGCAGAACATCTGACTGGCCTGCAGCTCATACGTCGCATCCTGCAAACAAGTTCCTGCGCTCAGAGACCTAGTCCCCGAGAGGCTAGGCATCAGTCATCTCCTCCTGGCACCAGCGCTAAAAATGGCATTATTTCCCCAAACACAGCTGTACCTGTGGAGGCGAGAACACAAGGCAGCCTATTTTTAGCAGGTGACAGACTGCACACGTACACACGGGAGCTAGAATTAGCCTCTTGCTCAAAGGGTGGAGTTTCCAACCCAATGCAGGGTGACTGCCTTGGGGGTCCCCTCACCTCGGCGTCTGTCTCGGGTGTCTGGGGTGGGAAGGAGCCAGCTGCACCAGGGAAGGCCCTGGGGTTCCCAGGGAGTCCTGGGAAGGCAGCAGAGGCCTGGGAGGGTATTGTCCCCATCATCGCCCACGGCCTTTCTCCTCCCGGCCTGGCCGTTTGCAGCAGGCTCGATCCGATGCCCGGATGTAAGTGCTGTCCTCCTACGGGGATGACCTGGCCAGGCCAGGGTGATGAACATGCCGTCACATCGGTGTCAGGCTTGCAGGTCCCCTGTCCCCCACCCACGGCTTCCTGCTGGGGGGCAGGGCAGGGTTGCCGAGCTGCGCCAGAGACGATCCCTCTCCATGTCTCGTAGTAGCGGGAAGCTGGCCGCCTGGAGTAAAGGCCACGTTTGTCTTGTGACCAAAAGGTGGCCAGTGGCCAGAAGGCACCGTCCTTCTCTTTCCATTGGCTGGGACGGAACAGGAGTGCAGGGTGATGTGGTGGAAGGAGCCTCAGTTTCCTTAGTTGTGTAGTTGATAGGTAGTTGTGCCTGCCTCCCCTGGTTTCTACAGATCGGGAGTGTTCTCAGTTGCCGAAGGACAAACCCCCCCACAGGCCGGGGCAAAAAGGAATTTATTGGCTCAGGCAAGTGGAAGTTTCCAGAAAGAGCTGCCTCAGGCACTGACTTAGGAAAAAGTGAGAACCACAGGGAGAAATTCTTTAACAAGAGAAACATTACTCCATCCGGGGCTCCAAATCATCGCCTCTGGTTTTTGGGGTGGGCGCAGGGGGTCCCACGGGTGACGTCCCTCCCAGGGACAGGCGCCAGCTCGGCGAAGCTCAAGGGACACCGGGGACTGGTGGGGGTGCGCCCGGCGCAGTCAGAGCACCCTGGCTGTGGACACTTGCGGGATGCAGGAAACACTTTCTGTCTGTCCGTCTGTCTGTCCTGGGCCCGGCCCGCGCAACGGACCAGCGCCCGGTGTTTTCCCAGTGAGGCTGCTGGGAGCGCAACGCGTGGGGCTTGCGGGGCTGGAGCAGCTGGAAGCAAGCGGGGCTGCGGGCTGCAGGCTGTGCTCGAGCACCGCATCCGTGCGCGAGGTCTCGGTGATTCGGGGCTGGCGTCCACGCGGCCCCTCCGCGCCCACTTCCCGCCTCTGCGGCCGGACTCCTCTCGGCACCTGTCGGGCTCTTGTGCGAGTCCCGCATGCGCACCCGGCTCCTCCTCCTCCAGGTCCCTCCTCCCCCAGGTTCCAGGGCAGAGGCCGGGGGGACGGGCGCATTTCACTGGGGCCTCCGCGGCAGCGCAGACGCAGGCGATGAGGGTGATTTTCCGGATGCCCCCCGTCCCTTGGCCATGTCTGCCAACTCCAGCATCAGGGGGTGCTGCTTAGGGACCCCCAAAGTCTCTTCTAGCAGCCCTCCCCGCCCCCAACTGCTGCTCATCGCCGGACTGTAGCTTCCCAGCTTCCGCCCTGTGGTCTTCCTCTGGCCTTGGGACCACACCGTCCACCCGAAGGGGCTTTTCTAGATCACTTCCTGCGCTAGGAAAGTTCCTCTCTGAGCTGCTTTCCTCCCAGCTGGTGAAAAGGTGTGTTTCCTCCCCACTGTCCTCCCGGTAATGAACGGGGCCACTTCCTGATGGTCTGCGGGCCACCAGCGTCGGACCTGTGCCTTTCCCACGGGAGCCCACTTCCCTGCACAAAGGGAGCCTATTTCCCCATTTTACAGATGGGGAAGCCGAGACGGGGGCAGGAGAAGGGGCTCAATGGGGGGTTGGAGTTTGCCGGCACTGTCTCACCCTGGGGACCAAAGCTCCTCTCTGTTGCAGTTTTCTGTCTTCTTGTCATTTCTTGAGATATAACTGAAATACAATATTGCATTACCTTTATGTTCCAACATAATGATTTGATATATGTGCACATTGTGAAACAATCAGTGCAAGAAGTTTCCCTAACATCCATCAGCACACATAGTTACAAAAAATGTTTTCTTCTTGTGATGAAAATTTTTAAGATCTACTCTCTTAGCAATTTTCCAAAATATGATACTGTATCGTTAACTATGGTCACCATGCTGTACATTACATCCCTGGGACTTATTTCTCTTATAACTGCAAGTTCGTACCTTTCAACTCCCTTCACCCATTTCACCCTCTTCTCCCGAAACTGTTTATCTGATTTTTTACCACTCGCCACCAGCTTTTGTCTCTGTTTTTCCCCCCATTCACACATCACCAGGATGATCCTTTATTGAATATTTTCTCTTTAAACACACTCTTGTTTTCACTCAAAAACTTTCACTTGAAAGAGAACTATGTCAGCAGAGTCGGCGGAAACACGGCACGTCTTGCTGGAAAAGGATGGTAACCATAGGAGTAAAAACAGCAAGTCTGAACAGAGGGGCTGCCTCCTGCTCCGAGAGGGGGGTCTGTTGTCTCTTTGTTCCAAAGGATGACAGGCAAGGCCCGGGGAGGGGCTAAAGGCATAAAGCAGCGAATCACGATGCTGACTTTGAGGTCATCGGAAGTAGAGAAGAATCCGTCTAAGATTCAGTGTCTCTGGACGCCACATCCATCTGCTCTGTCAAATCCCCTCACGTTTGCCGTTTGGGAGGACTTGGCAGGGCGGAGGGTCCGGGAGGGGTGGGAGAAGAGCCTTCTAGGCGGGGGAGCAGCATGGCCCGGGCCTGAGAAGAGAGGAGGCCAAATGAGCAGAGAGAAGGCAGTGGTGAGAGAGGGCAGAGGAGGGGCCTGAGGCCATGGTCAGGGCTTCTGCGGGTGGCGACAGGGAGCCTTGCGAGGGGGGCAAAGCCAGGGGTGGGGGTCAGATGAGTGCTGTTGGAGCCCAGGCGGTCCTGGGTGAGGGAGAGGATGGGACAGCATCCGACCCGCGGGCCAGCCCCAGATTGTCCCCTGCCCCTCCCTCGGGGCTCCCAGACACCCCTCCCCAGCAGGTGCCCAGTGCTTCTCTCTGAGGCGGAGCTCGAGGCATGAATGGAGACTCTGAAGGTCCATTTGTTGAACCCACCTGTCAGTCTCTTGGCAGCGACCCCTGGGGAAGCTCAGGGAAAGGGGCTCAATGATGGTCAGTGGCGACAGCTGTCCTCTGTGTCGTCTGTGACATGCCCTGCATTGGATTTCTGCGGCCCCACCAGCCCTGAGGACCACCCTGCTGCCTGAGCCGGGGACCCTCTCTGCCGACCTGCTGCTGCCCGATCGAATCCATTGACTCCCCGTCTCTCAGCGCCTTCCCTGAAACACGAAACATGGGACGGTTTCAACGATTTACTTATTTCAAGCCACAGGGTCCTGGCAGAGAAGTCAATAGGGCTGTGTTAGAAATGATTTCCCTTAATTATTCAGGCTCTCAAAAGAACAATGGAAATACCTTAACATGAATTGAGCCCCTGTAGAGATGAGGCCCGAGGCAGAGGCCTGGGGTCTCTAAACCACCTGCTCACCCGTCTGGCTTCTCCAGGGCACAGGAGAGGGGTCCTCGCTTCAGCTGTAGGTGGTGAGTATTGATGGAGCGTCTTTACCACGCAGAGTCATATGAGAATGATGTGGCCCTGACCTTCTGGGAGCTGACAGTCTAGTGATGGGGCCTGGGGTGGGCTCAGAAAGGCCAACCAGCCCCGCAGCATGATTATAGCTTCACAGAAAGAGGACTAGACCAGGTTAGGAGCAGAGTGGAAGCGAGCTGGGGAATGTGCACCACAGAAAGGATATCTGATGTTTAAATATTTTTTATAAATCACTCCTTGTCCATTCATCGGTTGATGGACATCTGGGATCTTTCCATACTTTGCCTATTGTGAACATTGCTGCTGTAAACATTGAGGTGGTGTGTATATATACATGTGGAATACTATGCAGCCATCAAAAAGGAAACACTGCCATTTGCAGTGACGTGGATGGAACTAGAGGGTATTATACTAAGTGAAATAAGTAATCAGAAAAAGACAGTTATCATATGATTTCACTCATATGTGGAATTTAAGAAACAAAACAGAGGATCATAGGGGAAGGGAGGGAAAAATAAAATAAGACAAAATCAGAGAGGGAGACAAACCATAAGAGATGCTTAACTCGAGGAAAACAGACTGAGGATTGCTGGAGGGTTGCTGGAGGGGTGGAGGTGGGGGGATGGGGTAACTGGGGGATGGGCATTAAGGAGGGCACGTGATGGAATGAGCACTGGGTGTTGTATAACCTGATGAATCACTGAACTCTACCACTGAATCTAATAATACGTTATATGTTAATTGAATTTAAATAAAATTAAAAGCAAACAAATTATTCCTTGTTTCTTTGCTCTTGTTTCTTTGGCTACGAAGGAAACCTTAACAAAATTTAAAACATAAAGACTTTTGCAGGCTACGTGCTGATCATAATCAAATGACATTAAAATGAATAATAAAAAGATATCTATGCTGGAAAGATTCTGTCTTGATTATGGCCATGCTTACCCTGGTGGACACATTTGTCAAAGGTCACTGAGCTGACCACTTAAAATGGGTGCATTTTACTGGAAGGCTTCCTCTCCCAAATAACTTCCAGATCAAAGCAGAAATCAAGATGAAAGTGATAGTTCTAGAAAACAGTGAAAGGGAGGAGTTCACATCTAAACCAGGGATGTGGCTAAGCTGGATATGGAAGAAAATGTGTGGTCTTGAATGTCTGCATTATGCCAGAGGAAGGAGCAACGGTACAAGCAGTTAGTTCTTAAAAAATAGGAGGAAAAAAAAAAAAAGAAAGAAAAGAAAAAAGAAAAGGAACAAAATCAACCAAGATAAAGTGGGGAAAGGGAATTAGTAAGGAAAAGGGCCCAGATGGAATATGCACACGGTTGGCATCCAGAAGATGAGCTTTCAGAAAAGCTGGGGAAGTAAGAATGCAGGCTAGGAAAGGTGGTTTTCTGTTGCAGAAGCTGGAAGGTTCTTAGGCAGGAGAGCGGCGTGCAGGGAGCTGGGCCCAGAAGGTTGGCTCTGACCCCAGGCTGGAGAGGGCTAGAGGTAGGGCAAAGAGAGGCTGAAAGAGCATGCTTGCATGGCACCGCCCTCCTCCTCCTCCCGGGCCCTGAGCATTTCCCCAACTCTTCTAAACCATTCTGGAGGGTTGGGATGCCACTTCTGCCCTGCTTCTGGGTGACACAGGCCAGAGATGGAAACTCAACTTTGTGGGGTCTGTGATGAACTTGTACACCGGCTGGAGTGTTTGGGGCCACTTTCCCAGCAGGGGAAAGAGCAGGGACAGGGAGGGCCGCCAGGGAACTCAGGCACGGGAGAGGCCAGCCCAGCCAGGTCCTGGGAAGACCCTGCCTGTCCGGCTGCCCTCACTGGGACGTGATGAGGCAGGAAGGCAGGAGGCGAGCCCAGAATGGGAACTCGGAGCAGCACAGGCCAGAGCAAATCCCCTAGAGAAAGGGCCGAGAGTGGTTCCTGGGTGATGGGCTGGAACACCCTTGGCAGGTGGTGGCCCATCTTTAAAAAATGTCTTTGTCTTCCTCCATCGAGATCCCACCAGAAGTAAAAATATATTGGAGTATAACCTCCATCGGAAGAGTGCCCAGATCACAAATGCAAACGTGATGAATCAGCACAAGGCGAGGTCCGCACACCTGTACCCGGCCCCCGGACAAGGAAGTGGCATCGCCAGTTAACAGAGGTCATCTGCATGCATTCTCGGAGGGCCACCACTTCTTCCTCTGCCCAGGGAACTTCGGTCTCCCCCGCTGTTCTACTTGAGTATCCCAAGTGCCAGTTACATCCCAGAATTCCTGGGTTTTCAGGTTTTCATTGCATCCTGATTCTACCCAGCTGGACAACAGATACTCCAGATCACAGAATGTGGGGCCAGGAATCTGGAAGAGATGGAGGTATTTGTTTTAATTGCCAGAAGAAATCCACCCAGGGAGTTGGCCAGTGGAGGCAGCTCAGCCCGCCCCTCTGCCAACAGTGGGAATAAAGGACACGCATGTCCCTGGACAGCACCTGAGGCCTGGGAGCTGCTTCCTGGAAGCCCTGAATGGGCTAGGACTCCCCGTGAGGCGCCCCGAGGGCTCCAGGGGCAGGTCTGAGCTGGTTCTACAGTTAATCCATCAGAGAAGCTCCCACCACGACATTAAGAACAAATAAGCTCCAAGTCGCCTCATCCCAGCTTCTCTGTGCTCCATGCCCCCCCCCCCGTGTATTTTGCCTCAGTAAGAAAATATATTATGGTTTCTGAAGGCAACTGCTTTCTCTTCCTCCCCTGTGAACAGCTGAGCAAAGAATTAATTTGGAGTTTTGCAATGTCGGGGCCTCTCTCATTAAATTACTCCCACTGTCTCTTGGAACCCCTGGTAACTTGGTTTAATGATCTCTCATTCCTCACATCCTGGAAAAATGCTGCGCGTGTCTCCTCGCACCGGCAATCTCCGATCTGTTGGCATCTTTAGGTTTCCTCGGCCTTGGCTCCCCTCTCCCAGGCTTCATCCCCTCCCTGACCCTGTCCTTGGCCCTGTTCTGGCTTCCCAGCTTCCTGAATCTCTTGCCTTGTCTTCTGTTCTCTCTGCACTTCTTTGCTCATTGAATTTCCATGTTTTCTGCTCCTCCTAAAAATTCTGCCTAACCATCCTTGTTTAGAAAAAACAAACTGAAATGATGATGATCACTACTATGTTTTTACTGAATGTCATTGCCTAATGGTTTACATTTGGTGGGATGGGACTGGCAGGCAGCAAGGAATGGTGGGCTCGACCTATGCCGTTGAAATAATGATACTCGACCACTTCATCCATAGAAAAAAATGGGTAAGAAAGGGACTTTCATTTCTTCCGACGACCCCCCTGATTATATGCGATGCAGGAGAGAAGTACACGCATCCCCTTAGCAGTCTGGAAAATTCAAATAAAGAGAGGAGTTAGTTCACATCAAAGTGAGGACAAAATTCTATATAAAGAACTGCATATGATGGATCATTTTGCACCTCAAACCTCTAGACACTGTCTCATGTGAATGTCTGTTTTGTTTCCCTGAGTCTTTGGCCCCCATGTATCCAAGTCTGCAAGAAAGTGAACCAGCAGCAGCGATGAGACAGGGGAAGGGAGAAACTCAAAGTGACCTTGCGATCAAGCTCTGAAAAGCCCCTCGCCTCCATCGGGCCTGGGGCAAGGATGCAAAAGAAGATGGAGTCTGTCTTGAAAAGCTCAGTGGGGAAGAGGGCTGGACCCTTCTAGATGGTTGCCGTTGGGGCTACGTGCTTGACCACATGCTCAGCACGTTTTGCGCAAGGACTATACTGGGAGATATGGGAATGCAAACTAAGTTAGGGCCGTGTATCAGTCACCTACTGCTGTGTAACAAATAACCCCTTCCCCCGCACCCTGAGTTTAGTGGCTTCAGACAACACCACTTGTTACCTCCCACAGTTTTTGAGGGTCAGATTTCCGGGAACAGCTGGCTGGTGTTTGTGGCTCAGTATCTCCGGCAGGCTACAGGGGCGTTGTCCCCAGGGCTGCAGTCTTCAAGTCTTGCAGGAGCTGGAGGAGACTCACATACCTGGGGTTACACCATCACCACGTGGGCCTCTCTGCCACATGGCTTCAGAGACAGACACATGGAGACAGAGACAGACAGAGAGAGAGAGACAATGCCACCTTTAATAACCTAATGTTGGAGGTGACATGCCATGTCTTCTGCCATGTGCGGTCAGTCATACACCCCCAATACGGGAGGGGACAGCAGAGTGCCAGGAGCGGGGACCAGGGGAGGCCAGTGACCACAGGCCAGATGTCTCTCTTTTATCTGGGAAGGAAGAATTTATGAAGCCCCCGCCAGGAGCCAAGCAGCACTGTGGTCTCTGGGCTTCCAACAGGAAACAGAACAGACCAGGTCTCTGCCTCAGGGAGTTTGCCTTTGAGCAGAGAGGCAGACAAGATACAAATAAATACATAATATGTTTCATGAAATGCGCATTTTCCCACATCTTTAACATCTCTAAAATTGGCACATGTCTTGTAAGTCGATGCTACATCCGAGTATATTTGACAGTTTATTTTCTCCTCTCCAGGGAAGGGCACAAATGCCTCATTAAGAAGATGAGTTTAATGAAGAGGCCCTCAAACGATCATTCACAGTGGGGCTGGGGAGTGGGGACCAGGGGAGGGCCGAGCCGTCCACAGGGATGAGTCCCGGCTCTCTGGGGCCTTCAGGGCAAGAGGAGGGGCCGCCATGTACCTAGAGCGGCAGTGAACTTCAGCCAGGGGATGGGGCCAGCATGAGCTGTGGGTGGTGAGGATTGCCACAGCCCAGCACAGAGGAGGCGAGACGGCCACATCCCAACTCTCTCTGATCCTGTCCTCAGTCTCTGGCCAGGGCTCACGCGGCAGAACCCAGGAGCTGAAGGCGGGGGCGGGGTTCTGGGTGGGACAGTCTCTGGGGCACCGGGTAAGTGGAGAAGGGCGGAGAACTGGCGTGGAGAAGCAAGAATATAGTCAGCATGCGGGATAAAAGGAAAGTGATTGAGAGAGGGGGACACTCCAGGAAGACAATGAGAAAAAAAGCCACTCTGTGAAGTCACCGCTGAGTGAAGACACAGGTAACAGAGACATCTAGGGCGTGTGCCAGGGAGGGCACCTGAGTGAGTGTGAGTGTGGGCAGGGGAGAGTCCCAAGGGAGCAGATACTCTTGGCCAGAGTGAGTGTGAGAAGCGAGGCCAGGGATAAAGTTGAAAATTAGGAAGATTCTGGATCAGATGAAGGGCCTTGGGGGCCATGGTGTGGAGCTTGGGTTTGTCTCAGGTGTGGCTGGAGCCACTGTGGATTTTGAGCAGAGGAAGGACATGGTCCGGGGAAGGTTTGAACAGATGCCTGTGGCTGCCATGTGCTAAGTGGCCTGTAGGGGGCGGGATGGAGACAGAGGACGAGGGAGGCGGGTACACGTAATCCAGGGGAGCGAGGATGGCGCGTGGTCCGGGGTGGGACAGTGGAGGTGGGAGGAGTGGTCAGGTCGAGGATATATTTTGAAAGGAGAGCTGGTTGGCTTTGTTGATGAATTGAAAATGATGTGAAAGGGAAAGGAGTCAAGCACAAATCCAAGGTCATGTTATATAGATCTTATGGGGATGTGCTCGGAACGTTAGAATTTATTAGCTATGATCAATTTACAACTGAGAGCATATTGGTGGATACTGTAAGTGGCCAGGCATTCTTTAGGATGTTCTAATTAATGGTGGAAAACAAAGCTCAGCAATATGGGAGTTCTGATGCTCACCCCTTGACACGTAAAATGTGTATCATTACAGCTGTCCTATGGCTACTAGTATACTGGGAAGTGGCCAAACTATCTTGCAAACCTGAAGACTGTCCATGTCATCGGGAGAAATAGGAAGTTAATGCAGGAAGGTGGAGCGCACTGGGCTGAGTGAACCACGGTGGGTCGTGTAGCCCCATCGGAGGAGGAGTCCTGGGTCCCACCAGCTGGCGTCAGAAACAATGACAGCATCGAGACCACCGTTGTGGTCAGTCGGTTCCCTGGGGAAGCAGGGCCATGCTGAGCAGAATGGCTCAGGTGAGTCTGTCCAGGTGAGCAGGTGCCATACACAGAGAGAAGGGAGGTCAGGACAATGGCCCGAGGGGAGCCGACAGGTAAGCTGGGCTGGTCGGGGAAGGTGGGGAGTCGAGGGAGGAGGTCCTGGACAAAGGTCCGGGAAGACTTGAGGGTCTAGATCCATCAGGGCCCCTTGGCTACAGTGATGGCAGCGTGACCAACACAGAGACGTAGGTGGCAGCCCGGTGGGGCAAACTTGGGCACAGGGAAGTCTGGGACCAAGCGTGGAAAGGACACTTCCAGGGCCACTCGGAAGGTCTCAGGAGCAGGAACCGTGGGGCAGCCTCGTCTAGGCGCTGCCTCTGGAATCCACACAACTCATCTTTGAACTTGAAGGACACAAAACCACAGAGCTGTTCAGAGTCATTGCAACACACCTGAGGATCTGGAGGCCAAAGTCACGGGGTCAGCTGGTGGCAGAGGGCGGGTGTGCCTCCAAGCCCATGGACAACCAGACTGAGGATTTTTCTACTGCGACAGAGTTTCCTTTACTTCAGGCAACCCAGAGCTACCTTCATGACCATTATCATTTACATTATACCATCTCTTCTATTATTACTTTTTAAAAAAAATCTATTGAACTTTTTATTCATAAGTGTATGGCTAGTTTCATTGTGGTGTGACACATCAAATACTCTTTGCTATGGAAATAAGCAAAATTCATCTGAGAAGGATCCAAATCATCTTTGGAGGGATGTGTGCTGCGTTTTGGAAAACCCTGTATCATAACCTGAGTATTTTTCTTGCAGGAGGCTGAGGCAGACTGAGTATTTGTTCTGTTGAACAAGAGTTCTTTGTTTGTTTGAAGAAAAGCAAATAAACCGGGTCCAGAGTAGCTGGAACAGGTGAGTGAGGGGGAGCTGGGGGGATGAGGTCCAGGAGGTGGGGGCAGGGCTGGAGGGGGAGGGCTTTTCCTCTGGGGGAGTTGGGAGCCCCGGGAGTTTGGTTGAAGTGGCGGGAGGTTCATGATCTGACCGGGTCTTGGCAGGATCCCTCCCGCAGGGGTGGGGAGGAGAGACCGTGGGGCCAAAGGCACAAGCAGGGGTGCTGGGATGCTGCTGCTGGCCGGAACCAGATAGTGTTGATGGAGGTGGAGAGAGGGGGTTGGGTCTGGGTGTATTTTGCAGGCTGTGATTTTTACCTTGTCCTGTGTCATCAGTCATGAAGGCCCATTCTCAGAACCGAGGCAGACAGAGCGTTCCTGCTTGAGTTCGCTTTATCGCAGAAACACATCTTCTCTGGGTTAAGGGGACTCAGGATGCTTCTTCCCTCCCATAAGTGAGTTAGTGAGTTGAGGGGTCAGGGACCACCCGTTCCCTGTGGGTGGCGGGTCAGGGCGTTGGTGACCCCCTCGCCCCCACTCCAGGGCAGACCCGGGGCTGGTGCACCCACTGGGCACAGTCCCCAGGCCGTGGGACATGGTGCGGGGCTGGGGGGAAGGGAGATCCCAGAGCCCTAATCACTGGGCTTTACCCCACTGCCCGGTTTAAACCTGCCACAGCAGATTCCCTTTTTAAATCGGTGGAAGATTGATGATTTCATTATTTGTGGCACTCGGCAATAAGTGTTAGAGTTTCGGCTAAAGCGAGCACTTTCCCCGCGTCGTGTCTTTGCTGAGTGTTATTCATCACGTCCAATCACTTGTTCACCTTGGGGAGCCCTGGCCTGGATGGGGGCGGGGTGTGGGGGGTGCGGGGGCAGCTCTTTTACTGCTTCGGGGCTGGGGGAGGGGACCGCACAGGAAGGGCCAGGGCTGGGAGGGCGGGTGGAGGCTCAAGGTGGGCTGGAGCAACCGGACGTCTCAACAAAGGCCAGAGAATGAACCAGAAGGGGGATTACAGGAGAGGCCTTGGGGCCTCAAAGTCCAGCCCTTTGCCAAGAAAATCTCCCACGGAGGAGAGGAGGTAACGCAGCAAAGAAAGGAAGAGACACTGCCAGAGAGTTCCCCGCCAAGGGAGTGTCTAAGATTTTAATTCAAGATGAAATGTGTTCTTGTTTGTGTACGACTAATTTCCCTCCCAAATGAAGGGTTTTGTCTGCCACTCGGGTGTTTCAATAGCAACTGTGTAATTAAGGTAGCACGCGCCTCTCTCGTTTGCGAGGCGGGCTGTTTGCGTTAACATGTTGGGGGAGCAAACGTGGCTTGGGCTGCTTCCTATGTCTAAGGAGGTAAAAAAAAACCAACAACAACAAAGAAAGGAAGAAAACACCTCCAGATAGAGACTTGGCTCCTGCAGGGATGACGTCATGTGGAAAATGTGAGTGGGGACTGTCCCCGGAATGAAGAGCCCCCAGGTTCCCCGTCCCATTTGGGGAACCGTGAAGAGGAAAATTCAGACAGTGTCCGAAGACTCTGGAAACAGGCGCCGGAAATTCACGCACCTCCAGGGCCAGGTGAGAGTGTGTGTCGGGGGGCAGCGGGTGGGCTGTATTTTTTCTGACGAGTGCATTTTGTTTGCATAGTAAATACAAGTGCACGTACTTCAATTCCACTCACGCAAAAAAATGCATTCACATTTTCCCCAAACCATATGGATCTCTCTCTTTTTTTTAAAGATTTTATTTATTTATTTGACAGAGAGAGAGAGAGAGAGATCACAAGTAGGCAGAGAGGCAGGCAGAGAGAGAGGAGGAAGCAGGCTCCCCGCTGAGCAGAGAGCCCGATATGGGGCTTGATCCCAGGACCCCGAGATCATGACCCGAGCCGAACGCAGAGGATTAACCCACTGAGCCACCCAGGTGCCCCCCATATGGATCTCTTAAATTAACTCTTTTTTTTTCACTTTTAATACAGAGATGGTAAATTACTTTCCTACTGCAGCATAACAAATTACCACTAATTAAATAGCTTAAACAATATCCATTTATTATCTCACAGCTCTGTAAGTCAGAAGTCCGGCGTGATGTAGCGGGGTTTTCTGTGAAATCGTACCGGCAAAAATCTAGGTATCTGCGGGGGCTGTGGTTCTCCTCGGCAACTTAGGGGTCTCTTTCAAGTTCGCTGGTTGTTGGCAGAGCTCGTTTCCTTCTCATGCCTTCTATGGGGACTTTGGCATCTTCAAATCTTCCTCATGCTTTGAATCTCTATGCCTTAGTCTTCGGCTTGTCAGGGCTCATAATCATGGCAGGGGGTTACCTGGGTAATCTGGGACCATCTCCCTATTGTAATGTCAACTGGTTAGTAATCTTAACTCTACTGATGAAATCCCTTTTTCATGCAGTGGGGTGTGATCATGGAAGTCACATCAGATGGTGACGATTATGGGGTCCAACCCAATACTGAGATGATAAATAACTTGATAAAAAAGAGCAACAGACATTTCACCAAAAAGATATATGAATGGCAACTAAGCACATAAAAAGATGCTTAACATCTTTGTTGATGTGGTGCAGAATCACCAGGTGATACTGCTATGAACCCAACAGTACCACTAAAATTAGAAAGGTTGACAAGACCAAGTGTTGGCAAATATTTGGAACAATGGAGCACTCCTCTGTTACTGGTAGTAATTCAAATAATACAGCTGCTTTGTTAAAGTAGTTTTACAGTTTCTTATAAAGCTAAATGTACACTTACCATTGGACCTAATGATCTCACTCCTCAGTATTTATCCCAAAGAAATGAAAATCTCTGTCCACTTAATGACTGGCACTCAGATGTTTATAGCAGCTTTATTCATAATAGGTCCAAACTGAAACAAGACAAATGCCATCCACAGATGCTAACTAAAGAAGCCAGACACAAAAAACCTAGGTACTGAATGATTCTATTTACATGCAATTTCATAAAATTCAAAACTGAGGAGACAAAGAGTAATGGTTGCCAGGGGCTGGTAGTGGGGGAAGAAATGGATTGGAAAGGGGCAAGAGGGAGGTCTTTGGGGGTGATATGAGGTTCTTTATCATGATTGTTGTGATGGTTACATGAGTATATTCACTTGTCAAAACTCATCAAATCGTTCACTTAAAATTGGTGACTTTCACATATGCAAATTCTATGCCAGCAAAACTGATTTTTATTTTACTTTAAGATTTATTTATTTATTTGAGAGAGAGAGAAAGCTCATGAGAATGGGGGTGGAGGGAGAGATAGAATTAAGCAGACTGTGCTGAGCATGGAGCCTGATGCTGGGCTCGATCTCACGACCCCGCGATCATGACCTGAGCTGAAACCAAGAGCTGGACATTCAACTGACTATACCACCCAGGCACCCTTAAAGCTGACTTTTAAAAGCAACTTCATATCATTACTGTTAATGGAAAAATCAGTGTTACTTGTCCAAATAGCATGCAACCATGAAAAGAAACACATATATTTAAAAAGCATGTAAAAAGAAAACAGATGGACACCTGGATGGCTCAGTTGGTTAAGTGGCTGCCTTCGGCTCAGGTCATGATTCCAGGGTCCTGGGTTCGAGTCCCGCATTGGGCTCCTTGCTCACCGGGGAGCCTGCTTCTCCCTCTGCCACTGCCTGTCACTCTGCCTGCTTGTGCTTTCTCTCTCTGACAAATAACTAAATGGAATCTTAAAAAAAAAAAAAAAGAAAGAAAGAAAACAGAGATCCCAACTTTGAGACCCTCTGCTCGGAGTCTCAAAAGGTTGCAAAATATCGATCATCTGAAGTGCAGGGTCTTCTAAGCTCAAGTAGTTATTGGCACAGTTAATTTCCTTGTAGTTGCAAAACTCATGGCAGCTTACTGCTTCAACACTAGGAGGAGAGCATCTCTGTGGCTTTGAATTTCTCCCTTCAGAGAGGTCCAGGGCTCTCTTTTAAATGTCTCCCTGGTTTAAGTCAGGCCCAGGTAGGATAATCTCCCTTTTGATTAACTCAGACTCAATTGATTAGGGACCTTAATGACACCTGCAAAATCCCTTTATCTTTACTGTACAATATAATGTAATCATGGGAGTGAAATCCCACCATAATCACAAATCCTACCAACCCTCAAGGGGAGGACAGTATACACTAAGATGTGCGTACACCCCAGGGTGGTGGCGGGGGAGGGGCGGGCAGAAATCTCCAGGGCTGTCTTGGAATTTTGCCTACCACATAGACTCTTTGTTTAAAAGGATTTCTTTGCTGGGAATTCTTTCCTTTCCCTCTGGCTGCCATCTTTGTTTGTCAAAGTCTTATTTATCCTGGGAGACCTGGCTCAGATTCCCTTCTCGTTCACAACCTTCTTAATGTCTCGGGCAAATAAAGGTTTGGGTTCACCTTCCTCTCTCTGAGTCCAGATGGTTTGGGTCTTTGTCAGCATTGTATGTACAGACACACGTGTATGCATTCACTTGAATGGGTCGTATGGTGCCTGTTGCCTGCTGTGGATATTTCCGTCTCTTCCTCCCTCCCCCTCACATCTGCCAACTCCATCAACACAGATAGCCTGCCCTAAAAAACAAGACAAAACACAACCAGTGTGTATCCTTCCATGTTTTTCTTTCTACTCATATAATCCCATAATCCTACAAAGTGCGTCACACACACAAGCATGCCTACAGGTCTAAGGCACTTTTTTGTGGGAGAGGATAGTCATTGTTTTATGAAAATCGTCTTCATGATAGACTTTTTTCTGTATCTTGATGTTCTCACTCAATACTTTGTAGAAACGCTTTCACGTCATCTCTTAGCTCTAAATTTAAGTTAGTTCTTTACGTGGCGGTGCAATATGCCACCTATTGGATATACTTGCAAAGTTCTCGGCTGCTTCTCCAGAAATGGGAATTTGCTTTGCTTCCGGTTCTGTGCCATTTGAACAAAGCTACCCAATGTCCACACTGGTACAAATGGAATGGATTTCCAGCAGCTCAAGAGCTGGGTGTAAACCCAAGGTGTTCACACTTCTTAAATTTTATTAAATGTTGCCAGGTTATGTTCAGAGAAGACTGTACTATTCCACATTTCTACTAGAGTATAGGAGGGTTCACTTGCCCCTTGTAGGATTTATAATCCTTTTAAATTTTTATCAGTCTTATAGGGATAGTTACAACTCATGAAATTTCCTGACTCCAGGTGAATTCAAACCTCTTTTACTTACTTTCCCCCCTTTTTCTGGCTGTTTCTCTTCCTTTCTTTTTTCCTTTCCTTATTCTAATATCGGGATTCGCTCTTTTGGGAGCAGTCTCTTTATAACCTTTGCTCCTTTTCCTGGTTAGTTTGTAGGAGTGCCCTGTATACTATAAAATTAGCCTTTTATCTATTATTTGCTTTACAATAATTCTACAGATTTATGGTTTATATGTAGATTTTATTTATGTGATCTTATGATGTTCAAAATTTAAATATTCAAATATGTCTATTTTTTCTTTTATTCCTCAGAATTTCCATCCTTGATTTGTGAGCTCTCTCCAACTACTGTAGTGTCTTTGAATTACCCTCAATTTTCTTGTAAAATTTTTATTTTATTTTTTATAATTAAGTCTTAATAAGGCACTAGAATTTAATTCTGTATAAGGCACGGGATGGGGTCCATTTTAGCTCTAATTTTCCTGTAAAGGCAAAACCATTTGGTTGGCATGGTGTGTTAAACAGCTCATTCTCGACCCAGTGAATTGAATCAGCCTTTTTATTTTATGTTACTCAGTGGTTTCTTGGGGGCTCAGCCAGGAAAGCCTTGCAGAGCCCTGTATTCAGCTTTGTCCACAAGATGGTAAATCTTGGGTGCAAACTTTTGTTTTCTATTTAACCAGCTTGAGTACACGGAGCAAACTGGGATGTCTTTGCTTCGTTCGATCATCTGTTCGTTTAATGTTAGTTGGCATCTGTTATGTTCTAGGCTGAAGAAAAATGTCGATTCTCTATTCTTCGTGTTTTTCTTTTGGTCGAATATGAGATGCAAGACAAGCACGGAAGAAATATTACTCCAAAAAGAATAAAGTCTTGCCATTTGCGGTAATGTGGATGGAACTAGAGGGTATTATGCTAAGTGAAATGAGTCAGTCGGAGAAAGACAAATACCATGTGATTTCACTCACTTGTGGAATTTAGGAAACAAAACAGATGAACATGTGGGGAGGGAAGAAAGAAAGGAGAAAGGGAGAGGGAAACCAGAGGAGACTTGATAAAGCACAAATTGCGGGTAGCTGGAGGGGGTGTGGGGGACAGGGTAACTGGGTGATGGGCATTAAGGAGGGCACGTGATGTGTTGAGTTGCATGCAACTGATGCATCACTGAATTCTACTCCTGAAACCAATATTACATGATATGTTAACTAACTAGAATTTAAATAAAAATTTGGGAAAAACATTAATAAAAGTAATTTTTAAAGTAAGGAAAAAACCCAACCAAACAGAAAGAAAGCACCAGAGGTCCTTGTCAATCAGGGAGAAGAGTCCCTTCAAGCGAATATACCAAAGGCAGGGACACCAACGCTCCAAATAAAGGGGACAGGTCTGGTGGAAAAGGGTTTGAGGCTCTAACTTCAAAAGTCAAGCAAAAAGTTTCCAAGGAAGTGTATTTTCTTATATTTAACAAAAGTGATGCTCTGATTGCAACCACGCACAGATACTCAGAACCGAGAATGAAGAAAGTGCTGATTTGGAGGTGTCATTTTCCTGTAACCTTCCTGCACCTGACACAAAATGTTCACAGTTTGAACAAAGGAAGTTTTTTTTTCTGCAAAATACCTCCGGGCTTGTCGATTTCCCTAAGGGATTCTTCGTTCTTTTATACATAGTTAGTTTCATACATAAATAGTTCTGTTTAAAAGCACCCACAGCCGGTCTCCTGTTCACCAGTCTAACTGCCCTGTCTTCAGGCGTCAGCTGGCTTTGTGAGTGGCTCTCGCTAACGACACTTTTAGAAAATTTGTGAAAGGCTGGAGCTGTTCTAAGACGTGCTTTCTCACTTTGCGATTGGTTTTCATTTACTTGCATCACGTGGGCAGAACCTTGTGTCACCCAAAGGGACACGTGCCTGTGAGGACATGGGATGACAGGCACTGGTGGGAACCTGATTCCGGAGATTAATTTTATCGGTGGTCCATTAGTACGTGGACACTTTTGGACTGTGATGACCTTGTTACTCTTTACAACTTTGCAGTAACTTTGGAGACTCAGTTCAAAAAGATTATGTCGATGAGGACTTTTTTCTCTAAGCACCTTTTCTCTGTAATCTACCAGAAATTTCGGGGAAGTGATCTGGTTGTTCCAAGAAGGGGGATTCTTGTCCAGTTGGGAAGCTCATGAGGAAGTGGTGATGGGGGGCTTTTTGGGGTGGCAAGAGTTGGCTAGATGGCCCTTGAAGGGTGAGTTGGAGTTGGATGTGCAGTTGGAGGTGATGGAAGGGCATCCTAGCTAAAGGGAACAGAATAAGCAAATGTGCAGAGCCTGCCATTCCCTAGCCTTGCTCTGTGCAGAGCCCTTTACATGGTGGGCAGGGTCCTGTTCCCTCCGGTCTCTTCTGCCCCCTAATCTCCTCTTGGGGCTCCCCCTGCTCCTGTCACGCTCGCTTTTCCCGGGACAGGCCCAGGGCTCCTTCCCTCGGGTCTTCATCTTTGCTTTGTTCTTCCCTGTTCTCTGCCCAGATGTCCACCGTGGCTCCCTCGCCTCTGGGGCACCTGCTCCAATGTCCCCTTCTCCATGGGCTCCTTCTGACTGCCCTCTCCCTCCACGACCCCCCTCACCCCCACCCCTGCCCGGTACCCACCTTTCTCAGGCCACTCACCACCCCCTGATGACTTTCTGCCTGACATAGGGCCTCACGCTGGATTCTTCCAGACGCCGACCCTGAGACCGGGTGTGAGAAGAGCAGTTCATCCGGAGGAGACCCGGGGAGCTTGGCAGGAGAGCGGGGAAGGGAGACGGGAAGGAGAAGGATTATCGCATCAGCCCTGGTGGGTGCTGAGCCGGTGACCACAGTGGGATGCTGGGCTCAGTCCCTCTGCGGTCCCGTGGGAGACGGCGTGGGACAGGCCTCGGGGGGACGTGTCCCCAGTTCCCGTCTGGCCCTTGTGGAGGGCTGCTTTCCGGGATGTCAGCCCCTGGCCACGGGGGCTCCTGCAGCCGGCGGCCTCCAAGGGAGAGCTTCAGGGGCAGAAGGAAGCCACCGAGGGGCAAGTGTCCAGGAAAGTGGGGACAAGCGGCACTGGCTGTGGGCAGTGCTCACTGTCCTAGGCTGTCACTGCTTGTCGCACGTCTCCCTTCGTAGTCAGGGAGCTCCGGGAGCCGGGTCTCTGCACCCCCAGGGGCCTTCGCTGTGCCTGGCGCATCGTTGGGCTCCTGAGATGCAGACGGAAGATGACCGAAGCCTGAGAGATGCCGCTCTCGGGCTGCTGGCCGGACGCTGCCGTCCTCGGGGGGCCCGGGGGCTGCCCCAAATGCTCGGACGCCCCCACCCTGCAGACGGCCGCTCCCTGCTCTCCTGCTGCATCGGAAGCCGCTGCCGCTGTGGGCCGCCCGGCTGGGTCTCAGCACCTGCCGGGCTCGGACCGACCCGCTGCGCCTCCTTCTGCCGTGGGCGCTGGGCCGAGGTTCCCGGAGAGACGCCCTCGGGTGCGGTCGCAGCCCTGCAGTCTGATGGCAGCCGCGACAATGACTGCCGCAGTGACCCTGCCATGGTGATTGCAACACCTTCGCCTGGTGGGACGGCCAAGCGCCCACAGATGGCTCCTGAGTGCACCGCTCTAAGGAGGGATTTTGTTTGAACCCAGACAACTTGGTTTGCTCAGAAGAAAACAACAATACATGTATTTCTCTTTTCTCCCTTGGTGGAGAAGTTGCAATCATCTGGAAGTCATCTGGGGATGGTCCAAACGCCCAAGACCCCAAAGACACAGACTCCTGAGCTCTGCCTCGGTGCTTGAAGGCCAAGGTTTCTTCTCTGCTTCTCTGGTACCAGCCCAGGGCCGGCATGAGGCAGAGCTCAAAACAAGGGGTGTCTGTGACCCAGCACCCAGGTGAGGTCAGAGGGGACGCGGCCAGCTGGCCTGCAGGACGTCCCACAGTCGGGATGCGTGTGACTGTTCCCTGACAGATTCTGGCCAGATGTGCTGGGGTTGCTGGAGAGGGAGGTTCTGTGCCGCCACAGGGAGACCGTCATGTCGGCTCATCCATCAGCAGGATGTTGGGTTTGAGCCCTTGGTTGAGGTGTTCACCAGATTTCTCTGTTGTGAGGACCCTTCCCCCCCAGGTAACTGCTAAGCAGCATGTGGGGGTGAGGCTTTGGGGCTGGGTGGGCCTCCAAAGTTTCCTCCAAATCTTTCCTCTAATGGTTTTGGTGTTCACCGATGGTCTGTACCTCAGTTTGATTGTTGCATGTTGTGACCTTGTACATTTATTAGCTTCCCTTCTTCCATGAAGAACCGTTTCTTCTAATCACCAATGTCAATGTCATTAAGGACTCGTGGGTTCATTTTTTTTAACACCATGTCTTCACATCCGTTACCATAATTGTTTTATGTGCAAATATTCCTAGATTTGGCAGTAAGAGCCTCATTATTCATTTCTCTTTCCTTGATTTGTCCCACCATCCTTAACACTTGCTGGCTTTCCGGTACAAGATAAAAATATAAAAAAAAAAAAAAAAAGAAAAGGCAAAACCACGAAAGACTAAAAGGAAGGTGCATGGTTGTAGGAGCTGAGTCAACCAAAGACAATACACAATCATTTAGAATTAAGAGAAAAAAGCTCTACATTTGGACGGTACTTTAAACTGTATTTCTGTGTCCACATTAAATGTTATGAGGGCAAATAGGGTTTGGACACTGTGCAGGAGGTCATTTTTTTAATGATGTGCACACCGAAGTGTTTAGGCAGGGAATGAGTTTGCGTCATTGTCTCAAGTGATTTGGTCAAAATAAAAAGGGGGGGGGAATTCAGACCCATTTTATAAATAATGCACACAGAGAGGCAGGCATGGCACGGCGTTAGCGGCTGGGGATTGAGATGCAGGGGTGTGGTACAGGGATCCTCGCTGTACTGTGCTTTAAAACGTTCCAGCAGCTTTGACGTTTTTCAAAATAGTCAGCTGGGGGAAACCAAAATAAAACCAAATAAATCAGACAGAGAACGGGAATTGCGGACAGAGACAAGCCTTCGGCCCCTCGCCCGCCCTGTGAGAGAGCTCCTGTCACTGCTGTCTCTGCGTGACAGGAGGAATCTACACACCATTTGCTTTTAACAACTAAAGGTTAACTCTGGACAGATTTGAAGAGCAATTGTCTCTCTGTCATTCAGGAGAAGGATAATAAGGCAACGAAGGAGGCAGGGAGGGAAGGAAACAAAGAAGGATGAATGGAGGAAGGAGGGAAGGATCGGGAAGTCTGAGCCAGGTGCCGTGTTAGGTATTTTCTCCTACATTATTCATCTATTTCTAACAATAACCTTTAAGAGACAAGAAAATCGCGGCTTAGAGGAGTCAAAAACCTGTCCCGTGGACATAACATACAAACTGGTCATCTCGGATAATCATGTCCGGGAAAGAAATAGGATTAAATCCATTAGTCAAAAGGGGAGAGAGAGTCAAGAGTTCTCTGAACGTAGAGATTGTTCACATCCTGACTGCAGAGGCCACTTAAAAATTTATTTATTTATTTATTTATTTATTTATTTATTTATTTATTTATTTGTCAGAGAGAGAGAGATCACAAGCAGGGGAAATGGCTGGCAGAGGGAGAGGGAGAAGCAGACTCTCCGCTGAGCAGGGAGCCCGATGTGGGACTTGATCCCAGGACCCAGGGATCATGACCTGAGCTGAAGGCAGACGCTCACTGACTGAGCCACCCAGGTGTCCCTGTAGAGGCCACTTATAAGCAGCAGGTTTGAGGGAGGGATGGTCGAAAGGGCCCTTGGCCACCCCCTGGCAGAATCCAGATGGGCCCCTCAGGGGACCCCTCTCGAAATATCCATAGGCTCTAACTGACCAACGGGCTACTTAACAGCCAGCCACGGTTACCAGAAAAGGGAAAATTCCAAATGTCCCCATCCCCCCTCACCTTCCTCCTTAAAATACAGCCCTCGGCCACTGCCTCGGGGGTGGACGGTCTCTCCTTTGCTGTCCTGCCCACGGCTCCCTTGTCGTGTATTCAGGAAGTTTCTATCCCCTGTCTCAGGTGAATCCTTTCACCCTGGTCCTTCCCCAGAGTTGGGGGCCCCATCCGCTCTGGAGAGACACCACACTGACCCTGGTTTACCTGTTTTTTCAGAGAGAGCTTTGTAGCAGGAGGGGCTGTGAACTTGGAACTGAACCTGGAAAAGCCACCCGGACCTCTCCCCTCGGCGGCACCCTGGCCCAGAGGGCGCGTCTGGGAGAGCAGGTAGGGTCCCCCTCTGCCTGGTGCCTGTTCGAGGAAGCCCCGGCGCCCCTTCCCCAGCAGGTGGCCCACCTCTGTCTCCACAGCGGGGAGGGAGACCCCTGGGGATGGGGCCTGGGGGAGAGCCATGAGGGGGCGGTGGGGCGGGTCAGGGGGCGGCCTTGGACCCCTGGCTGGCGCCCCGTGGAAGTCACCACTCCACGGGCAGAAACGGGCGGCTTCCTCCCCCATGTGAAGAGCTCAAGAGCCACGCAGGCTTCTGCCTTCTGCCCCACGATGTGGTGGCGGGCGTGCGAAAATTAGGATATTTGATTTAGGGTGAATGGGTGGGCCCGTCCCCCCTCCCCAGCCCGCCCCGCTCCATGCCCTGCAGCCCGGGGAGGGAAGGACCGGTTGCTGAGACACTTTCTGATTGCACTCGGCTGCAGATTGAAGCCAATTAGCCAATTAAGGCGGCTCCGCTAACTACATTCCACATTCAGGCAGTTCCCTCTTTACTTCCCACGTGGACGAAGAAACTAAAAAAGGAACCAAATCAACCTCTCAGGAAGGGAAAATATCTTTGATGAATGAATTAAAATGAAGGATTTCTGGATGATCGGAAGGGAAGCATCTGAAATGATTCTCACTCCAAGGTCGAGAGCCCTTCCCAGACCGGTTTCTGTCATTCCTTCTGGAAGGTGCTGAGAGAGAAGTGGTCTCAGCACAGTGGTTTCAGGGCCCACGATCCCCTTCCAGGGAAGGGGGGAAAGGAGGAAGCTGGGGTCTGGACACTGGGGGCAGAGCCCAAATCTGGTAACAGGGTTTCCACCCGGAAGTCAGGCCCGGGCTGGAGCTGTGACCACGGGGGTGAGTCAGTCACCTGGTGCTTTAGGAGAAAATGGCCTGGATTCGTAGCCGTTGCTGGTTTCTGTGGTGTAAATCCTCCTGCCAGGCCGATGCCCAGCTAGCAGGGAGTGAACTTCCTGAACATTCCACAGTGGCTCTCAGAGCTGCTGTCCTCAGTATGTGGTGGGTGCGAGGGACCAGGTCAGTTCCTTCTGGGGGTCTCCTGGCAGATGTCAGGGTGGGTGGGGGCCACCGTGGGGCCGCGGTGGGCTTGCACACCTCACCACATGGCAGCAAGCGATCCTTGCCCCCAGAGTCCCGGAGGAAGAGGATCTGGAAGATTCCAGGCCAGTTAAGCAGTGGAGGAGAGAAGCCCGTGGGCAGAGGCCGGGCAGGCTCTTGGGGAGACAACCCACCCTGAGGCGCTCGGAGAGGCCCCGGGGAGGCTGCAGAGCCCTGAGGCTGTTTGGGAAGGACTCTCCTTCGATCAGGCTGTGGAAGTCAAACCTGGAGGGAAGGGTCGTGAACGTGCTACAATTCTACCAGAAAGATTATGCAAAACATTAATGCTTGATTCTTTTTGATTACTCTGAGAAGTAGGGCACATCTGCCACTGTCCCCAGAAGTTGTTAAATATGAATACAAACTTATTTTTCCATCAAATTTAGTTTCATTTTTCTACATAAAACCTTTGTTCAGAAGAGGTGGTTGAGAACAGGAACTCCCCTTCCAGTTAGTAGCCAGGCTAGCTTCCTGTGCCTCAGTGTCCTCATCTGTGAAATGGGATGATAATAACAGTATCTATGGTGTGGAGGATTGAAGGCTTTAATGTATGTAGGGCTCTGAGAACAGTGCTGGGCGGAAGTAACTCCCAGGTAAATGTTGGTTAAGTGCATCACAAGTATTTGCTGTGAAACTTTCGTTCCCAAATTAACTGGATTTGCTTTAAATTGCTGTTTTATCTGTTTGGATCATCCTCACATAGTAATGACCTCATGTCATCATGCGTGGTCCTTGCTGGGAAGGAAAGGCAGGTGGCATCATGAGAGGGCCTCTGGGGCACCAGACCTGGGCCCTGGGCCAGGGTGTGAGCTGATGAGAGACACAGAAGAGTCCTCCCCCAAGGAGGTGACGTTTTATCTGAGACCTGACAGGTCGGCTGCAGGTAAGTAGGTGAGGGATTGGGGGGGGGGTAGATACTCCAAGAGGAGGGAATAGCATGTGCAAAGGCCCTGAGGTGCCAGGTGTATCCAAGGCCAGAGGAAAGACCAGTATGGCCAGGACCCCATTGACACTGTGGGTGTTGGGTGTTGGGTCTGGTGAAGGGCAGGGACCTAGGGGAGTTTGGGTTCTGTCTTAAGGGCTGAGGGCCCTCTGGAAGGCTTGAAGCAGGGGTGTGACTGGGATCAGATTGGCTTCTTTGGATGTTCCCAGTTATATTGGGATGCTTTCCTGGTCTGGGGCTCATTTCCCTCCTCATTCACCAGCACAGCCTGTTTCACAGCGAAGGGCCTGGGGGGATGGCGGAGCTCTGTTTTAGGGCTTTAATCTCATTTCAGAAAAAATCAGTGCAGAGGGTCAGAAATAGTGAGCAGGGAGCTCTGGCGTGGGCAGCAGGGGTCTGCAGTCAGTCAGCAACGGTGTCTTGTTCTGGGGCCAAGTTGGATGCAGGGCTTCGAGCAGATGCCTCAGGTGGGTCCAGAGTCACGGTGGGGATGGGCTCCGAATGGAAGGACCAGCCTTGGGGACATCGACCCGTGAGCACTGTGGCCGGGAGTTCAGATCCCCCCTGGGCTACCGTGTGCACGGGGCCCCGGGAGACACAGGTGCATCTGCTCGCGGTTTGCACCCCTGCGAGACGTGAAAATCATCACAATTCCTCCGGGGGGTACACCCGGGCCTCTCTGGTTCCGTCTGTGCTCACTGCGGGGTGAATGCACGACTTCATTAAGTAACACAAGCGGCGTTTGGAGTAAAATGTAGAGAATTAACTAAAAATCGGGGGAGCAGCGAAGTCCGTCACGGGGACGTTTATGAATAATTAAGGGGCCAACACACGGCTGTATTTCAAGGAGTCGCGTGCTCGGCCTGTCGCTTCTCCCTGCCTGGCACGGGCGAGCTTTTGTTTTGCAGCGAGGCGAGTCTTCTAATTAAATCTTATTTGTCAAGAAGGCGAGATGTGTTTGTGTCTCCCCGGGCTCCCATTGTTGTCAACTTTGCAGTGTTTCCTCTGAAAATGCTCCTTTTCGGGCGCCTGGGTGGCTCAGTTGGTTAAAGCCTCTGCTTTCGGCTCAGGTCATGATCTCAGTGTCCTGGGATCGAGGCCCGCATCGGGCTCTCTGCTCAGCAGGGAGCCTGCTTCCTCCTCTCCCTGTCTCTCTGCCTGCCTCTCTGCCTACTTGTAATCTCTCTCTCTGTGTCAAATAAATAAATAAAATCTTAAAAAAAAAAATGCTCCTTTTCTGCTCAGCAGAGCTGGCTTGTGGGCGGTTCCCTCTCCCATTGTGAGGGGGAAACGCTACAAGTTCTCTGTCAGCCCCTCCGTTCTCCCCCGAAGGGATCCCTGACGTCATCGTCGGAAATGATGGCTGGTGAGAAAGAATATGAGTCCGTGTTTTCATACTGCGGCCTGGCGGTAAGCGTTTCCCTCCCGCTCCGAGTCACAGAGCCTGTCAGTTGCCTGTGTTAATGACCTCTGCCTCCAAAGACGGTCATCTCTGCCTGTCATGTGTGGGGTGTCGCTGTTGACACCGCGTCAGCTTCTCGGAAGCCTGTAATGCGCTCCAATTAGCGACGTGTCCTTCCCTCTCCTACAACTCAGTCTAATTGCTCTACTTCGTGTCCCTCATTAACATCCACACCATGCGTGTCATCTGTACCTCTGTGTGCCGTAGGAAGGGCTCAAGTTCAAGGTCCCCGAGGGGGTGGGAACAACACAGTTTCAGGTTCACGGACATCCTCTGCAATCAGCATCAACTACTCCTCAAGAAAACAAGACCTTGGCATTGTTGGTGAGTAGCAGGTACTTTATGAGCTCAACAGCATAATCCACGGTCCCTGATCTGTATCGATATGAAATAAGAAACCATTTGCGAGGAGTCAGGAAAACGTTGCCTCCCTCCCTCCGCCTCCTCCCACTCGACATTGACTCATTCATGTATGAAATTGCGTCTTTGTAATGGCGAAGCAGGAAAGATCCTGTGTAGTCAAATTAATATCCTGGGAGCAGAGAGTGGAAGCAGGTTATTATATGTCCCCTCGTTCACCCTCCCCCAGCAGGTGGAAGTAAACAGCAGGAGCCTAGATGCAAGTGTGAATTCACGCGCAGGTACTCGCAGAGCCGGCACAGGCTGAGAAAGGGAAAGCGGGGCCGACGTCCCAGGTGATGTGCGTGGAAAAGACTTTCATTAACAGCATCGCTGTCGTCCAGGCACAGCGTGTGGATTCGGCCACAGGTTGTGCGTCCTGTCGCTTGTCAATGAGCCTCAACGTTTGTGCCGACACCTAGAGGACGTGTCGAAGAATCTCTGAGATTCCCGAGCCGAAGGCAGGTGCTGGGGTCCCAGCTCTGCCACCGCGTGAGAGCCGGGCAGACCGCCCTCCTCCTAGGGCCTCGGCCCCCGCCCGGATGCACTGCCCCCTCCCTCCGACATTGCTTGGTGTTGCCCAGGGCAGGGTCAAGCAGCCTCAGCGATGGAAGAGCAGCTGCTTCTGCCGGGTTCCCAGAAGAGAGGCTCGATCTCAGGACATCTGAGGTGTGTCCCGGGGAGAGGGACGCCTTGAAGCTGCACACGTGTTGTGCAGGAATCACAGCCTCCGATGGAAGAGCAAACCTTCCACTTACCGAAAGTTCCCATGTGGGGTGGGAGAGCCCTCGCTCACCGATGGGGTCAGAGCCCCGTGCGCTCCTGCGGAGCTGCGGCGAGGGAGTTTCTGAGTGGGAGACCGACGGGGCCGAGAAAATCAGACGGCGTGTGTGACCTGCCTCTGATACGTGTCCCTTCCCCTCTGCGCCTGTATGTCCCCATCTCCCTCCTCCAAGAAATAAGCTCCCCAGGGAAGAAATTTGTTTCTTTCCCCCTGTTCTATCTCAAGCACTTGCAAGAGTGTCTAGCACCCAGTCAAGCCTTCAATAGCTATCTACGGAGTGAACAAATGCACACCCCGAGTCAGTCTAAAACCAGCCTGGCTGGGGAAGGATGAAGTCGTGGTTCTCGACACGAAGTTTGTAGCAAATGTGGAGGCAGAACCTGCAGGCATTCTCCGAGCTGCAGCCTCTCCCTCCTCCGTGTCTTGCCTCCCAGGGTGGAGCTGGAGTGGACAGGTGGATGGGGATGGTCTTGCTCCCCCTTTCTCCCCTCCCTGTTCCCTCCACTCCCAGCCAGTCCCCCCCCTTGGGGAGAGGCTTTCCTGGCTGCTGCCTTTGATCCGATACCGGGGCACACCCCGCTTCTGCCATCCAGCCCAGGCCGGAGCTTTGCAGTAGGAATGAGGACACACAGCCTGAAACTGTTACGACTTAGGTCATGCTTTTACCGTCCTTCGCTGTGCTCTGGGAGTCACGTTAAAGAAGCAGGAGGCCGTTTGCTGAGCGCGCTCCCCACACCGGGCAGCAAATCCTTCCTTGGAGGCAGATGGGGGGATCACACCTCCTGTCCTCCCCCAACCGGGGACGGCCACCAGGGGACAGAGGTCCCAGCCCAGGCTTGACCTCGGGCCGGCCGGGTGTGTGTGAACAGCCTGGAACCTCTTGGAATCAGTTTCTGAATCTACACTATGGAAAGAACCCTGAATCTCGGATCCTGAGATGCACCTGTTTCTGTGCTAATCACCCTCTAATCCGGTGGTGTCCTCTGATCACTGGGCCTTGTGACTCCATCGTGATTTAACTGTCAGTGTAGTCTTGCTTGGTGACACAGGACACGGTGATGCAGCATCGCATCCCTTTGTCCGAGATGTGGGGAGTACAGGGTCACCTGCCCCTGACCAGCTCTGTGAAGGTCAGATGTGACCCACGGGGTGGAGAGGCACTTGCAGATTATAAACTGCTGCCCGATCGATCGTTCATTCCCGGCTCCGCCTGCTGAGCGTCCTTGGCAGACGTGCCTCCTCTGCAGGCCCCAGGGTCCTCGTCCTTTACCAGGGATGGGGGAACGGACATGACATTGAGAACTGCTCCCCTGGGGTGGGGTGGAGGGGTGTCTCCAGACACCCTGGGCCGGGGAGCACTGCCAGGCCACGCTGAGCAGAGATCCCCCAGACGAAATGGAGAGGAAGCCGGGGATGAGATGTCTCCCAGGAGCTTCCGGATCTGACGTTCTAGGAGGGGCAAGGGTCTCCTGAGGCCCCGAGGGCAGGGAAGCTGTAGAGGCTGGTGTGCCCGCCTCCGGGCACCAGCCACACCCACCCTGGTGGGAATGGGCCCTGGAGGTGTGCCGTGAGCGACCCACGTGTCCCCGCCTGTGGCCTTGGCGGTGCTCTTCCGGGAAGGGGTGACAGGCCCCAGCATGTGCTGCTCCGCACAAAGCAGGATGGGGCCAAGGAAAGGGGTCCCTGCAGGGAAATCGGAAATCCGAGGAATGACACCGTCCCCGAGAAGTGTGGGCAGTGACACGCGTGTGTGTGGTGTAGCCAGTCCCCTGTTCCTGCTCTCGTCTGATCACGGGCCATTGACGCAACGGTCTGCAGTCCCTGGGAAGCCCAGCGAGGCACCTGGAGGCGGGTGTTTCTGGGAGAGCGACCGTTCGGACATCCCCGGGCAGCGGCCACGCGGGAGCCACGGTGGGGACAGAGAGTGTGCAGATGACCTGACCGGAGCCCTTTGTACCCATGAGCCTCAGCCTCTGGTTTGCTACTTCCAGAAACTGTGGCTTTGTTTCCCTGCATGAAAAATCATCTTTATTATTACAGTTGTAAATATGCACTGTAAAAATAAATAATCCCGCGAGCACAGCCTGGCAGCCTTTCTGCTGGAAATGCTGGAAAGGAGAGCTGGCTCTTCCGTAAAGAGCCATCCTGTGTCCCCTGAGCGCGCCCGCCTGTGAGCAGAAGCTGAGAGTCATGAGTCTGGCATTCAAGGCTCGCGGTGGTCCACCCCAGGGGACACACAGGGGACAGAGCCATTTCTGGCTTCCCACGAGCCACGCCCCCTCCCTGGGCTACCTGCTCTCCTCTCGGGACCCTCCCGTCCTGTGTGGGGGTGTTGCAGGCTCCTTCCCCTTCACCCTCCACCGCGAAAGCCGAGGGGTGAGGCCCTCCTTCTCCCACCCCAGTTTCCTGGCAGTGGGCGCTGGTCTGAGGCTGGCCTGTCACGTGCTCTCTCCTGAGCAAGTGAAGGAAAGAAGGTCGAGCGCAGGGAGGTCCCTTCTCCCAGGGTAGCGTCTGGGTCATGTGGTTCTGGGGTGAGATGCCGTCTCTTGGCTGCACGGCACCTGTGGTTCCCACCTGGTCCCCCCGACTCCTCCGGTCTGTGGGGTCCGAGATCCTGCGGAGAAAGCCCGCCGTGCTCCCGTCACCCAGGTGGGTCTCCGTCGCTCGCAGCCATGGACCTCGACTGCGCCGTGGCCGGCCTGGCTGTCTGGGTGAGGACACCCGTCAGCACCCGTCCTCCGGCTGCCGGAGGACACGGTAACCCCTTGGGGCCAGCTCTTAGCTGTTTTGAAACTCAGAGATCCTGTCTCAGGCGAGGAAACAGGGCCTGTGTAAGGTACGTTCTGGTCGTGCAGACACCCGGTGAGACCGCTGGACCCCAGCAAGGAAGGGGGTGCGCTGCCCGGACGCGGGACATGAGCAGGGAGCGCCACGGGGGCGGTGGGGCCCAGACTTGCGAGGGCAGCCCGTCCCCATACCAGGTGGCCGTTCTGCCCCTTTCCTTGGGGCCTCCTGTCTTCCCCGGCCGTCCACTCACTGTCTCTCGCCTTCCCGCCTCTCTGATGACATGGCTTGAAGTGGTGGTCCCCTGCTCGCCCTGTGTATGTCTCCTTAGTTCGCTGATATTCGGCGCATTCTTATTGGCCCTGATCAGGTCAAACGTGGCTGCTGGGGGCCACCCCGGCGTGTGTGCGGGGCCGGCATGGGAGAAGGACCACAGATGAGCCTGGGGCTCAAAGCTTGTCCACCTCGGAGCCCGGGGGACGGTGTCTGTCTCAGTGACACTGTGTGGGTCATCGACACACACTTCCCTCGCTGAGTGTTGGAATGGATTAACCCGCCCCTATCAGAGGGATCTACAAATTACTTTTTAATAAATGGCCTCTTTGGAAAGTGCTCCAGGGAGAAAGATGATCTCTGGTTCTTAGAGCTCAAGTCAGTTTCCCTTTGAGATAAGGACTGATTTGTAACACTCATCATAAACCATTAATTTTACTTCTGTGGGACGAACTCTAGAAGAATTTCTATTTCGCAAGCCTATCAAATTATAGGCGGTTTTGAGCAAGAGTTTTCATAAGCAGTGTGTCTGGCTAACTGTCAATAATATGAGAAGACTCAAAAATAATTAGATTATCTCCCTCCATCTCCCCTCTCTGGTGAGTTGTAATGTGTGTGAAAGTGTCAAGGAAGGGGCTCCGTGCATAAGGCTCTGTGTCCTCATGGACAGAGCACGACAAGCCTGCCTTCCCTGGCTGTGCCGAGCTTTGGTTTTCTTGGTCTTCTCTTTAATCAGGCCTCCTTTGGTGGTGGTGGTGTTTCATTTTATTGTGTTGAAATATAAATTGCATGCTA
Organism: Ailurus styani; assembly: GCA_002007465.1. Classification (NCBI taxonomy): domain Eukaryota; kingdom Metazoa; phylum Chordata; class Mammalia; order Carnivora; family Ailuridae; genus Ailurus; species Ailurus styani. The sequence goes on from LNAC01000191.1 coordinate 906,578, forward strand.
TGACGCTTGCCCCTTTAAAGAGTACAATTCAAGGGCTTTTAGTATTCACAAGTTCGTGTGATCATCACTGCGAATGCCAGAACATTCTGTCCTTCAAAAAGACCCCAGAGCTATGAGCAACCGTTCCCCATAACCATCTTAGGTGATCACAGAATCTATTTTCTTTCTTTCTTTCTTTCTTTCTTTCTTTCTTTCTTTCTTTCTTTCTTTCTTTCTTTCTTTCTTTCTCTTTTTCTTTCTCTTTCTTTCTTTCCTTGTTAATCTCTTTCTCTTTCTTTTTTTTTCAACAGAATCTATTTTCTGTTTCTATGGCTCTGCCTGTTCTGGACATTTCTTATAAATGGAATCATTTGTGCCTGGCTTCTTTCACTTAAACTAATGTTTTCAAGATTTATCCACAATGCGGCATGCACCTTTCCTTTTTTATGGCTGCATAGTAGTCCATGCAACAGTTTCATGTGTAGAACAATTCAAATTTCAGGAAACAGGCAAACAAACAAACAAAGCAATGGAAGGTCTCATATCACTGAAGATTCCAGAGGTGTGGTGAGCAGGATTCTGAGGTGATCCCCAACGACCCTTGTATAATCTCCTCCTCTTGAGTGTGGGTGCAGCCCATAAATATAATGAGAGATACTGATCCTGTGGTTATGTGGTGTTATGTGACAAAAAGGATTGTGCAAGTCTAGCTCAGGTCATTATCTAGTTGAGTTAATCAAAAGAGAGATCACGCAGGTGCACACGGCTGAATGAGTCTCACACTTTCAATCTAAGTCTAGAGATCAGAGACAGAGGACGGTGGAGATTCAGAGCATGTGAGGGATTCAGGGTGCTGCTATTGCCTTGAAGAAGGAGGGACCCATGTGACAAAGATGGCAGGAGTCCTCTAGGAGCTGTGGATGGTCCAAGGTGGACTTCCAGCAAGAATATGGGCAGCTGAGGCTGAGGGACACATGGAACTGAATTATGCCAACCACATGAACTGGCTTAGAGGCATATGGAAGTGTCTTGGTCCGCTACAGGGACCGTCAATTAACTAAACCTGCAGGCACCTTGACAAAGGAAAATTAGCTCAGGTCACGTGGCTAACCATACCTGCACAGATGGATTCTAGCACAGGGACATGGAGCCCAAAATTATTTGCAAATCCATTTGTCAGTCAATCGATATTTGTTAACAGACAACACCCTGGAGAACAGGCATGCGTTCATTCCTGGCCTTCACAGAGATTCCAGTCTAGAATGGGAGACATCTGTTCAAAGAATAAATAAGAATGGTCATATAATAATTTGAGAGTATGCAAAAGGCCCTGGGGGGAATATTGGATTTTTGAGAAAGTCTAGCATTTTTCCTGGGGTCAGGGGACAAGGCCTAGGGGTTAGGGGTGGGGTATGGAGGGAAAGCATATGGAAGGGAAGACACCAAAGGGAAGTAGGATTAGCCCATGACCGCAGGTGGGGGGAGGAGAAGAGGGGTTCAGGCAAAGGGAACAGCATGTACCAAAGCCTGGAGGTGAGGACGATACCATGGGTTCCTGGAATAAAGGACCCTCCCATGGGCTGGAGGTGGGTGGGATGAAGAAGTATGGGGAGCTCTCTTCCATTGATCTGTTTGTCTCTTCTTCTGCCAATCCCACACTATCTTGATTACCGTAGTTTTAGGTATGTCTTCAAGTTGGGCAAGGTCAGCCCTTCCATTTGTTCTTCTCTTTCCATACTGTATTGGCTTTTCTGGGTCTATTTGCCTCCCTATAAGAACTTTAGAATCAGTTTGTTGATATCCACAAACGAACTTTCTGGGATTTTGATTGGGTTTGCATGGACTCTATAGGTCAGGTTGGAAAAGAACTGACATCTTGACAATATCGCGTCTTCCCATCCATGAGCATGGAGTATCTCTTCACTATCTCTCTAGCTCTTTGATTTCTTCCATCAGGATTATAGTTTTTCTTGTAGATCTTTTGTAAGATTTATACCTAATTATTTCATCTTTGGGGTGCTAATGTAAATGGAATTGAACTTTTGTATTTTAATTTTTTAAAAAAGATTTCATTTATTTATTTATTTGACAGAGAGAGACACAGCGTGTCTCTTGTGTTTGAGGGACACACAAACAGGGGAAGTGAGAGAGGGAGAGGCAGGCTTCCCGCTGAGTAGGGAGCCTGATGTGGGGTGCGATCCTGGGACCCTGGGATCATGACCTGAGCCAAAGGCAGACACTTAACAACTGAGCCACCCAGGTGCCCTGAACTTTTAACTTTAAATCCCACTTGTTTATGGCTGATCTATAGAAACACAATTGGCTTTTTAAAAAAAGATTTATTTATTTATTTGAGAGCACAAGAGTGTTGCGAGTGGGGGAGGGGCAGCTCAGTGCTGAGCAAGGAGTCTGATGAGGCCTCCATCTCACAGCCCTGCGATCATGACCTGAGCCCGGATCAAGAATTGGATGCTTAATGGACTGAGCCACCCTGGTGGCCCACGACTGACTTTTTAAAAAAGATTTTATTTATTTATTTGACACAGAGAGAGAGATTACAAGTAGGCAGAGAGGCAGGCGGGC
>LNAC01000191.1:909173-959857 GCA_002007465.1 Ailurus styani
CAGAGAGCCCGATATGGGCCTCGATCCCAGGACCCTGGGATCATGACCTGAGCCGAAGGCAGAGACTTTAACCCACTGAGCCACCCAGGCGCCCCCACGACTGACTTTTTAATATTAATCTCATATCCTGAAACCTTGCTATGATCTAGTTCCTAGAGGGGTTTTTTTTTGTTGTTGTTGTCAATTCTTTCAGATTATCTGCATAGACAATCATGTCATTTGCAAACAAAGACAGTTTTCTTTCTTCTTTCTTTTTTAGGACTTTATTTATTTACTTGAGATAGAGAGAGAGAGCAAGAAAGGAAGCAAGAGAGAGACAGCCCGAGCAGGGGTGAGGGGACAAGTGCTAACATCTGTCGTTTCCTGGCTTGTTAATTTTAGCCATTCTGACTGGTGTGAGGTAGTGTCTCACTGTGGTTTTGATTTGTATTTCCCCGATGCCGAGTGATGTTGAGCATTTTTTCATGTGTCTGTTGGCCATTTGGATGTCTTCTTTGGAGAAATGTCTGTTCATGTCTTCTGCCCATTTCTTGGTTAGATTCTTTGTTCTTTGGGTGTTGAGTTTGTTAAGTTCTTTATAGATTTGGGATACTAGCCCTTTATCTGATATGTCATTTGCAAATATCTTCTCCCCTTCTGTCAGTTGTCTTTGGTTTTGTTGATTGTTTCCTTTGCTCCGCAAAAGCTTTTTATCTTGATGAAGTCCCAATAGTTCATTTTTGGTAGGTATGCATTTTAAGATTGACAGAACAGAGGCGGATCCGGCTGGCTCTGTCAGAAGAGCATGTGACTATTGATCTTGGGGTCGTGAGTTCAAGCCCCACATTGGTTGTAGAGGTTACTTAAATAAATAAATAAACTTAAAAGAAAAAAGATTGACAGAGCAGAAAAGTTTACTGCCTGGCACAAAGATGTTAAAGATATCTATTTAAAATGAAATCACCACTTTTTATACTCTCCGAAGTAATTTGACTGCTGTGTTTTGTTGTCAAATGCAAACAAAGAATATTAATGAATGCTCTAAGCATTTCTTTCCTCAAATTATCTTATAAGCTTTGATATCAAAATTTTATCTGAAAATAAACTGCCAATTATTAAAAGGCCTGTATATTTTATAAAAGGTTCTATATTTTGCAGAAATTACCATGGAATATTGAGCTGTTTACCTGGTAGCTGCCAGCAACTCTAAGTAACTTTTTTCCCCTGATTTTAAAAGATTTGTTCATTCTTGAAAATTTGGAAAAATACTGCCGAAAATGGAAGCCGACTCTAACTATACTGCTCATACACTACACTGTCTGTGTCTTGGTTTATCTCTTGAGGATTTTTCCTGAATATGGGTCATCATCACATGATATCATGAACATTTTCCATACTATTAAAAACCTCATGTAAACCTATTATAAAATTATCTTTCAACATTCCCTGGGCAATTTATGCAATCTTCTCCATTCTTATGATGTTGGACATTTGTTTTCAAATTTTGCTGTTAAAATTTATGTTGCAATGAACATCTCCCTACATAACTTTAGTTCGTATTTATGAATAACTCAAGATAAAGTCTTATGTGTACAATGGCTGCATTGGGAATTAGTGCATTTTTTTTTCAAAGCTCTTGACGGGGCCACCAAATTGCTTTTGAAAACACTAGGACAGGAAGCCCCACTGGTAGGTGTTCTGCATCTGTTCATGGAACGTCTCAGAAGCTACGGAGGAGGGGATCAGGAAGGGGCATGCCGGTCATCCGACAGCAAAGCTCCCCAGCTTCGTCTCCTGGACCCTGCGTTGGGAAGTGGCGTTCCCCCTGAGACCTGCACTGTGGGCATTCTGTGTCCCTGTCACTGTGTCCTCATGGGCACAGAGTAGTACGTGTTGAAGAGTGTTTATGCAAATCTTTTTTTTTTTAAAAGATTTTATTTATTTATTTGACACAGAGAGAGAGAGATCACAAGTAGGCAGAGAGGCAGGCAGAGAGAGAGGGGGAAGCAGGCTCCCCGCTGAGCAGAGAGCCCGATGCGGGCCTGGATCCCAGGACCCTGAGATCATGACCTGAGCCAAAGGCAGAGGCTTTAACCCACTGAGCCACCCAGGTGCCCTTGTTCCTCTAATTAGCCGAGAATTCGTTGCCGGGACCGGCTAGGCCTGGGTGCTACCTTCCCTGTCAGGGAGACTGGAACCCAGCTGCAAGCCAAGCAGAACCCGGGTACCCAAGCGCCTGAGGGTCACCTGGGCCCCAGCAGCCCATCCAACAAGGAGCCCCCCACTCGCTCGGAGAAGAACGGTCAGTAACCCAGAGTGTGGACGGGAACTGTTCTGTGCCCGAATCCACACCTGCTCCCGGGCGGAGGCCTGGGCACCCAGCTCTGGTTCTCGGTCCCCCAGTGGGGCTGCCCGTGAGCGTATGGTTCTCGGGCCCCTGTAGGCGCTCCAGACTCATCCCTTCCCCCTTCTCTGGTCCGGGGACCCTGGGGACCAGGCTCATCTACTCCACATTGTGGGAGGGTGTCCCCAAGCACCATGTCCTTTCGACGCCCCGTCTTCTGACACCTCCGCCGACGATCTGGGCCCCGGGCGCTGCGACCACTTCATCCCGGAGGCCGATCCCCGAGCCTATTTCACGGCTCATTCAGAAGGAAGATGAGGAGGACTTTCCTGTGCCGCGTAGTAATGATTTCATTCCCGAGGGACTCGCTCGGCAGCAATCCCAGCACAGCCCGGTGCCCGGGGCCGTTTGCAATTCGCCATTTGGATTAAAACCACCCAGACCCCATCAAGCTCTGCATTGGGCCCCCAACAGCGGCGGCGCTGCAGGGCCCTGCGGGACATCCGGTCACCGTGAAGGAGGCTCGGATGGGGAGGGGAGCAGAGCGTGTCTGACTCACATCAGGCCGTGGAGGCGGGAGGTGACACCCGCCAACAATGGGGGTCCAGGCCGCCCTGAAGACAGCCGTTCCCGTGCAAATGCATCCGGGAAATGTTGAGCTGAATTTAAGAAGGACATCACTGCTGGAGCGGTCGTTAGTCCCAGAGGACGTCAGGCACCTGACCCTGTTCCCGCCCGTGTTTCTGTGCACACCCACCGGCCCTCCCTTCCCACCATCCTGGCTGCTCCGGGTGGAGACCCGTGGGGACAGCATGGCCAGCCCTCCAAACAGGGCATCACGGGGCATGAGTGGGGGAGCAGGGGCTTGGTTTCAAGGAGGGGGGACGAGCCACGGTCTGCAGCAACGTGCTGAGGGCTGCTTGATGTCCCTGCCGGCCTGTCTCCAGGTCCCCGCAGGTCTCCGTGGTGGCTCCCAGCAGGGTCTCCCTCCTGCAGCTCTAGGTGCTCCCCGGGGCCTCGATGTCCCGTGCGTCCTTGGAGAGGCCCCGTCCTCCCACCACATGCCAGGAAGGCCCCTCTTGGGACTGCAGACTCCGAGAACCTATCCCGGGGAACAAAGGTGGTGGCCGCAGCGTCAGGGCCTGGGGTCGCAGGCAGCAGGATCCACGCTGAGCTGTAAGCAAGGACGAGAGGACGTGACCAGAAGGATGTGGAGGGCAGCGCACCAGGCTCAGAGGGCGGGGACCAGGACGTCCCTGGGCTGCAGGAGCGCATGGGAGGTTTGCTGTCGGGTAGATGGGTGCGGCTCAGGGTGGACTAAACCCTCCAGGAAGAACCCATGGGCCCTCACCCACTGGAGGCAGTGGGGCCCCAGCACCAACGTCCACCCCAGGACCTGCCCCAGCGCGATGCCTCCTCCTTGACCCAGACCAGGACCATCCCTCCCTCTCCCCTGCCTCCCCTCTTTCCTTCCTTCTCCAGACAGTATTAATTAGCCACAAACCACCAATAATGACTCTCAATATTTAAATGCCATTATTCAGTTGTCAGCAAACTTGGCCTTGTATTTGCCTCTCTGTACTTTGGTCTCTAAAATGAAAAAGAGAGTCCTTTGAGTCAGGTGGAGAGTCGGGGAGGGAACTTCAATATGTCAAAATGGCTTTTTTCATGCAGGAAGTGTCAGCAGGTGGAAATGAATGAAATCTGGCACCACACTGCTTACGACCCAGAGGTGAGGATCTTTGGAGTGAGCTTTATTCCAAAGATACCACAGTAAAAAACTGTATATATAAAAGATGCTCTCATTAATGATAGGAACCTGATACAGTGTATTAGTCAGGGGTCTCTAAAGAACAGAACCAGTAGGATATGTATATATAGAAAGAGATTTGGAGGAATTCACTCACTCCATTATGGAGGCTGATGAGTCCAAAGTCATCAGGATAGGCTGGCAGGCTGGAGGCCTAGAGAAGGGCAGATGTCGCAGCTCAAGTGTGAAGGCTGTCTGCTGCAGAATTCCCTCTTCCTTGGGGAAGGTCAGGCTTTCTTCTGTGCAGGCCTTCAACTGATTGGATGAGGCCCACCCACATTGTGAAGGGCGACAGCTTTACTCCAAGTCCACTGATTTAAATGATGCTCTCAGGGGCATGTAGGTGGCTCAATTGGTAAAGTATCTGACTCTTGAATTGGACGCAGGTCATGATCTCAGGGTTGTGAGATGGAGCTTTGTGTTGGGCTCCAAGCTCAGTGCAGAGTCTTCTTGTGCCTCTCTTCTCCCTCTGCTCCTCCCCCAGCTCACACTCTCTCTCTCAAATGAATACATAAATAAAATCCTAAATAAAATAAAATAAATGATGTTCTCATCCCAAAACACCCTCATGGAAGTGTCCAGAATAATGTTTGACCACATATCTGGTTACTGTGGCCAGGCCAAGTTGGCACAAAACCCATGCATGGGTTTGGATTTTCAACTTCTGGTTTCTGAATGTCAAAGAGGGGTAGGATGTCCACTTTCTGTTCCCTGGTATAATGGTCATCTCTTGTTTCTTCCAGCCCATGTCTCCTGAGAGCCCCGTTTCAGGAACCACCATGCCTTCATGCTTAGGCCAAGGGGTCCCATATTCCACTCCCCTGGCCACTGTGATAGGCCCAGAGATGGGCCCATCACTCAAGGCGGGACTGTGGGAGAGATAGCAGGGACTTGACTGAAGTTGTGGAGAAAGGGCTATTCTTTCTGTGGGAGCCACTGAGCTGGGAAGGGCGAGTTGTAAACCCGTTGGCACCATTGTTCTCTACCTTATCTGAAGAGCCTTCTTGAGAATGAAGTAAACACAGAGGAAGGCACAGTTAAGAGAGAGAAGGAGGGAGAGAGGGAGAGAAAGAGGGCAATTGGGGGAGCCCACAGGAACCACTCGAGGCTCTGGATACAGTTGTGCCTCGAGCCAGAGGGACACATGAACTTCTCAGCTATGGTGACCAGTGAATTATTTCTTCGCTTAAGTAGTTCACATTCGGTTTCCGTCTTATGATTCGGAAACCGAAGATCCTGATTAATATCCCCAGGAATTGCAGAGCTTAAAAAAACCTAGATAATAATAAGAGGAATTAAGCCACGATTATCATGACTGGCAGAGACAAAATTATATATAATTATGATTATCTTTTCACTCTGATATTAAAATACAAACTATATAGAAAAATAGACACAAGCAAAACTTTAGGAAGTTATTTCGTTGAGAAAAAATGGAGAGCAGAGATTGATCTGAGAACTTCCGTTCACAGGGAAACGTAGAATTTAGCATGTTCCTTACTACATCAGGGTGCTGGGGGGGAAATGATTTCTCACGAGCCTTGGTGGCCCAGCCTGGTGATATGGCAGGTGTCACAGCAGGTGTCACAACCATACCCCATGGCCCCCCAGCTAGTCCCGCCTCTGGCTGGTTAGGGGCAGGTCTCCCCCCTGACAAACACCTGTGTCTTGAGAGGAGGCCAGTCCCTTGAGCAGGAAGAGCTTCTATGGTCCTTCTGGTGTTCATCCATATTCCTGCCATTTCCTATATTTTATTTGTAGTTGCTTTACCAAATATTAAATAGGAAAAAACCATTTACACAATGTGGGTAAGATGTAGAGAACATGGATGTAATGAACACACGTCACCTCCCTCGAGTTTAAAACACAGAGACTGAAGAAATAGAACCTTTGATGTTCCTGGGGGGGCCACTCGTGAATCCCAGTCCCTCCCCCGCCACAGAGGAAACTGCTTTCCTGATTTTGTCTTTATTACTCCCATGCTTTTCTTCATAGTCCCATCACATGTGTGTGCATCACAGATGTGTAATGTAGCTGTTATCGACTAACGTTTGTGTCCACCCCCCAAACTTATGGTTGAATCCTAACCCCCAAAATGGTATCAGGAGTTGGAGGCCTTTGGGTGATTCAGACATGAGGGTGGGGCCCTCGTGAGTGGGATTAGTGCCTTTATAGGAAAAGACACGAGAGAGCTCTCTTCTTTTTCCTGCCCTGTGAGGACGCAAGGACAGGACGGCCGGGAACGAACCGGGAGGCAGGCTCTCACCAGACCCAGAACCTGCTGGTGCCTTGATTTGGGGCCCTCCCACCTCCAGAACTGTGCGAAACAAATGCTTGCTGTTTAAGCCCCACAGTGTATGGCTTTGCTATTGCAGCCTAAATAGACCGAAGACAAGTGCAGTTAGTTTGAGAACTTCGATATTCAGAATTCCACCATGGGGATGTTTCTGCGTGTCCGCTCGCTATGGGCATTTACGAGATGTCTATTTTTGCTCACCATTCTTTTCCATGTTGATGTAGTCGTCTGGTTTTGTTCATTTGTCACGGCTGCCTGGCTTTTCATTGTTAGATGGGGGCAGGAGACATGCATCCATTCTCCCACTGATGACACTTGGGGCCACTAAGGACGGTGTTGCTCCGAACATTCTAACGTGTTTCTCCTGTGCGTGAATGCCAGGTTCTTCTCACCAGTGGATTTTCATTTTTTTGATTTCACCCTAGATAAGAAATATGATTTGCATTACAACCCAAAGACACACACACACACACACACACACACACACACACACACACACACACTTTCACATGCATGTACAACAAAGCAATATCACGACATAGTCTTATCCTTGTAATGGGCGACAGTGCTTGGATCTATTTCATTTAGTTAAAAAATGCTGGTGTTTTGAAGATTCGCTATTGGAAGCTGTGTCCTTGCTTATATTCCTAGGAGCAGAATTGCTGGATCGTCACGTGTGCACGGCACCATAGTAACTAGAAAAAACCAAATGTGTCTCTGAAAATGGTTGTAACAACTTCTCTCTCACCAGCAGTGGGTGAGAGGTCTCCTGCTCTGTGGTCCCCCAATGCTGACTTTGTGGGGTTGTGCGATTTTCACCAATCTGGTGGGTGTTATGTGGTGTCTCATTATGTTTTAATTTGCCTTTCCTGAGTGCCGTGGAGGTTAGGAATGTTTTCATGTTTTTCTTGGCCAGTCGCTCACGTTTCCTCTTGTGTGGAGAGCTGGCTCAAGTCTCTGCCCGTTTTCTGCAGAATTGTTGGCATTTTTGACTTTCCCTTTCCTGAGGGGATTCTTCGTGTGGTCTGGATATTAATCCTGGTGGCTCCCTGTGTGGAAAATTCTGGTTCTGATATACCAGCTTCACCCCGAGGAAAGCCTCTGTTAGTTTGTCAGATTATGTGAGGGATCCTGAAAATCGGTGGGGTGGGGGGTGCCGAGCCTGGAGAGAGTCTCTTCAGGGAAGTTGAGGTTCTGGGTTGGGGGGCGGTGAGCATCTTCTGACTTCTCATAAGGATCCTGAAACCCTGTGAGGAGGAGCTTGACAGAGATTCTCATAAGGACCCTGAAACCGTGTGAGGAACTTGACAGAGATGGCCTCGCTTAGTGCTCACAAAACCCCAGTGATGTCCGTATTTTTATCTTCATTTTATAGGCCAGCAAGGACCAGAGAGGTTAACTGCTCACACAGCTTCAGACATCTAGTGAATGGCAGAACCATCGTCCAGAGTCCAAGTCTGTCTTACTCTCAGACGGGTGGGTTTGAGATCACACTGCTGGTTCCTTCATGAGGTGGGTGCTTTGCGGTTCAGTTTACAAATGAGAAAATGGATGCATGGACGGTCTAAGCGATCTGTGTCAGCCCGTGTGGCTTGTGCGTGGCCCTGATGGGATCCAAACTCAGATGGACCCAGCTCCAAGGGTCCCGGGTCCTCACTGCCTGTCACCTGTTTGTGGAATTGATGGAGGAGAAAACCACAGGTGGGACAGTCATGCCAACACCGGTGTGGGGAGAAAGCCCAGAATGCCCATCAGGGGCTCCTGCCGGATGTTCCAAGACCTGCTTTTGGGAAGTTCACGGCTGGTTCACCATTGCATTGAACTCCAGCATCTGGGTAAGTTTTCTTTTCTTTTCTTTCCTTCCCTTCCCTTCCCTTTCCTTTCTTTTCTTTTCATTTCATTTCTTTTCTTTTTCTTTCCTTTCTTTTCTTTTCTCTTTCCTTTCCTTTCTTTTCCTTTCCTTTCCTTTCCTTTCCTTTCCTTTTCTCTCTCTTTTTAAAGATTTTATTTATGTATTGGTCAGAGAGAGAGAAAGCACATGCACAAGCAGGGGGAGAAGCAGGCAGAGGGAGAACCAGACTCCCCACCAAGCAAGGAGCCCGATATGGGGCTCTATCCTAGGACCCTGGGATCATGACCTGAGCTGAAGGCAGATACTTAACCGACTGAGTCACCCAGGCATCCCTGGGTAAGTTTCCTACTCAAAAATTGTCATGGTTCCCAAACAGGGACTCCACGAGAATGTTCCCTGTGGAGTAACCGAGGCCACACAGCAAAGCAAAGAGACGCCACAGCCGCGTTCACTACAGAGCAGACAGAGCCGAGAGCCCTGAAGGCCGCTCTGGGCTGACCAGAGCTGGACTGCCGTGGGTCACACGTTGGCCCCCGGACAAACCACTGTGGCCGTGGGTGGGGTGTGCGGATCGGCTAGGCCTGGGTCCAGCCCAGGGCTGGGAGGGAGGCCGGCCCCACTGAAAATACCTGGGTGGGGTGTTGGGTGGGGTGGTTTTCCGGGAAATTGCGTGTGCATTACCGACAGAAGTGGGGAGGGGTTGGAAGGAGAAAAGAGAAGGCTCGAATTATCGCTGTTCCTCTTTCAGGTCAAGCACCACCTCACCCCCCGAGACAACAGCAAATTCTGCTTGCAGGCCCTTTAAGAACTGGAAACGACCAGGGTGACTTTACAAGTCTGTGGAGTGTACGTAGGGTTGGTTTCCCCTGACCATTCGTGCCACAGGTGTTTACGGAGCACCCAGTGTGTGGGGGACCCGGAGTGGGGGGCAGGGTTCCCCGGACCGGACAGGTGGGAAGCTGCTGTCCTCCCGGGGGAGCTGGCAGACAGGAAGCAGGTACACAGACGTGGGACCGGAGAGGTTCAGGGTGACCAGTGCGTTGAGGAAAGTAACCCGTGGCGGTGTGATGGGGGGTGTCCCCATCACACGGATGTAAGTTAGCAGAGGGAAGGGTCTGTCGGTCCTGGCCAGTGCTTTGGTGGGAAATAAAGCAGGAAAGGGGCAGTGAATGTGCAGGATGTGGTGGGGGATGTGATTCTCCTGGATCTTTCCCCGAGAAATTGATGAAGAGGGAGCAACCCCGAGACTCTCTGGGGGAGGAGCTTTCCCAGCAGAGGGAATGGCCATGCAAAGGCCCTGGGGTAGGCCTGCACCTGGTATTTCCAGGTGCAGCCAGGAGGGCGGGGAAGCCAGAGAGGAAGGAGAGAGGGGCAGGGACCAGGGGGAATCAGAGCAGTGAGGAGGGGCTGAGCGGGTAGGCCCCCAGGTCATGGCCAGCGTTTGGCTTCTACTCCGAGTCAGTTGGCAACAGCAGAGGGTTTTGACCAGAGAAGTGACAGGACCTCATTCCGTTGGTTTGTGAACTCACTTCTTGAACGGGACTTGGCCTCGGCCGTCTCGGAGTCCCGTGGCTGCTGACACGTCCGCTCCTGGCACCTGGGTGGCTGGGTGGCCCAGGGCCTGCTCTGCCCGGGCCTCTCATTTGTGGCATTTCTCACGTTCACTGCCTCCCGAGCCTGGCCCATTTATGAGCCTCATTACACCTTGGCACAGAGAATGAGGCTCAGCAAATGGCTCATAAAGCATCTTTTTAAAAGTTAATGGTCACTGGCGAGGGAAGAAAGGGCCACTGAGCATGGATGCTCTCTTTGATGAGGACGATTTTCAATTAAGTCAAATGAGGGCCACGCCTCCTTACAGGTACCTGGTCTGATTACCAAGCAGCCAAGGAGGCCTCGGGGTGTCTTGGAGGCTGGGACCGTCAGCCCACGTGAGCCACAAGCGCTGGTACCTAAGCGGCTCCCAGGTGTGGGGAGCAGGCCAGGCGGTCCCAGCCCTGCCTCTGGCTCGGCCCAGGTGAGCTGCGCGTGCACACAGGCCGTGCTGGAGGGACCACGCTCCGGCCAGTAGCTTCTGGAAGGTCAGGGATAAGGTCTGTTCTCGGATTCATCGTGCGTGGGGCCCGGCACCTGCTCTGGCCACGGCAGGGGTGCAGGTATGGGGTCGACCTCAGACAATGGGTCCCACTCAGTGGCCCCGGGGCAAGAAGGGAAAGGAGCCTGAGTGCGCTCCTGGCCATGCCTCGCCAAACTCCGACAGCGTCTCCAGGCGACATTGCCATACGCGGGGTCTGTGCCTTAGTCTGTGCCTCCAAGGCTCGAGGTGGACAAGCACAGGACTCTTGTCTCGGTCTCCCTGGGTGGAGAAGCTCTCCTGACAATATATCTAAACCATGGCTCAGGGATTCAGGCTCCTTCGATTTCATGATGTCACCATGCTCAACTTGGGTGTTCAAGGTCACCGTGTCAGGGGACCGGAGATGAGAGGCTCAGAGGGTTAAGGGCTCAGTCTGGCATTGTCTGATGTTCCTTGCACCTTGTTCTCTTGGTTAGCACTCAGGCACATGTCCCCAGAGTCATGGCAAGGAGGCTGGGAGATGTCACCGTCGTGTGTATCCAGAAAGAGCAAATGGGGTTGGTGAGCAGGTGGCCAGTCTCGGTCGCACCTGGTGAGATGGGCCACTGCAGACACAGGGAACGAGTTATTCATTCACCCAGCACGCACCGTGTTTCCTGNCGTTGAGGAAAGTAACCCGTGGCGGTGTGATGGGGGGTGTCCCCATCACACGGATGTAAGTTAGCAGAGGGAAGGGTCTGTCGGTCCTGGCCAGTGCTTTGGTGGGAAATAAAGCAGGAAAGGGGCAGTGAATGTGCAGGATGTGGTGGGGGATGTGATTCTCCTGGATCTTTCCCCGAGAAATTGATGAAGAGGGAGCAACCCCGAGACTCTCTGGGGGAGGAGCTTTCCCAGCAGAGGGAATGGCCATGCAAAGGCCCTGGGGTAGGCCTGCACCTGGTATTTCCAGGTGCAGCCAGGAGGGCGGGGAAGCCAGAGAGGAAGGAGAGAGGGGCAGGGACCAGGGGGAATCAGAGCAGTGAGGAGGGGCTGAGCGGGTAGGCCCCCAGGTCATGGCCAGCGCTTGGCTTCTACTCCGAGTCAGATGGCAACAGCAGAGGGTTTTGACCAGAGAAGTGACAGGACCTCATTCCGTTGGTTTGTGAACTCACTTCTTGAACGGGACTTGGCCTCGGCCGTCTCGGAGTCCCGTGGCTGCTGACACGTCCGCTCCTGGCACCTGGGTGGCTGGGTGGCCCAGGGCCTGCTCTGCCCGGGCCTCTCATTTGTGGCATTTCTCACGTTCACTGCCTCCCGAGCCTGGCCCATTTATGAGCCTCATTACACCTTGGCACAGAGAATGAGGCTCAGCAAATGGCTCATAAAGCATCTTTTTAAAGGTTAATGGTCACTGGCGAGGGAAGAAAGGGCCACTGAGCATGGATGCTCTCTTTGATGAGGACGATTTTCAATTAAGTCAAATGAGGGCCACGCCTCCTTACAGGTACCTGGTCTGATTACCAAGCAGCCAAGGAGGCCTCGGGGTGTCTTGGAGGCTGGGACCGTCAGCCCACGTGAGCCACAAGCGCTGGTACCTAAGCGGCTCCCAGGTGTGGGGAGCAGGCCAGGCGGTCCCAGCCCTGCCTCTGGCTCGGCCCAGGTGAGCTGCGCGTGCACACAGGCCGTGCTGGAGGGACCACGCTCCGGCCAGTAGCTTCTGGAAGGTCAGGGATAAGGTCTGTTCTCGGATTCATCGTGCGTGGGGCCCGGCACCTGCTCTGGCCACGGCAGGGGTGCAGGTATGGGGTCGACCTCAGACAATGGGTCCCACTCAGTGGCCCCGGGGCAAGAAGGGAAAGGAGCCTGAGTGCGCTCCTGGCCATGCCTCGCCAAACTCCGACAGCGTCTCCAGGCGACATTGCCATACGCGGGGTCTGTGCCTTAGTCTGTGCCTCCAAGGCTCGAGGTGGACAAGCACAGGACTCTTGTCTCGGTCTCCCTGGGTGGAGAAGCTCTCCTGACAATATATCTAAACCATGGCTCAGGGATTCAGGCTCCTTCGATTTCATGATGTCACCATGCTCAACTTGGGTGTTCAAGGTCACCGTGTCAGGGGACCGGAGATGAGAGGCTCAGAGGGTTAAGGGCTCAGTCTGGCATTGTCTGATGTTCCTTGCACCTTGTTCTCTTGGTTAGCACTCAGGCACATGTCCCCAGAGTCATGGCAAGGAGGCTGGGAGATGTCACCGTCGTGTGTATCCAGAAAGAGCAAATGGGGTTGGTGAGCAGGTGGCCAGTCTCGGTCGCACCTGGTGAGATGGGCCACTGCAGACACAGGGAACGAGTTATTCATTCACCCAGCACGCACCGTGTTTCCTGGGCAGACCCCGTGCTGGGCGCTGGGGACAGGCTGTGAACAGAACAGATGAGGTTCTGGCCTCAGGAAACCTCCGTTCTCATGGGGGAGAGACAATAAACTGATAAATAACACCGATGTTTGCTCTAATGCCAGTTAGTGATTACTGATGAATGCAGGGACCGTAAAGGAGGACGAGGGGCTGGAGACTCTTGAAGGAGAGGATGCTCTGTTTGGCATAAGTGGTCAGGGCTGCTCTAGCGATGCTCAGCAGGGACCAAAAGTGAGGGAGCAGGCCTGGGAATCTTCAGGGAGTAGAGGTTTCCAGACTGAGGGAAGAGCTGTGCTGAGGTGCAGAAGCCAGCATGTGCCAGGCTGTTCGAGGACGGTGGGGAGGCTGGTGGGGCTGGGTGTGGCAGAAGAAGGCACCTGGGGTTCTTGGGGAAGGTCAGGGATGCAGAGAACATCGGTCTCCTGGGGGAGGGTTTTGGGTTTGTTCCTGGCTCGGGGGGAAGGTCTGGGGGTGCTGGGAGTGGGCCCTGGGTCAGAGGAGCCCCTCTAGCGAGGCTGGAGCCTGGAGCCTGGAGCCTGGAGTGCATTTCTTCCTCTTCCCCCGACCACTCTCACTTTCAAAATCTCTGTGGATTAATACTTTTTATTCTTTGCAGCTCAGAAAGGAACATCTCTTTCCCAAGACTCTGGCGGTGCCCTCACACAATCTGGTGGATCTTACATTAATAATGACCCAAAAGGAGAAAGGGTATTCAATTCTGAGATTATGTACTAAGGAAGCAAGGATTTTGAAGAGAGGTATAAGCCTAATAAAGGCAAAGGGTGGATTAAAGGAAATGTGGGGCGGAGGAAGTTTTCAGTAAATAAAACCACACCTCTTGGGGTGAGTTTATTGCTACAACTTTTCTGGAGGGCAATTTGGCAAGGCAGAGCCACTGTGACTAAAGGTGCATAACTTCAGGCCCCGAATTCCATGGATAGGAATTTATCCCAGGGAAATAATTAGAAAAATATGCAAAGATGGCTCTGTCTTAAGAATTTTTATAAGAGGAACCACGTCTCAAAGCCTCAATGCCTGGTGGGGTAGGTGGGCCGCAGAGATTGCTATGCTGTGCCCTGACACCCAGGATGTTCTTTGGTTGAGGAAACAGGCCCAGAGAGTTTAGGCATATTACCCAAGGTCACCCAGCAGGAAGTGGCAGAGCTGGATTTGAGCTGGGGAGGTGACGCCAGAGCTCATGTCCTTCCCCACCAAGCTCTGCCACCTCCAGGGCCTCGAAGGAAGATGAGAATGTCCGTCTCGGAAGAACACAGAGATTTCTCTGGAAAGCAAGAGGATGGAGCAGGACTTGGAGGTCTGAAGTGTGGAGTCCCGGGGCCCAGTCCTTGGTGCTGTGAACACCGGGCTCAGGTGGCAGGACCGTGGTGGCTGAAGTGTCCCCAGGGGGCCTGGGGACGGAACCAGCTCTGCCGCACACCCCTGCTTGGAGTGAGGGCTGCGTCCTTGGTGCTGCGAACACCGGGCTCAGGTGGCAGGACTGTGGTGGCTGAAGTGTCCCCGGGGGCCTGGGGACGGAACCAGCTCTGCCGCACACCCCTGCTTGGAGTGAGGGCTGCGTCCTTTGCTGCTCTGTCCCCCTCCATCAGCCCCCTTGGGGCCCCGAGCCAACAGCCTGGCCCCGTGGCCTCCTGGACACCACGAGACCCCTCACCCCTGCTCCAAGAAGGACTGGGAAGGAACACCTGCCTTTTTATGGGAAATCAGGGGAGATCTGGTTGCAGATCAGTCTGTCAGAACGCACAAGGCCATGTCACAAGCATGGCCAGGAAGCCTGTCTCCGTCAGTGGCATGGGTGTGAAGGAGACCAGAGGGACATCGTCTGTCGAGAGATGAACGCGGCAAGGAGAACGTCGTGGACGACAGGTGGAGAATAGCAGCAACATCAGCCTGCAGAGGCTGGCCTGCGAGGAGGACACGGTCCCCCGGGGGTTCAGCGCCGAGGGGTGGTGAGGCGGGCGCGCCGGGAACGGGGTGGGGGGGGTGTCACTGCTTTCGGTCCCTGTTACTGCTGCCGCCACCGCGAGCCCTGTGACCTAAGCCATTGGGTCTGCCTCTGGGGCCGGTGTGAGTGCCAAGCGAGGTAGCGCACGGCGGGCCCGGGGTGCTGGCTGGGGTGACGGAAGCTGCTGGCAGCCCCCAGGGACAGGAGTAACTTGTGCTAGCCGATGAATGGGATTTACTACGAATCTTTTATTTATTATGTTTTATTTATATTATAATTTCTTTGTATTACGGAACAATATTATATTTTATTTTATTTATAATATCAATCAAGATAATTAATATTAATGCATTAAATGTTTCTTTAGGCCCGGGGGGTGGGGTTGTCTGCAAGTCCCTGAGAACTCGCTCCCGAGGGGCGGTCAGAGGATGGGTCTGAGGCTCCTGGAAGGGGGCTGGGCCCAGCTTTAAGCCTGCGGCTCCCTTGGGGGCCCAGCCCCACACTCGGCCCCAGAGGGGACCCTAGAGCTGAGTGGCTTCACACCAGGGTCCTGCCATCCGGCCTGTGCCCCCAGCTCCAGCACCCTGCTTTGCAGGCTGCTGGGCAAACTCCGGGGGGGCATGACCTCTCAGAGTCCGGTGGGCACGGCCCTCGTCCTGCCCCCCTGGCTGGAGGAGAAAGTGGGTTACCCCCCGCCACGGGGGTAGGATGAACGGCATCTGGTCAAACACTGTCTACTACTGATGTTTACTCGTGCAGTTTACCACATGGCAGGTTGTGAGCATTAGTGGGTGTGGCAATCCATGGAGAGGGTTGGGCTCGGTGTTTAAGATAGAAGAGACTAGATGAGTGTGTGACAGGCGCTGAGGGTAGGCAGTGTTTGGGGAGAGCTCTGCTTTGTTCTTTTATAAATAGACGTGTGTGTATGTGTGTGTGTGTGTGTGTGTGTGCGTGTGTGCGTGTCACGGTGTGAAATGTGTTTCTCAGTGTGGGTTGAATTAAAAAGTTTGAAAAACTGTCTCACAAGTTTTGTGTCACAGGACCCGACTGGGAGGTCAGCTGGGGGGCCCAGCAGGTGTGGACTCTGTTGATTTGGGGGAGACAACCCGGGAAATGAAAGTGAGACAGAGCGGCAGGGTGGGTCACAGCGAGCCAGCTCCAAGACGGGCACAGCCATGAGTCCGGGGCCTGTCCTCCATCGCCTTCCTGTTGTCACTCGCTCCCTACTCCTTGCCCCTACTTTCCCCTCCTTACAGAGAAGCAAAATTAATGCTCCAGGGAATTGGGGCAACAGGACGAGTCTCTATTTGTCCAGGGCGGGCACTCGCTAGAGGGGACACTACCCTTCCCAGGATTCCTGGGCCCATCTTCTGACAGGTGCCCCGGGCTGGGCTTGGAGTCTTACAGAGGATACTGGTCGCTTCCCAGAGAAACAGGCAGAACGCTCTCCGGCTGGCTCCATCCCTTCCCGCGCCCCCTGCCCCACACCCCCGCGGGCTCACCTCCCAAATGAACTCCTGGACCTTGAAGCTTCACCTCAGGGTCTGCTTCTGGGGAAACCCAACCAAGCGCCAGAGTGGAGGGCTTGCGTCTGGCCTGCGTTAACACCCTGCGCAGGGGATGGAGGTGTGTGTGAGATGCATGCAGACGTGGGGATTCTCCCTGAGTGGGGGGTTGGCCAGACCGAGACACGCTACAGAGCTGTGTCACGGCTTCTCTGTGCGCGGGGGGAGGCTGCTGCCCTCAGCCCATCGCCCTCGTGGGGGCAAGTGCCGGACAGAAGCTGCGCAGAGGGCAGGAGAGAGGGAAGGGGAGGGGGAGGGCAGGCGGGGAGGGGCAGAGGCAGGAGGGGAGGGAGGGATGGAGGGAGTGGGAGAGGGAGAGGGAGGGATGGGGTGGGTGTTCCCGGAGCTGGGGGGCAGGACGGGGAAACACGAGTGTCCCTAGCGGCCCCTTGGAGCTGAGGAGCTCTGCGAGAACACGAGACGCGGCCGTCAGCTCTCGGGCCAGTTTCCACGCCAGACCCGGGCGTCCCGGGCCCGTGTGTGCAGACTGACCCACGCGCGCACACCTGCACGCGTGCGCACACGGCCCCCAGCCGCACTCACTGGCCGTGTCATTAGGATGCCAGGCCACGTCCGTGCAGCCCCGCGGATCAGAGCCCAGCGCCCCGAGGGTGAGCCCTGGTACCGGGCCACCTGGTCTCCATGGCAACCCGGCCGCGTACCTGCCTGTCCCGCGGGGGCTGCGGGGCTGAGCGACCTGGCATGTTCGCCCGCGCACATCGGCTCTTCACCCTCCGGGGCCCCCATGGTGACGGGGGCAGCGAGGCACGAAACTGCGTCTGCTCTGCGTGTGGGGTGAGCGTGGCACGCGGTTAGGATGAGCTTGGGGTCCTAACAGCGTGAAAAATACACCAATAGTCACCGGAGTACAGTTGTCGATTGCTTTTGGGTACGTACCACGGCGTGTGTATTAATCCCAAAGATCCATCCCATCTGGTGCGTCCTGAAGGGTCTCCCTGGAGGAGTGTGGGGGGGGACCCTGGCAAGTTCCGTCCCACCTCCCACGCAGTCCTGGAGTCCCTGTGCGAACGCTGGGGGTTGACATCCGGACACAAAACGTGGGAGAAAATCCGACTGCGTGCGCCCGCGGGGTGTCCAGGGACTGGGGGTGGCGAGGACTGGAAAACCCGGCCCCGCGTGGCAGGACTCCAGGCTCCGCACGGCTCCCCTCGGG
The DNA here is from genome assembly GCA_002007465.1 of Ailurus styani. Lineage (NCBI taxonomy): Eukaryota > Metazoa > Chordata > Mammalia > Carnivora > Ailuridae > Ailurus > Ailurus styani. The sequence goes on from LNAC01000191.1 coordinate 926,621, forward strand.
CTGTGGGACCCCGTGCGTGGCGGGCTGGGGCGGAAGGTGGAGGCAGAGCGAGCCGGAGAGGAAGGGCCGAATTTGGTCCTCCGTCTCTAGCGGGGTCTCAGACCCCAAGGCCCGGACGGCCTGGCAAGTGGTAAAAGGAGTGAGGACCGCACCCCTGCAGCCAGCACCTTCTGGGGGATTCCCACCTGCCAGGCCCAGGCCCGGCTGGTCTGGATATGGACTCGGCCCGTCCCCAACCTGAGCGGGGGGTCCTGTCACCGCTGTGGTCATGGAGGGACGACACCTGGGGAGGCCAAGGGGCCGGCCCAGGTCACACAGCCGGCCAGGGGCCATGGGCGACTCGGCACAGGAGTCGGGGGGCAGTTCGTGGGCCTCCTGCTGGGAGACAATGGGGCACGGTGGAGACCGTCCACACTGTGGGCACAGGCCTGTCTACACAGGCAGCGGGACTCGCCCACTGATGGCTGCAGAAGGGGGTGTGGGCCCAGGGCCGCCCCCTCTGCCGAGACGCCAGGAGAATCAAGTTGTCGGAGCCTCAGGGGAAATCTCCAGGTTTTCACACGTTGACACTGGATTCACGTTTCTCGGAAACATGAAGGGGGACAGACCAGACTCGTCTGCCAGCTGCTTTGGGGCCAGCGTGACCTCTGACCTGTGGAGAGAAGCAATCATTCTCGAACGTTGTGATCATCAGGGGTGGGCTGGGGGGCTGAGGAGGGCGCCCAGGTGGGAGTAGGACACAGTTACAGGCATGTGACAGGAGCTGTCCCGACAAGCTCATGGTCCCGAGTGCACAGTGACCCCTACTTTCCCGGGGTTGCCCTGGCTGCTGGAAGCTTGGGCAGCAATGGGCCCCATTTGTGTGGCCTCCGCTGGCTGGAGATGGGGCTGGTCCTGTGAGCCAGGCCCCCTACCCCCCACCCCTGCACGAGCCCCCTGCCACCCAGGCCTGCAGCCACTCGCATCTATAGACCCCCCACACACACATACACACTGAGCCCCGAGTCCTGCTGGGCCAGGGCAGAGGCGGGCCCGGACACTGTCCTCCTGGCCCCTCGTGGGCAGAGCGACCCCTCCAGAGGCCGATGGAGGCCCCACAATAGCCGTCTCCCTCACAACGGCCGTCCCTCCCTAAAGGGTCACTTCCGGAGAATGCCAGGTGGCGGGCGCCAGATTTCGGCATCTGACGTGGCCTGTTCGCTCCCTGGGAGCAAAGCAATCATCCTTTGTAAGCTGTGACGGGGAACAACTGGCCGCTGTCCTTTAATGAGGAGGGAGCGTGCTCAGCGACGGCCTCCCGCCGGGCTCCGTAATGTCCACTAAACCCGCCTGTGCGCTCCGTGCTCCCTGCAGCCGGCCAGCGGCCATGGAGGCCACGGAGCCCTCAGCCCCGGCCTGGCTCCCGAGTCTGAGAACAGCCTCCAGGAGAAAACGCCAACCAGCCAAGATTCCTGGCAGCCGTTCAATCCGGCAAATTATTTCTTGCAAATTACTTCTTAAGACTGAAATCCGGGCAGGACGGCGCAAGTTCACGGGCGTCTGTAATCTGCTGGGGTTCAGCCGCCTGGACACATCTGAGGGCAGGCTGCTCATCGGTGGGCGGGGGATGCTGTGGAACCGTGGCCGCCCCGATCAGCCGGGTGCCTTCTCTGTGCCTTCCCCTCTCCTTACGAAGAGGTGGTTGTGGCCGGGAGCCCCGGCGCCAAAGCCCCTCTGGCGCACCCCTGGGAGACGGGGTGCCAGGAGGGACAGGAGCGATTCGAGCACCGCTTCCGCTGGGAGGGGCCCCAGGTGTGTCCCAGGCCCTCCCTGTCCCAAGGGGAGCCTGTCTGAGGCTGGGCACGGGCGCGAGGCGGGCAGGGCTGCGGGGTGCGGCCGAAGGGTGTCCGGCCACCAGGCGCAGGTCGCGGGCAGGGGCCAGGAGCCCAGATGGAGACCCGGGGCTCACCCCGGTCCCACGAAGCAGAGAGCAGGGGCGGCGGGAGCCCTCGTGCTGGGGCTGAGACCCGGCAGCAGACTGTAGAGATGGCGAGTCCCGAAGTGGCCGCACGGAGCCGGCCCTGGGCATCCTGCTCGCCCAGCCCCCCTGTCCGCGGAGACATCCCGGGACGGGACCCACACCCACAGGCGTGCCGGTCTCTGTCACTTTGTCTCCCTTTGGTCACTGCAAGGACAGAGGCTCACGGCCCCACTGGTGGCCCGTCCGTGTCTCCTGCTCGCTGCCCCCTCCCCCTGCCCTGCCCCACGTGCTTGGTGTCTGTGAGCAGCGGCAGCTCAGGCTTGCTCCCAGGGCTGCTGTCTCCCTCCTGCAGAAAGCACCCCGCGGGGTGTTCATCTCCCGTGCTTCCCGGTGTCCCGTGGACTCCTCTCTCAGAGCCCCCCCGCTGAGTCCCGGTGACCCCCGTGTCTCATGGTTGGAAGCCCCCGGGTCACATCACTCTCCTGCGCGTGTGTAATCAGCAACTCCAGGAAATCTGTAGCGGTGGGTGAGTTGGGGGGAAGCAGGTTAAACACGGAGCATAGGGAGAGGCAGGCAGCAGGGGTATTAATTTTTCTTAAAGAGTTTTCCGGCTGCTGTTCAATTCCTGGTCTATATATTTCCCAGGCACAGGCTCTGGGAAAACTGATGTTCCAACACCAACTATGCCTATCCTTCAATGATACCCTTTGCACGTCAGTTTGGGCAACTGGTCTACTCACATCGCACACGCGTGCTCTCTCTCTCTCTTTGGAATCTCTTGCAGCACGCTAGGCTTTTCTACCCAAACAGTAATGGTGGACAACACACACTCAGACCAGGTACTGTGCTAACTGCAGAATCTCGTTTCATTTCGTAAGAGCCCTATGAAGTGGATGCCAGTGTTATTTCCATTCTATAGATGAGGAATCAGGCACAGAGAGGTTAACTTACTAGCCCAAGGTCGCCTAGCTGGTGAGTGGTAGAGCTGGGATTTGACCTAGGTAGTGTGGAACCAGAGTCTATGTTCTTAACCATTCTAATGAAGGGCTCTTAATACCCTTAGATGCAATTTCAGGAACTTTAGTATGGGGGCAGGAAGAAGGTTGTTTCTCTGTGGGTCTGACGGGCCACACCGGGAAGGGCGGGGTTGGCTGTCACTCGGATTCCACTCTGCTTTGGTCTGTGCCCAGAGCCTCCTTCCTGACCCCTCCCGACATCTGCTCCTTCTCCGTCTTTAGGCCCGAGGTCAGATGCCCCTTCCTCACCCCCTGAGTCCGCACCCAAGTCCGCCTGCTCTCTCGACAGAGGAAATGGGGGGGGGGTGAGGGCTCCCAGAGCTGTGGCCTTGACCATGTGGCCGCACAGCCACATGGGCACATGCCACGGACACACCGGACAGGTGTCGTTGGCCTTCCGGCAAGGGGGAAGTCACCTGTCCCTGTCCCGGCTCAGCCTCCAGGACCCACTCCGTGAGGGTGCCCCAAACCAACAGACCATGGGACACGGGGAGGGGAGGGGGCGGTGTGGGAAAGAGCCCCTCCTCACACACCCCTGCGTGTGGGGGAGTGGAACATAAACCGGGGGTGGGGGGGATGCTCGCCCATCCCCAGCCAGGATGGGGTCTCCATCCTCCCTGCTTCATTTGGCTTTTCTCTTTGGGAAGAAATCCTCACCGATCTCTTCTTCATCTCCTCTTTCTCCTCCTTCGTCTTCTGCTTCCTCCTCCTCCCTCTTTTTCTGGCTCTTTTGCTCTGAGGGGCGGCGGGCCCAGGAGGCAGTGGATAAACACCTGGAAGACTTGCTTCCCTTGCCACATCCGGAGCTCAAACCAGGCGGTGTCCTTAGGAGCTGACAGTTGATTGCGCTAGAGAAAAGCGTGGCCAGTTCCAGCGGCGAGATTTTCTGGCAAGAGAGGCGCGAGGGAGTTGGTGCCCATCCAGTCTTGGTCGGGGAGTCTCTTCCTAACCCCGGAAGTGAGTTTTCTCAGCCTACCTGTTGCTCTCATTGCAGAGGCGCCCGGAGAGCGCGGGCCGAGGTGAAGCCTCCTCCTGGTGCAGCAGGTGCAGCAGGACCAGGGTCGGAGCCTGTGGGGGCGCCTGCGGGCCCCGGGCCCGGTGCTCGGGCCTCCCAGTACGGGGACCTCTGGAGGGTCTCTTGGCCCTGCTAAGTCTCCATGTTCCTCATCTTTGCGATGAGAAGAACAGTTGCCAGAGTTGCTAGGGAATTACTTAAACCGATGGACACCAGGACACGTTCACAGAGCATGGAGTTGCTCTACACCTGCAAATGATTACAAATATTTGATGTCAAGTCTTTGATCCATGACCTGTTTTCCTGTCTGTTTCTAGCCCATATCACAAAGGTCCCTTCCTCCATGGTCCACACTGGCACATTACTATTCACTAAACTCTTCACTTTATTCAGATTTCACTAGTTTTCGCTAACAGTTTCTTCTGTTCTACAATCCCATTCAGAATACTGTATTATATACACTGTGTGCCACAAGCCTCTTGGAACATGACCTAAATTTAGAAATACATTTTACATCATTAGACAATATACCCTTTATGTAAATGGAAACACAATATTTAACTTGTAGCAACTGGGATATACTCCTGTCTATTCTACTCCTCTCCTCTCCTCTCCTCTTCCCTCCCCTCCCCTCCCCNACTCCTCTCCTCTCCTCTTCCCTCCCCTCCCCTCCCCGCCTCTCCCCTCCCCGCCTCTCCCCTCCTCTTCTCTTCTCTTCTCTTCTTTCATTCCTTGTATCCTTTCCATCCCATCCCATCCCTTTCTATTCCAACATAAAAACACTCTTCAAGATGTGATAAATTGAACCCACGAATGGATCACTCAGTACCTGCATTTAAAAACTCATCTTGCCTAAAGATGTTCTCTCTCATTGCTGTTGCCACAGTGTGGAACAATCCTACTTATCTCCTGGACCCACGGGGAGCTCCTTGCTCTGTGGGATAATGTCTTTATTTTTCCTTGGACCCTGACACTGGGCACGGCCCATCCTGTGTCTGCTCTGTAAATGCCCAGCCCATGGACAGCTCAGGGCCGAGGTCCTTTTTTCCTATTCTCTCACATTTTGTCGTAACTATTTTTGCAGGACTGGAAGCTCAACCAAGTAGTGTCCACTTTGGAGATGTGGCTGGTCAGTAATGGCGTATTTGTAGACACCAGAGCTCAGAACTAACCAGTGTGGCAGCTTGTAAAGAGTTTTGGCCAGGCAGTGGTGCACGAGGGAGGGGCGCTTCCCCCACTGAGGTTCTAAGGCATTTTAAGAATTAGATTTGCATGCAAACCCGGTGCCCAGAAACAAGTGGGGGTGTTTTCAGTTGTCACAATGATTGCGGTAAAGATAAATGTCCTTCAGTGCCTGGGACAGTTTCTTGTAATGAATTGCCTTGCACAAAATGCCAGTGATGTCCTCTATCCAGATGCTTTGCCAAGACCCGACTGAGATTGGAAGCAGGGTGATAGGGATGTCTGTTTCGTCCCCCATGGACTTTCCGTCTTTGCAAACATTAGTCAGTAAGCATTACACTGGGGGAGGCTGTCCCCGGGACAACTGGTGGGCATATTTAAGAGAACCACCTGGCCCTGGACAGGCTGGGGAGGGGTGAGTCCTGACAGATCCATGTTCCCTGAGGCCTCCGTTGATGGAAGGCACTGCAGGCTCTAATTACCATGAAGAGAGGGAGCCAGGCTCTTGGGTAAATCGTCTACAGTCACACCCCGGCACGCCTTTCTAATCACTGCCCCACCACAAGGAACGCTCCAGCCCCTTCCCTGTATGCACACATGTGGGGCTCAGGTTTTCTGGGAGCGTCATCCTGGGAATGGGTCTCTGCAAATGGGTCCATCTGCTCCTGCCCAGATGTCTGCCCTGGTCAAGCATCAGGGACCCAGTGGCTCAGGCAAATGCCCCGGGTCTTCCTCGACCTGTTCTCGGCCCACCACCAGCCCATCAGCACAGCTGTCTCCATGGATCTGCTTCCAGAAGGCACCTTGCCTGGGACCGTTGGCTCCCTGTCCCTGCCCCTCCCAAGCACCAGCCACCCTTGCCTTGCTTCCCCAGTGGTTTCCCACCTTCTACTCTACCCCCACACAGCAGTCAGAGAGACCTTGGAAGAGAGAAAATCAGACCATGTTTTTCTGCTGCTCAAATCCCTTCAATGGCTCCGACCACGTGTATGTTGAAATTCTTCACTCGGGTCTCTCCTTGTCTCTGTAACCTTACTCCACTCATGTCACACAGGCCTTGCTCTTTCTTGAACACCCAGGTCCTTTACCCAATCAGGGCTTTTGCATTTGCTGCACTGACCCCACCTGAGATGCTCCTTGCTTGGTTCTGGGCACTCCCAGCTCCTACTCATCCTTTGGGGCTCAGCTGAAAAGACACTTCCTCCACGAGGCCTTCTAGGATTACCTCATCTGCAGTGGTCTCCATCCCCTCTTCATTGTGCATCACAACGTCCTATTTTATCCTTTTCATAGCACAGATAACTGCCCATAATTGTCATGTCTGTCTGTCACCCCAATCAAATGCCAACTCTGTGAGGATAGGGACTGGGCCTCATTCACAACTGTAGCCTGTGTGCCTCCAACAGGGTCCAGTTGACATTTGGTGAATCAATGGGAATAATAATCAAAATGTACCTAGGGTGCATACAATATGCCGGTACTCTCGTAAGCCTTTTATGTGCCAAACTCCTTCAACTCTATCCTAGGTCCATGAGAGAGACTACTGTTACTATCCCAGCCTAGATAATGAAATGGAGTCACTGGGGAGTAAAGTGACTTGCCCAAGGTCACCTGGCTGGTCAGTGGCAGGCAGGGACTTGACCCCGTGCAGACTGAATTTAGATTCTCGGTGCTTCCACCCCGTGCTTGGCTGCTGTGTACCATGTGGATGGATGGAACATCGGCAATCCTGGGGCTGAGATTCTAGAAGGCACAGGATCAAGTAACAGAGAGAGACAAATCTACACCAGTAGTAGACATCGGTGCGGGGACAGGGAGCTCCAGGCATGCTGGGTTGGGGGGGTGGTGATTCATTTCCTAGGTCTGCTGTAACGAATGATCCCGACTCCACTGAATCAAACAGCACAGATTTTCCTCTCTTCTTGTTCCGCAGGCCGGAGTCTACAGTCAGCTTCACTGGGCTCACGTCAAGGTGTCAGCAAGGCTGGGTCCCTCTGGGGGCAGAAGGGAGAATCCATTTCCTTATCCCCTGTGTTCTTGCCTCCCCTGTCTCGCGGTGCCCCGTCTCCAGGGTGCCTCGCTCCCCCCCGCCTTCTGCTGTTGCACTTTCTGACTCTGAGCCCCCTGGGTGCCTCCGGTAAGGACCTTCGGAAGACCCTTGTGGTTGCCTTGGGCCCAGGCAGATAATCCGAATAATCTTCCCATCCCAAGATCCCTCACTGCATCACACCTGCAAAGTCCCTCTTGTCCTGGGAGTTAAAACACACGGGTTCTGGGGATGAGGACCTGGACATATACGGGTGGGCGGGAGTGCTTTCCTCAGCGGACCCCAGGGGGTGGCTGGCGATTTTAAATAGATGGTGGCAGGAGACTTCCCTGCGAGGGCCCTGTTGGGCCGAGGTGAAGGAACTGAGGCAGTGGGGCCGAGCCTTCGGAAAAAGAGCAGTGAGCACAAAGCCTGCAGTGGGCGCGTGCCTGGCCTGGTCCAGCAACCGCAGAGAGGCCACGGGGCTCGGCGGGTGGCGAGGGGGACAGTGGCCATGGGGGCAGGCCCTTAGCGGCATGGCCAGGACCGGGGGTTTTACCCTCAGTCAGTGGGAGCCTGGAGACTTCTGAGCAGAGGAGGGACACGTCCTGACTCAGGTTTGCACAAGCTTTCTCGGGCTCCCAGGGGGGAGATCCTCTGTCTGGGGCAAGAGTGGAAGAATGGAGGCCCGTGGGGGCACTTCTGCAGTAGCCGGGCTGAGAGAGGCCGGAGACCTGGGCTGGAGGCTGTAATGCGGTCCGTGATTTGCCTTTGGAACCAGACATGCTCTCCCTGATGGTGGGAGGGCTGGTGCTGAGAGATCCTGGGGGGGTCCCTCCCCAGGGAACGACCCCAGTCCAGGGGAGCCGCTTTGCCCGGGGTCACTCTTGCTCCCTGGCAGACATCCCTCTCCATAGACGGATAAGTCAGGGCTATAAAGGCTCGGCCCCTGTGATTCACTTCCGAGCAGCTGTGAAGGGCCGTCTTAGCTCCAGACCTCACAGGACTGACTGCGGGGCCACACCTAGAGCGCGTGGGGCATAGGTAAATGCGTTCACATGTGCATGCGGCACACACACACGTACATGTGCACACATGTGCACACACACGTGTGCATGCACGCGCACACGCACACACACACGCACACAGGTTTTCCCCCCAGGGTCTCTGTCTCCATAAACAATTTGTTTAAAAAATGCATTTCAGGATTCCTAGGCCCATGTGAGGCATAGTGATTTATACCTGAAGGTCTAGAATAATGGGGTAGAGAAGAACTATTTATGTATTCTTCTGTCCCATCTGAGTACGTGAAGGGTCTTCGTAGAGTCTAGGCACCATCACTCCCTGGTCAGATCCCTAGTACACAAGAAAAATGAAACAAAGCAAATGCAAAGCAACACATCCCCCACGTGAAAACTATCAACACAATCATCTCCTTCCGGGCCTGGTCACTCATTTAGCAAGTACTGACCATGTACCTTTGCACATAATCCCGTCTGGTTTCCAGGACACAGCAGGGAACAGGATAGATGTGATCCATCAGTACCTGTGAAGTTCCAGTTCATGAGGATAGACGATACACAGCTAAACAAGTGAAGACACAGAAAATTTCAGATTGTGAAAATGACAGGACAGGAAACAGAATGGGGGATGGGATAATAATGGGGGGTGGGGCCACTGTCTCATTTTGGGTGATCTGGGAGGGCCTTTCTGAGGAGGTGCCATGCAGGCTGAATCCTGAAGGATGAGGAGGGGCTGCCGTGGGAGATCTGAGGGAACAGTGTGCCAGATGGAGGGAACAGCAAGGACAAAGGCCCAGAGGAGGAAAAAGGCCTGAGAACTGAAGGACCAGGAATGAGGTCAGGGTGCATGAGGCATAAAGCATAAGAGTGGTTGGAGATGGGGACATGGAGAGACTTTGCAAAGCATCAAGTAGGATAGAAAGAGAGAGAATAGGGTTGTCATTATTACTTCAGTGACAGAGGGCTTTGTGTCCAGCCCTATGGTCCAGAGACTGGGAGGAACCTCCCATCATTTCAGCTCATGAAGAGCCCTAACCTTCTGCCCTAAATCTCCATCAGTTGCAGCAGGTTGTGTCTGCCGGCTGCCACCCGTTCTCTGTTTATCAAAGGCTCTTGCAGGCACATTGAAACAGATCACCCCGGCCCCAGGCAGATGGAGGAATCACGGAGAGCTTCGAATCAAAAGGAGCTGTTGATCATCATTGCCCTAAGATTCGCCTGCTTTCTCTTTGTTAAGGAATTAGACACAGTACTTTAATCTTCAAAAACAGGTAAATAAAACTTGATCTCTCTACCGAAACAGGACCCCGAGGGAAATACACGTTTTACAGCTCCTGCATTTGGGGCAATATTTCCACGTTCTCTTTTGTTTGCGTCAAGGGTTAGACTTCGCAAAAATGTTTTCTCATGAACAAGTTCATTTGTACTCATTGAAATGTGTGGAAGGTAGTTACATGTCGCACATATTTATAATTCTTTTCTAGATCCAATAAAAAAAAAAGAAAATGCCTGCAAATCCTCAGCGGTACATACTTTCTGGTAACACAATGACTCACTTTTGCATTTTTTTCCTCATCTCCTGTTTCATCCCTCCCTTTCTCCATAGTGTATGTCTAACACTACAAACCCATGCTCCCACCCCTTTCATTCATGAGCATGTGGCAGGGGCATCTGTGATTTTTGTCCACGCAGCATCCACTCCTCCTCCTTCTGACAGCTGTGCTCTGATTTTATTTTGGGTAAATGATCCCTCCCCTCTTCAATCTACTAGCCTCCAGTTCTAGAATTGGCCTCGAGCCCCAGGCCTCAACAATCAGAAAGTTCTCCCTCTCCGCCTCCACCCACACTTTCTTAGGTCAAAGTGGTTCCTGGGTAGCAAATGGAACTCCAAGCCAGACTCGGTTTGATTTACTGGAATGAATCTCTCTCTTTTCTCAGGACTTGTTTCTGTGAGGCTGTGAGCCAGGCCACAGAACAGAAAGGTCCTGTTGGTGTGTGAGGTCAATGCAGAGGAAAGCAGCCAAGAACTGGAGAGAAATGGAGCCCTGTAAACATTATTAGCACTCCTGGATACAGCCGTGCCTGAAGCCATAGCCAGCCTCAGAACGATTTTACAGTTCCAGATTAGATCTTTCTTCGTGTGGGGGGATTGCCCTGTAAATTGTGGGATATTTAACAACATCCTTGGCCTCTACCCACCAGATAGTGTGCTGCACATTCTCCCCCACCTGTTCCCCCACCCCCCAGTGACATCCCCAAATGTCTCCAGACATTGCCAAATAGCCCTGGGGGGGCATATATGTAGATTTCCCTCCATTGAGAATCACTACTGGGCGCCTGGGTGGCTCAGTGGGTTAAAGCCTCTGCCTTCGGTTCAGGTCATGATCTCAGGGTCCTGGGATCGAGTCCCGCACTGGGCTCTCTGCTCAGCAGGGAGCCTGCTTCCCCCCTCTCTCTCTGCCTGCCTCTCTGCCTACTTGTGATCTCTCTCTCTCTCCGCCAAATAAGTAAAAAAAAAAAAAAAAAAAAAAAAAACCCTTTCCCTTTTTNNAGAATCACTACCTTAGACTGCCCATAGTTAGGTACGTCAATAAATGCCCTTTTTTGCTTATGGCTTTTTGAGTTGGGTTTCCATGCTTGTCTCCAAGGGGAAATGTTATCTTTAGGATGTGGGATGGTGCCTAATGAAGGGGGGCTGGATGGCTGCTGCAAGGGATCGGAAGCCCTGCTGCCAAAAAGCCAATTCCGACTGCAGCTAAGCAGTTTCATGGTCTGCAGTTATATCTTGGGGGGTGAGACAGAGAGCCTCTGAACTCACCTGGTTGGTAATGAGAAACTGTCTCATAGCCGCCTCCCAGGGAGAGAGGGGGGAGGACGGGGGCACCTCCCCAGGCCCCATGGGGACCCTGATGTGTACACAATGATGTGGGGCTCCTGGCGCTTGGCAGTTTCATCTGCAAGACGGTCCCCTAAGGAATGTTCCGGCACTCCATCGTTCTCACTTGAGATGCTGCTGGAGGTGTGACTCTGGCCTTGTCTCTGGTCCAGAGAACCCAAGAGTGAGAAGGAAAAGTGAGAGTCAGGACGTTGAGGCAGGAGCTCACTCCTGGACTTTGGAAAGATGGAGGAGAGTCGAGAGTCTGGGACCCACTTCAGACTTTTAAGTTTTCCTTTCCTCACACCAAATTCACACCATCTCTGATCTCTAATAAGGGAAAGGTTGAGGGTCCCCAGGCTCCTGTCCTTGGCTGGGGACACCCAGGTTCCAGGTTCAGCACTTTCTTGAAGTAAATTCAGGACTGGGGCTAAGTTGAGGCGGTTCAGGCCCTCGCCTTGGGCACAAAAATTTGGGGGGTGCCCCCAAATCTCAGTAATAAAGATAAATATGATTATAATGCAATATTTAAAAAATCAAAACTAATGCAAAAAACAATCTGCAAAAAGCAAAATATCAAATTTTAAAATAATGACAGGATCTATTGTTTTATTAGGAATTAAAATTTGGGATATATGCCTCTAATTTCCTGCTAAACTAATCCTAAAGTATTACGATGAGACCCACGGCTTATTACATAAATAAAAGCCCAAACCAGCCAATTTATATCAGAAACAAATTGTAATTTTTTTTCCTGAAACAGCTGAACCAGATTTTCACAATATTTTAGGATCCAAATAGATACGATGTTTGAGTCATTCATTGATAGAAATGCCCTAGTGAGTTAGCTGACAACAGGAAAAGTCAAAACAATGAAACCCTAATCTCAATGGCAAACCAGTTAGGGTTTCTAAGTCCAGCCACCAAAATTCTTGCAGTCAACTCAGGATCTTTACTTCCTCTGTCCCAAAGGACCCCCGCCCCCGCCCCTTGAGTGAAATGAGGAGTATTTCTCAGAAACCCAGAGAAGAAAACTCATTTTATTATCTGAAGGGAGATGAAAAACATATTTTAACAGCGCATTTCAAATGCATTCCGTGCTCATCACAGAAGCATCTGAGTACCTACATCATTTAGAAAGCTGCAGGAGAGCGAATAATAAATGTGGAATATGCGAACGATCCATTTTGCTTTTTAAAAAATGCAACAGAGCCAGGGAAAACCTCACAAAAGATCTAAAGACAAAATAAGATCTCTGCTGTTTGCAAAGTCAAGGCAGTAAAGAGATGATTAAACAAAAACAAACCTGAGGTTTAACCTTAATAGAATTGAAAGTTTTAATTTTTTTAAAGGTGGAGAAAATGCCATAAGAGGGTGCCTGCGGGTTCGGGAAACAGCTACGAAAATGAGAATGCTGCGCTCTGGGCTCATCACAGCTCCGTCCCCGGAGTGCGAAATTAGCGACTGAGGCGGATTTCACAGGCACTTCGGGGAGCGTGGCTGCGTGGCGGCGGGTTTGCGACAGGGGCCTCCCTGCCAAGTCCTGCCCACTTGCAAGCTGCCGCCGCTATTCATGCAAAGCACAGATAATCCCGGGTGTCTGGAGCGGTTTGCATTTATATCGAATGCAGCCTCTCCGTCCGTGGGAGTGAGGCTAGCCCATGGGTGGGGTGCCCGGGGCGATGCATCACGAGACTAACATTCTCCCCCAAATCCTATTTTCTCTTTTAAGAAAAACTCCATATGGATTACATTTGTGGGAAATTGTTGGGAAAATGTATATAAAATAGGACTATGGTTAAAAACGTCAAACCTTAAAATATCTCCAAAGGCACCAAGGAATTCTGGGTCTGAGTTTTAGGTCTGGAGCGATGGATGGTGACATCCCCGTCACACCACTCACGGTCTGGAGAGCTTGTTGGGGAGGTGGAACAGAAAAGAAAAGCCTCGGGAGACAGTGAATGGGAGGAGGGATTTTCCCTGATTTTCTTCCTGTCTTGGGTTCATCCGGGTGGTTTTACACAGTGGCCGAACACACGTGGGATTGCTCCTGGTCCCACTCTCGCCCTGTCGTGGTTGGGTGGGCAGCACGGAGCTTGGCGCCAGATGAAGGGATTTTTCTTAAACTCCGCTCACAAGCCCCAGAACGCAGTTACCCCAGTAACTGGAGAAAACAATTGTCTCCGGGGAAAATCTGAGTCATTTTGGCAGCTTTGGAAGCACTTTAGGCTGCTTTATTGATTAACTTTTGGGAGCGTTGTATTTTCTAAACACAATCCAATATCAATCATTAACAAATCACTTCCCTTTCAATTGTAGGATTCTCGCTTTTATAGCCTCCTTGCTGTTGGCAGGTGTTTGACACCTCCCAGCCACGGTTTGAACTTTGAACAGTCTTATGGAAAATTTGAGATAGTATTAAGAATCGGCTCACAGCTCTCCCACACACACTGTAGTAAACTCGTACTGACCTTGGCTTCAACAGTTACAAAGTATGTTGGTTCCCATCACTCGACAGGTGAGTCAGCCATCCAGAGAGGGCTCCAAGGACCGGATCCTTTCCATCTCGGCTGTTGTCTTCGGGGTGGGCTTCTGCCTGAGGCTGGAGACCCTCCTGGGTATTGAAGGTCACTTCTTTCTTTCAGAAGAAAGAATAAGGCGAAGAAAGCGTTGGAACCTTTCTCAGAGGAGCAAGTGGGAAGTTTTCTAGAAAAGTCCAGCAAACCCTTTCTGGAATCTCCTTGGCCCCAACTGCATTGTATGTGAGCTCTTGACCAAATCACTGCCAAAGGAAATGGTTGGGGTTACCCTCAGACCAGCGCTCTCGTTGGGGCGAGTGTGTGTGTGGGGGTCAGCTCCTCTGAGTCCCAAGGATGAGGGCAGTAGGAGGTTCCTGAGAAGTCCCCACCAATTCTGTGACACCAGCTCAATGTCCTATCATTCAATTCAGGTCTGACGCTGTCTACCTGGAGTTAGCATCAGACCCCACAGGGTAAGGGCTCAGTCTCACAAGACCACTCCCACTTCCAATGCCAATCACAAGCCCCAGGCTGTCACCTGTACTTCTGGCCGATAGGCTATAATAATTTGGGGTTCCCATGACCTTCTCCTTGAATTTGATAATTTGCTAGAATGGCTCACAGAACTTGGGGAAATACGTCCTTTTGTTTACTGGTTTATTATAAAGGATATGGTAAAGGATACAGATGAACAGCGAGATGAAGAGACACATTGGGAGAGGTCCGGAAAGGTCCGGAGTGTGGGTCCTCTGTCACTGTGGAGTTGGGGATGGGGATGGGTTCACCAGCCCCCACGCTCTCCGAACCCCCTTGTTTAGGGATTTTTATGGTGGCTTCATCACGCAGACATGATCCCCGATTAGCTCAGGCTGAAAGTTCCAGACTTCTAATCTCGGCTTGGTCTTTCTGGTGACCAGCTGCCGTCCAGGAGGCCACCAAGAGTCACCTCATTCGAACAGAAGTCACGTCTATCATCACCCAGGAAATCCCAAGGGATTTAGGAGCTCTATGACAGAATCAAGATCAAAGGCCAACTATTAGGACAAAGCAGGGAGAACATCTCCACATACCCCTTCTTCCCTAAGGCCTGGTACCTGATACTCAAAAATAATTTCACGGATGTGGAAGTAGAGGCACAGAGAACAGCAATAACTCATCCAAGTCCCCACAATCGGTGAGTGACAGAGCTGAGCTTCGATTCCGTGCAGCTTCCCTCATGACCCCGTCCCTTCTCTGTGGTGGGAGGTAACAAGTACCCTGTGGGGGAAACTGAGGCCCGAATTGTTATATGTTATGGCAGCATGTCGGCAACCAATGGCTCAAGATGTTAGAAGTAGATGTGGAACAAATACTTCTTCCCTCCATTGGCGATGGTACCACCACTTTGAAAAGCTCTTTGGCGGTTTTAGAAAATTAAAATGTGCATCTGTTTCCTGACTCAGTAATTCCACCCCTGGGTGTGTAAGCATGAGTCGTGAAAACACACCCATAGGGAGACAGGAACGAGAGAGCGTTCGCCCCAGCTCTATCTGTAATGGCCCTAAGCTGCAAACAGCCCAAGCGGCCATCAACAGGACAATTAATAAATTAATAAATATATAACATAAATACCCATACAGTGGAATACCTACTCAGCAGTAAAAAGAGACCCACGTCTGAGGCATGCCACCACATAGGTAAAGGTTATTATTAATTAGGTGTGTTGCTTTCAGAAATATCTAAGTTCAGAAGCCGCCAAAAATGGTTGATTCTGAAGGTGGACTGAAGGTCAGGAGGCAGAGACCAAAGACAGATACCAGATTCTCAGCTTAGCTCTGTACTCTCGGTAATTTGAAAAATCATGTACTATGTAATTTGATAAAACTTAAAGGGCCTGTTTCTTCTCTCCGCCCATGGACCTTCAGTTAACACTTTAGGGAAATAACTAGAATCCCCACTCGTTCAAGTTCAGCTTGGATATTTAGAGTCCAGTTTGGAGAAAAGAGAGATCGAATATATAGAATTACACAACTCAGTCCAAAGCCAAGGAAATTAATCATCTCAGTGACCAGGACTCGGTGGCTCTGGCCTGAGTGTGGTTCAACAGAGGTGGCTCATTCCCCCGGGGGGACCAGATGGGGGTGTCACGTATGAGATGGCCTTGAAGTTGAAGCTCCCACACCCGCAGGTCTCGTGTTCCCCTGAGGGATGCCATCCTGACAGAGCTCCAGCCAGGATCCCGTAAATGAACTAGAAAAGGTGAGTAAAGGAAAGTGTGCTGTTTTACATAAATTAAGGATTCTCTGAGAAAATAGTTTCTCACGCTGATTGGCAGTGCAGTCTCTGGAGGAATTCAAAATGCAAATGAAAACAACCTTTGCTGAACCAGGGTTCCGTGCTTCTGGAATGTTCCAGAACTTAAAAAATAAGAGACCCCCCCCCCAAAATTAGAGGTTTGCCACTCATATTACGTAAGTATTTATCATGTTCAAAGAAAGAGAACTTGGAATGTGATTTGTTTTACAGAAATTCTATTAGGAGAGCTCTTTCCATAAACATTCTTTTAAAGATTATTTATTTATTTATTTATTTGACAGAGAGGGATTACAAGTAGGCAGAGAGGCAGGCAGAGAGAGGAGGAAGCAGGCTCCCTGCTGAGCAGAGAGCCCGATGTGGGCCTCGATCCCAGGACCCTGAGATCATGACCTGAGCCGAAGGCAGAGGCTTTAACCCACTGAGCCACCCAGGCGCCCTCCATAAATATTCTAAGGCCTGTCCGCAGTTGTTAACCCGCCCATTGTCTGGGTGCCACCTCAGCTGTGCTCACACTCCGTGGGGGATGGGATCCCTACTGCACAGTGTCCCCGAGTTAGGAATCCAGGAGATGCTTCTTGGGGGGAGGGGGAATGAAAGGTTTCTTTGTCCCAAATTAATTTTCTTCCATCTGGTTTTCAAGGGCTATATTATTACCATTCCAGGTAGATACTCTAGTAAGACTTGGATAATCTCTTTTTTAAAAAGATCATTTATTTATTTATTTTTATGAGAGAGAGAGACAGAGAGAGAGGGAGAGTGAGCACAAGAGCGAGCATGAGCAGCTGTGGGCGGGGGGCGGGAAAACACAGAGGGAGAAGCAGACTCCCCGCTGAGCAGAGAGCCCGATGCGGGCCTCGGTCCCAGGACCCTGGGATCATGACCTGAGCTGAAGGCAGATGCTTAACTGACTGAGCCACCCAGGTGTCCAAGACCTGGATAATCTTTTATAGTTTTTTGCTTGTTGTCAGTTGACTTTTTTGTTTGTTTGTTTTGGGATCAGAGCTCTATAAACAGTGGGAACCTCTCTGGTTGTCAGAATAGACATGTTTCAAGTGTTTTTGATGTTTTGGTCACCTCGCTTAAGATGTGGCTTTAAGACACAGCTTCTGAGAGGGAGAACAGATTGTCCAGGCTTGGGTCAGTGGCCATGCCTTGAGGGACCAGGGGCCTTGATTGGCAGATGTTCTATCCTTTATCTGATGGTGAACAATTTGTTCCCCCCAAAGAACTGGAAGGCTGTTATTGGAGGAGGAGAAAAATCTGATGACCATATTCTATGGAAACAGTGGTTCCTCCTAACTCAACACCTGCCTTTATACAAATATTGTATAATGCTGCCCTACACTTCCGAAATGAAACTCAGGAATGATATGACCTACTTATACATGTAATTAAAAAAAATTAGAATATTGTCCTAGTCATAATATCAAGGAGAAATGAAAGGAAACTAACTCGTAGAATATCGCTTATAATAAAAATAATAGAACAGGAGGACTATACAAAATTAAAAGATAATAAATATGAACTCAGCAGCAGCTGTACTGCGAGATTTAAAGAATCCGTGAGACGTTAAGTGTCCGATTCTTGATTTCGGCTCAGGTCGTCATCAGAGTCGAGCCCTGAGTTGGGCTCCATGCTGGACGTGGAGCCTCTTTAAGATTCTCTCTCTCCGTCTCCCTCTGCCCCTGCTCCGCACTGCTCCCATGCCCCCCGCCGCGCTCCCCCAAAAGGCAGCAAGACGGTCATAAGCCAGCCTGTACAAGAAATATTCGAGATGAAAGAACAGATGTGGGACGGGCAGTGTGGTAAAACCTAGTCAATGTGTATTAACAGGTGCAAGTCCTTTGTGTTCCTAGATTTGAGGCTGTTAATTATAAACAGGGCTTTTATGAGACGATCCAGAAAGACATTTAAAAGCCACGGGGGACCCAGGGGGGCTATCTTGCCTGTGGCAGGAATTGTAGCACCTCTGGGCTCCTGTCCGAAATGCTAGGTGCCCCTGTAAGGAAAGCTTGGGGAAGATTTTGAAATTTAGTGGGTGTCTTATCTTCCCTTTTCCTCCTTATTGACTATGCTGTCTTACACTTCTGGAAAGACAAAAGTTAATTTGTAGCAAACTGATAGGAATGCAAATAACTCCTGTCCACAGAAAACCATGTCATGGGAGGGTTTAACTGACTTCCTTGCCCCGTTACAGAAGAAGCCAGTTTTATATGTATTAATGAAATTCATTTCAACATTCCCCATGGCCTGTGAATGTGTTTGCACTTTGGGTTTTTCTTTGACTTGGTTTTAAACCTTTTCTGGTTCCTTCATTCATTTCCGAGTTAAATATAACCTTTGACACAGTCTTTGAATGTTTGTATGACACTCATGATCTTACCTTTTTAAAAAAATTATTCTTTAATAGTCCCCATCCTTGTGTGACCTCAAATTAACCCCTCAACATTTCAAAGTCCCCATAAGATAATGGTATACACATTGAGTCACTGCACAGACACACGCGCGTGCACACACACGTACACACGCCAAACCGAAGGAAGCCTAACTCATGTTCTCAATCTCTACCCTGTGGTCATGTGGCGTGACAGTTGACTGAATGAATGCTCCACGGGCTTCTGCTTTATGAATGTTCCACTTTGGGTTTTTAGGGTTTGAAGGCTCAACCTCAGGGTGAAGTCCTTGAGATCACACTTTGTTCATAGCCATTTTGATTTGACTAAGGTCCTCAGCTTTTTGGCTCCTGTCTAAGGAAGATCACAACTTGAGATGACCCATCACCCTCGGGCACTTATGTGAAAGGGAATTACACCCCGGGTAATTCTAATCTTCTCGGCCACGGTTGTTTCTTTGGTGTCGTGGGGATATTTTTAAGCATCAAAAGGAAAACGGAGGAGAAAATCCTCAGAGACCACCCCCCAAGTCTGAAATCCTGTTAAACCTCCAACAAAACCAAACTCGCCAGGGCTTGACGAAATGAGCTTATGAACAGAAAAGGGCACGGTCGTAGTGGTGAGATCCTGCGGGTTCCTTTGTAAGCCCAGTTCCTTCCATCTGGTTGACAGGGGACAGGGAGGGGTTCCCATATTCCGGGTATTCTGATTGGGCTGCGTGGAATGGAAGGGACCATGCTTTGATCTCTGGGGTCAGGGCTCATTTTCATAACCCTGGTCCTTTTAAGAGCAAGGGACAGAAATCCTCACCAAAGGCTTGCAACAGAACATGGAAGGGGCTTGGACATTTCTGTGTCCTGCTGTTTAAAGTGATTGTCCTGACAAATTAGGGTTATGCCAAGAGATCAGGAGGTCACGGTGGGAAGGATGAGACCTCCTTCTTAAAATCCTTATACCCCAGTCAAGGTGGGACATATTACTAATATAGAGAAGAGGGTCTGCTTAAAGTGCTTTCCTGAGGAATTTGATGATATTATCATAGTAATTGCTGTCAAATACTCAAATAGTACAAAATTCTCCCAAGTGTAATTTGCATGCACAACCGTGTACAACTAACGTTTTAGTTCCCATACCTTGTGTAGGTTCACGTCTCTGTATCCTGCCTCGTTCACCCCACGTGAGCCCCTGCCTCCCTTCATTCAGGTCACTTCCCTAACATCTTCTCCCTTGTGACACCATCCCTAGTCACCCATCTAAAATAATGCTTCACCCTCTCCCCCTTCTTTTGCACCTTATTTCCTCCATAATGTTTTTCACTTCTGGAAGTTATATTGTGTTTCTATTTTTTTAAAAAAATATTTTATTTATTTATTTGAGGGAGAGAGAATGTGAGTGAGGTCACGAGGGTGTGCGGAGGGGCGGAGAGAGAGGGGGAGAATGGTAAGCAGACTCCATGCTGAGTGCAGAGCCTGATGCGGGGCTCGATCTCATGACCTTGAGATCTCGACCAAAGCAGAAACCAAGAGCCAGATGTTCAACTGACTGTGCCACTCAGGTGCCCCGCCTTTCTGTTTTTATTTTATTTTATTTTTTAATTTTTTACTGGTCATTGTCATTCTTCCCATTAAAAGATCAGGTCCCAGAGAGCAGGGACTTTGTTTCGTCCAGTGCCTTGGGCTGACCTTGGCTCATCGTAGGTCCTCAACCAGTACTTGCTGAATGAATGTGCTTCTACCATTCTTTAAAGCACCCGGTTAGACTCACCTCCTTCTTGAGCCTTTTGGGGTGCCCATGAGAATCAGCCCCTCTTTTCTCAATGGCTTCATTATATTCTTGCATCTAACACATGCTTTTTGAGCCTCTGGGTGTGAGCTTTTAGCTTCGGAAAGACAAGAGAATCCCAGCCTCACAGAGCTGCCATTCCCACAGGGGGAAATGGGCATTAAACGTGTTACTGGTAACTCTGTTCCGTTCTTAGACGCCCCTGTACCTCATCTTATAGTTGCCCTGATCATTTGTTCAAAAAACATTTTTTTTTTTTTTTTTTTGTGGAGGAAGGCCTTACCATTTGGCTGAGATTGAGCCAGGCATGGGTGATCTGAAAAGTGAGTAAATGATCAAAATTAACGTTAAAAGGCTCACAGTGTACTGAGCAGAGAAGTAGTGAGGCAGACAGGACCATCACAATAGCAGCAACGTGAGGCACGGGCTGGAGCAGAGGTCAAATTTCCGACTGAGGATGGTAGCAGAACAACCAGGGAGAAATCAGAGAAGGCTTCACAGAAGAGGTGACAGATGCAGAAGGATGAGTAGGAGTTCACTCAGAGAAGTGGGACTGAGGGAAAGGCATTTGGAGGAGAGGGAACCGTCTATGCAAAGGTACAGAGGACAAAGAGCTGCTGCTGGTGGAAGAACGTGGCCAAATTTTCTAAACGATGACTCCACTTCTCGTGTCCCAATCCAGTCTAATCCTGAGTTATCTTTTGAGAGTTGTCCAAGCACAGGGCATGGCGGAAGATACAGAGATGTACAAAGCCCTGTTCCCTTGGAGCTCTGTCTAACCAGGCAGGCAGAGGCATGTAAAGAGAAGCCAGAGTGACAGATCTGATGTGTGTTCAAGGCACCATTAGACGATCACAGAGCACACATTGTGGATTTGCGCCTGATTGACTTGGTAAGGCTAGAGTAGCAAAGCTCATTAGATGGCCAGGTCATTCATTCATTTGTTCACAACTATTTCTTGGGACTTAAATTGTGTACCTGGAACATCTGGGGTGTTTGGGAGAGAGAAGCAAACAGGAAAGATGAGATCCCTGTGCTCATGAAGCTCACACTGAAAATTCATCCCAAACGCAGGTGAACGGATGAGTGAATAAGATCTTTCTGGATGGTAGCAATGCTACGAAGGAAACACAACAGGATGGTTACTAGCGGGGTGTGAGTGGGGAGCAGGGGGTCCCCCTCAGCTACAGGGGCCAGGAGAAAGCCCCTGTCATCGCCCTTAGAGCCTAGGCCTGAGTGTGGAGGAGGAGGCAGAGAATGAAGATGCTGTAAGAGCAATAATGTAGGCCGGGAGGTGTGACCGTCATGGGGGGTGTTTCAGGGAACAGCAGAGCCAATGCAGCCGCAGGGGTGGGGAGCATAGAGTCAAGGTGGGTGACGTTGGCAGGGCAGGGGGTCAGCACCCTTAGCCCTGGTGAGGGGACAGGTCTAGTCTCCGTGGGATGGCAATGGACAGATGCCTTCATTTCACCTCACTGCTTGCAGGTGCCCTTCTCTCTTACTGGGGACTTTCTGACATAGAGCAAGCCCTCATAGCATTTAATTTAATTTAATTTGGGCTGTTGTCGCCTATCAAGCTATTCTCTCTTGCCCTCCCCAAGGGTCCTCCTCTTTCCTGCCCTTGACTCTCCCTCTTCCACCTGCTCTGTCCACACAGTGACAGCTCCCCTCCGGCGCCGAGTCCCTAAGCCACCCAATTTCCTGGGCATTATTACAATTATTAAAACACAAAATCCAAGCACAGCTGTTATCTTTCTTGTTGACCCACAGAGAAAAGAAACAGGCGGAGAAAAGAAAATATGACACCGCCACATTGGATCCCATCGGCCCAGCCCAGCGAGACAAAGGCTGGCGAGTCTCTGGCTGGCAAGGGGGGCAGTTCACCGGGCGCTTGGCACAAGGACGCGTTGAAACAATGACACCGCGGGGAGGCTCTCCTCCCCCGAGGCTCGCGGGGGCTGTCAGCGCTGGGGAGCCCGAGAGGGGACCACTTAGGTACGGGTTTAAGTATATCGGCCAACATTTATGGAGCACTTACGGTATGCCGGGCACGTTCTAAGTGTGCACCGGGGTTCATGTCATCCTGACACTGGCCCTTGGAGATGGGCAGTGGTGTTAGCCATGTCTCGGGCCGGGAGGGGGGGACTGGGGCCCGGGATGCTGAAGGACTTGCTCCACTTGTCCCACAGCCAGTGAGAGAGGGAGCCTGGGTTTAACCGCACACGCTGTATCTGACAAGCCCCGTGCTGGCGGAAGCAAGCGGCTCATGTGTTGGAATCATGGAAACCAGGATCCCGTGCTCCCAGCCCCTTCTTACATGTGCTCATGTGCCAAGTAGCCAGGCTGCCACTCAGGCGCTCCTGGTTTGTGGAAACCAGCCCCTCAGATGCTGCTCATGAGGCTCCATGTTCACAGTCTTCTGGTAAATGTCATTGTCACTGACTCTGGGGTCTGTGTGCACGCGCACATACGTGTGTGTTTGTGTTCGTGCACGGGGATGTGTGTGCGGCGTGTCTGGAGTCAGGGAGCCTGGGCTTGAATCCAGGAACAACATTGGGAATGTTGCTTACACCCTCTGTGCCTCATTTTCCTCCTCTGTCCCACGGTGACAGTCAGCCCCGCCTCAGAGCGTCGATGTGAGGATTAGGTGCATTTGTCCCTGTGAAGTTTAGATGGGGGCCGGGCACGGGCTGGGTGCTAGGCGAACGCAGCTGTGATTACTGCTGTCCGTCGGCCCCGCGACTCTGTTGTGCGTGTGGCTGACCTCCTCTCCCCGGGGACAGCTCTTCTCCCACCGCAGGGCTGACCGGGGCCAGGGGCTTCACTTCCTTGTACCTCGGTTTCCTCCTCTGGAAAATGGCCCAACAATCGCCCTTCCTACTTGGGCCTGTTGTGGGTTAAATGAGTTCTAGGCGCACTCGGGGTCATTAAGTGTCAGTTGGATCACCTGCCCTGGATCTGTGCTTGGCAACTTCACGCTCACACGTAGTCTCCTCAGTGAGGCCTCCCCGACCAGTATCTGATGGCGCTCCCTGCCTAGCTCCAGTCCCTTCCCCATCCCAGCACCCAGCCCTGCACAGTGAGGAGGCAAATCCAGCCGGCTGGCTGACGGCCTCAGGGGTGCAGCTCTTCCCATGTCTCTCTGTTACCGTGATTGCAGCTGCCATAGATTCTGCCTCCTCTTCTGTTCATTTCTTTCTCTCTCTCTTTTAAAAGATTTTATGTATTTATCAGAGACAGCGAGCACAAGCAGGAGGAGGGGCAGGCAGAGGGAGAAGCAGGCTTCCCGCTGAGCACGGAGCCTGATGTGGGACTCTATCCCAGGACCCTGGGATCATGACCTGAGCCGAAGGCAAATGCTTAACTGACTGACCCCCCAGGGGCCCCTCTTCTGTTCATTTCTGACAAAACACATCAGTTTGCTTGGGGTAGCAGATAGTCAAGTCGGGGTCCAGAAACGTAACCTATCTCAAAGCTTGCAGTTGCCCAAGGGATCCACTTAGGGACCAAGACCTTCCAGGTCTTGGCTTGTCTCGACATACTCTCTCCCTGCCACTGTCTCAGTGTCCTCTACACCGTCGGAGGACAGAAGGACTGACCCACCACCTCACCAGTACCTGCCTGGTCTCCTCAAGGCAACCAGACTGATCACTGGATGCCCCACGCCCACATCAACCTGCTTTCTAAATACTTCTGTGGCTTCACCTTGCCCTAAAAATAAAGATAAAAGCTCCCCAGTGTGCTGTGTCCATTGGGGTTGGCTTGATTGTGAGTAGCAGAGACTCAAAATAACAGTGGTCTAAATAAAGTAGAAGAAACAGAGGAAAAGCTCGCGTGTCTGGGCTCAGTAAGTCTGGGGAGAATGCCAGGAGGCTATCGGAGAGGCAGCAATAGTCACGTCCTGTGGGGCTGGTAGGGTGTGGACTTCACTCGGTGTGGGGAAGAAGCCAGAGGCTTCCGAGCAGGCGAGTAACACGATCGTGTGGGCTTTGAAAGGATTGGCTTGTCTTAGTCTGTGCATTACATTTGTTTGAATGACTGGTTAGTATCTGCCCTCCTGCCCTCTACCCCAGATGGACCATCCAGGATGGCAGGGACCGTGCCTATTCTTTTTTTCTCAGCAGCATCTGTCCTGCTTCTAGCACACTGCCGGGCATACGGCAGACAGTCAATACATATTTATTAAGGCTAGAGAGAACATTTAGCGTAGACGGGGGGGGGGGCAGTCTTCTCTCTGTCCATTTTCCCCGTGTCATACGTGTAAATCCCGGGGGGGCTGGCTCCATCATCTCGCAGGCTGTGTCAGCATCCGATGTTTAGCGTAGAAAAATCTATCAGGAACAACTGCATTGATCTTGAGGTTGACTTCGTGCTGAGCAAGAATAAGTAATGACTCGAGTTACTTCGACAGCAGTTCAACCGTCTCTTCTTTGCCTTGAAGGAAAGTGGCTAAAGAGACAGAGAGGCCTTTGGGGAAGCGGTTCTGGTGCTGCGTGTCACCGCTGAGGAGAGATGTAATGGGGAGATGATTTATTGCAGCCTTCTGGTGTGGGAAGAGCAGGTGGCTTAAGGGGAAAGCGGCTCTTCCGTGACCACCCTCCTGGGGAGTAGAAGGGAGCATGTGCGCTTCGTTTAGCTGCACAGAATCTCTGATCTCCTTTCCTGTGCTCGGCAAACTGGGCAAACTTGACACCTTATAAATTGTCCAGTGACTCAGCCCGCCAGCCTCCCTTGCAGCTAGGGCTGGGGCGGGTGACTCTGGTTGTGTTCATCACACACGGGGGTTCATCACACCCACGTACTCAAACTTTGAACGGGAGTCTTGTCACGTGCAGAATCAGGAACCTCATGAAATCGGTTCTGGGGTTGGCCAGCTAGTGAGAGGGGCTACGCATCAACGCCTTGAGCAGTGGGAGCCCCAGTGCCTGTGCCCAAGGGGTACCGGAGGCGTCTTCCTGTGAATAGTTCCATGGGATGATTTCAGGATCAAGTTCGTGGCCTTTACGTTTGATTATGGGGCCCCTCTGGGAAATCTCCTAGCCACCCACTGTGTTTTTGTAAATTCCTTCTCTGCTTAAATTTACTGGTATGAGTTCTGTTGTTTTCAGCTAACTGCTCTGACTCACACATGGGGTGAGTGCTCAGAGCCAGAGAAGTGGATGGTGCGTGAGGAAGGTGCGAGGAGGAGCTTAACCAGGCTTCTCGAAACAGGAAGCGGGTAAACAGCCACGGACTGTCTACAGCCGATCCCACTTACCTTCTCTCATTTACTCATTCATAAATATTTAGTAAGTACTGACTATACCAGGCACTGTGCTCACTGCTGGGGATAAAATACTGAACAGGGCAGACAATGTCCTTGCGTCCTGGGGCTTCCATTCCAGCTGGGGACACAGTAAGAGGTAATCAACAAACGAATAAATGAGATACATTGAAATCAAGCAAGAAAGGCACACACAGGATGACAAGACAGAAGGTGACGACCACAGAAGGCTGCTTTCTACAAGGCGGTCAGGGACTAGTTCTTACATGGGAACCTCTTAGGGATGAGAAGCAGCCAGCCAGACTGAATGTTCGGGAATGTGGGTCCCGGGTCTTGGAGGTGGTGAGCAGTGCTGCGGCTCAGAGCAGGAGAGGACGTGGCCTGTGACAGGAGGGCCCAGGGAGCAGATCATGCAGGGCTTCCTGGGTCACTGTAGGGAGTCTCGGTTGCATTTGATGGGAAATCATTGGAGAGATTTGTGCAAAGGAGTGACATGGTGTGACTTGCAGTGTAGAAATGGCACGTGAGTCTATGCGGGTGGCAGGGAGCAGGGGGACCCAACACGTGTGAAGTGTTACCTACCAGCTTCCCTGAGTAGAGACTCAGCACCCAGGCCTTTGGTTGGGGGCACCCTCCGTCTAGCCCAGGTTCCATACAGGCAGAAGGAAAGCCAGTGCTCAGCATAAACTACACTGTAAGTGTTCTTCTAATAGGCCCTTTTGAGGATGACTGGAGAGATCAGGAGTCATAGAATGTTAAGGAAATGACTGCATGCTGCTTACTCCAGCCCACCCTTCCAGACTGTTCTGTGATCCCGGGGCTGAGACTCTACCGACTCCGTTTATCCTTTCCCAGTTTGCTTTTTGTTGGGTCCCACCTGCGCGGATTGTAGCATCCCAGGCCCCACCGAGAGGCAGAACCACAGGGTGATTTAAACAGGGGAAATGTCATACAAAGAATTATTCAACTATGATAAAAGAGTCACCATGGGACATAAGAAAAGACTAGCTGGTTTCCTAGGGCTAAGGGAGAGGCCCCCCGGGAAGGACAAACTTGGAAGGGGACCCCTTCCCAAGGCTGGGGTTCAGCTCTTTTTGTGGGAGGTACTTTGCTGGCCCCAGCGTTAGCTCGCTGGAGCCGGAGTGCAGTAGCACCTAATGAGGTCACCAATGTTCCAGATATTCACCAGTTCGTCTCTCCACACACCCCTGTTGCCATCTTGGTCCAAGCCACCATCATCTCTCACCTAATTATTGCCACAGTCGCCTCACTGGTCTCTTGGTCTTGACCCTAGATTAGGTTACTTTTGAAGCAGAGCCTGTGCTGGAGCTCCTTACGCATGTGATCTAGCGAAGAGGTGCTCCTAAGAGAAGGGAGGGAGGCTCACGGGAGTCAGCCTGGGCCCGTGGAGAGTCCTGTTGCATGAATTGTATCCCAGAGTGGGTCCCAACCGGAGGCAAGGGGACTGGCATTTGTATCCCCATGTCACTGCATCATGGGTGATCGGCTGCTCCGGGGTGTGAGTGGGGGTGATGGCCTCCTGCCCAAGGAAGCTCCCATTTGTTCTTAGGGCTGTTTCCCTCTGGGGAGGGGGACACCTGTGCGCCTCTCAGCGGTGACTCAAAGCAGCTGGGGCGCGAGGTCAGGAAAGGGGGTCCAGGCGGTGCACCAAGCCCACCACCACCCCTCCCAACATTCTACTGATAGATGGGGGGTCCCGGGGTCCTCCTCTGCTTCAGGGCAAAGGCAGAGACAGAATCTGTCCATCTTGAGTGGGGGCCGCGAGGTCGCTGGGCTGCTGTAGCGTCTGCCAAGAGGTGGCCGAAAAGAGGAGGAAGTCATGATGGAGCTGGATTTAGAACCTTTATTCCGACAGTGTCCCGTTTGAGCCCCAACCTTGCCGCTCTCTGGCGGTGTGACCTCGGGTGAGCTGCTGCTTCCCTCTGGATTCATTTCCTGTCTGTGAATGGGATCTGATCCCTGCCTTCAGGCCTGATTCTGAGCCTGTTCCCCGCAGCCCACTGCTCCTCCGTGTCCGTCACACCTCGGCACTAATTTCAAATATGCTCTGAATGTTCCCGCAGATTCAAAAGCTGTTTAAGATGACCTGAGCCCAGAACCGAAATCCGTTCCACATAGACACAAAAATATGCTTTTTGATTGTCTTAAAGTATACCAGGTTTGCAGGAATGAAATTATGGCACCAACGGAGGGAAGATCATATTCTGATTTGTTCAGGACTTTCCCGAGTTCTGTTCACCAGGTCGAAAACGTGTGATACTAATGGCAAAGCCTCTTGCGGTGTCTGAGGGACCCCCAGATCATTGCTGTCGCTGGTCTGGGTCTTGTGATTCATTACCTGGGATTCTCCGTCCAAGTTCAGGCATTGGGTGACAGTTATATCCTCCAGTTGAGTTGCGCCAGAGTCCTTGCATTTTGAAAAGTGTTTTATTTTATTATAAATTCCTTTCCTTTCCCCTTTATCTTATACTCGGGATAGGATTTTGATTAAAAAATAGGTATGTAAGTAGGTTATATTGACAAGGGATTTCATTTCAGTTGAATAGAAATCATAAAATATTTGTTTTAAAAACCAGGCAGTGGCTCTGATAGAGTTGAGAACCACAAGTCTGAACAGAATTAGCAACGGCTTCTCTTTCCTCAGGGGACCCACAGCCACATGTAAAGACGTCTTGGAGCTCCTTGTTAGCTTGAGCCGGATTTTACAAGGACAGAGTCCTTTCTGCCCTTCGGTCCAATCTAATTCTCCTTTGTTGTGCTATTAAGGAGTCTGCTGAAGACCTGAGTGATTTTTACCCCACCTCCCTGGGCCGTGTGTTCTGGAAGGGTCCCTGCCCAGGGAGTGTGGCTGGCTGGCTCCCCTCTGCCAGGCGAGCAGACCTGGGCTTTTGCCAGATTTAGGTCTCTGTCCAGTGAGCAAGTAATTGCTTTCCTCTGTAGGAGACACAACAACAAGCAAGAAACAAACAAACACATTTTTTAAAAAGGCAGAAACGCTTAGTCATGCAAATCAGGGCGAGCAGAGGGTGCAGAAAAGAGCCTCATTTGCATGCAGAGCTGCTGCGGGGCCCTGGCCCACTGGCCGCTCTCTCTGAAAACCCGCGGCCCAGAGCGGCAACCCCCCAGGCACATTAATGCACAGTAATAAAGGTTTGTCCCAAGCGGAGTAAACACCACCCGTTCCCAGGACACCAAGAAGCAGAAAATTATCCGGAGGTTAACTGGGTCATTAGCGGTGGCACAATATGGGTCATGCGAGCCGTAATTTGGTTCCCTTCAACGCCAGGCTCCAATAAAGCCACCAGTTCTCACAGCGGGGGGCCAGTGACTCAGTGGCAAGTCGAGGTCTCCTGGATACGGGGGACCAGAGCCGTCATTATGATTCATGGTGCCTCTGACATCACTGGCGCTTTTGTGATGCAGAGTTCCGTGTCTTCTAAACACAGGGGGACCCCGGAATCTGGGTGTCCCCGTCATGTGTGCACACCCGCAAAATGGGACAAGCAGAGACACCCTGTTTTAATCAGGTAGCCAGGATTTGTTTCCCACCTGTGCGGTAAGACAGTAGACAGTCACGGAGGCAGTTTATTAGACTTCGAGAACTTCAGGAACGGGAGGCGTGGCCGACCACACAGGGCCAAGGGGAGAAGCACCGGGGTCTACCAGGAGGCGGAGGGAGAGCTGGGGAGTTCTGAGCAAGAGGCTTTCCCGGGGCAGCTGGTGAGGCAGGGCGAGAAGGCTTCCGATTGGCTAGTTCGAAGGCTTGCAGGGGGCTCTAGGCACAGGATTTGTCCCGAGCTGCCTGGTACCTGCTGATGAAGGCAGGAGGATAGTGGCCAGCAGTGTGAGAACCTGGAAGTGGAAGGGCTGGGTGGTGTGGCCTCTGGATTGGTTTGTATTTGAGAAGAACATTCTAGGGGCATCCGGGTGGCTCAGTGGGTTAAGCATCTGCCTTCTGCTCAGGTCGTGGTCCGAGGGTCCTGGCATCCAGTCCCCTGTCAGCGACCCTGCTTGGGGGGGGGAGGGGCGGGAGGCTGCTTCTCCCCCTCCCTCTGTCTGCCGCCCCCTCCCCTTCCCCGCTTGTGCATGCGTGTGCGTGCCCTCTCTCTCTCTCTGTCAAATAAATAAAATCTTTAAAAAAAGGTGGGGGGAGAGCACTCCAGGGTGAGTGGTCTGCTATCTCTCAAAGCTGGCTAACTCTAGGAGGGGCTGTCCCTGCAGGGCAACATGGTCAAGATGTCAAAGCATCGGAACCTCCAAAATAAAAGGCATGCTTAATACATCTACAGACGACCCAGGACAGGACACTCAGGCGCACACACAGACACACGCGGAGAGTTAAAACTGCCTTCTGTTCCTGTTAGTAGTAGTTAGAGCGCCTTTCCCAAAGCACGTCTTATTATACAATAGTGGTCTTTAATTGCAAGAACACTTGAGAAACTGCAGGGATAAAGTTAAACAAATCCGAGTGTGATGATTATGCGTTCTGCGTATGTTCTGCCTTCACATCTTGTTTGGAGAGTCTGAGGAACAAACAGACAGAGAAGGGGGCTCGGGGGGGGCAGATGTCACGTGGGCAGAACCAGAAGGAATTACAAGGGACCTTCCCCCACCCCCCCCATCAGGGTCACCTCTGTGGGCACAGGGAAGCCTGTCGCAGGATGCTACCTGGTCTGGAAATTGGGAAGCAGGTGTTCGCCTGTGACAGTCACACTTTCCTCTCCTCGTTCAGAGGTGCCCCAGTCAGATGGCGGAGGCCGGATAAGGAAAGAAGGAGGCTGGGCTGAGGCTGCTGGCTCAGCCAGCCCTGGGCTTCCAGCAAGGACAGTGGGGTTTGCTTCCCATGCCCCGGCACCCTCCCCACCCCCACCCCTGCCCAGAGTGGGGGCTCTCTCTGCCCTGAGAACATGCTTGAAGACTCAGAGATGGTCCTGGATTCACAGGCCCTGGGGGCACGTGGAGGCCTGTGCACCACCTCCCTCGTCCCCTTCCCCTGGACTCACTGACCTTCCTTCGGTGCCACATGTCTGGCCCTTGTCTGGGCCGCGTGTCCTCCTCCAGGCTGTCCCCGGGTCTGTGCACAGCTGCCCCTCCTCACCTTCCAGGGCTCTGCCAGGTGTCACATCCACAGCGCCCCCCGACCACCCCGTCCACAGTCACCCCCAGCACCCAGGTCCTTCCCAGAATGCCGCTCTGTTTTCTCTGCTGGGTGCCACTCACCACCATCGGAAGTGACCTCGGGGGCATGTTTCCATGGCGTCTTCTCCCTCGCCTTCCCTCTTGAGCGTGAGCTCCAAGGACTCAGGGACCCATGTGTCCTGTGAAGCCCCATNCGTGAAGCCCCGTGTGCTCAGCACCTGCAGTAGCGTCTGGCCCAGAGGTGCTGCCCGGTGAGTGGCTGGGGGACGGCTCGGTGGCTGGGCCTGGCATCGGAGTCCTGGGCTCAGGTCCCGCAGGCTGTTCACTGGCCCCCTGACTGTGGGACAGGGATGCCTCCTGTCTGGGGGGCAGGCTTCTTCCTCTCAGAAGCGGGGCTGATACCAGAACACTCGTCTCACGCGACTGCTGGGAGGCACAGGGACAGGGGAGACCGACATCAGAGCTCTGCCGGCCCAGGAGCCCAGGGGACAGGAGCAGNTGCCTCCTGTCTGGGGGGCAGGCTTCTTCCTCTCAGAAGCGGGGCTGATACCAGAACACTCGTCTCACGCGACTGCTGGGAGGCGCAGGGACAGGGGAGACCGACATCAGAGCTCTGCCGGCCCAGGAGCCCAGGGGACAGGAGCAGCCTCTGCCATAGGGCACCCCCACCCCAAACCCCTGCAGGACTGTGGGTAGAGCAGGCAGCAGCCCCAGGAAAACCCAGGCAGAGGGGAACATACTTTATCGTCAGGTCCACCCACAGAGGCCTCAATGTCTCTGGGACGCCATGAATTCTCTGTAGCAGCAGTTTTTCTAAGTTCTCCAAGGGAAATCTTTTCATTTTGCAGTGAGTAAGGGTGTGTTCCAAAAAGATTTCACCACATATTCAGCATGAGGCATGGAATGTTCCAGATTGTTATTCTGCGTGAGAATGGAGCCCAGTTGGAGCTCAAATGGAAAGGATTACTCCTCCACAGGGCGACTCTGCCTTACTTCTCCCGACTCTAGCAGAGCCAGGTTTCTACAGAGGTAGTTCAACCAACCAGAAGCTTCTGTTCCAACGACTGCTGGCTCTTCCTTCATTTCCATCCCAACTTCCTTAGAACTAGTAGACTCAGACATTTGAAAGCGGGCACGGCATCCCCCAGAATAAAGCCTACGTTTCCCAGCCTCCCTTGCAGCTAGGTGTGGCCACGTGGCTCAGTTCTTTCCGGGGGAATATAAGGAGCAGCAATCTGAACAGATTCCAGGTGAAGCCCTTACAGGTGAGGGTCTCTCTTCTCTTCCTTCTTTTTAGCCACGTCCTGCTGGCTGGGTCCAAGCACGGCGCTGAGACACGACGGACCACGGAGAGGAGAGCGAGCCCACGGTGGTGGTGAATGGACAGGACACATGGAGCGTGGACCTTGAGCTACCATGCCAAGCTGGGCTGCCCCCCTCTGATGATTCCAGAGAAAGAACCTGAAGCTGGAGCAATACCCTAACTCAGGAAGATAGAGACCTCACCACAGGTGCTCACGTTCCAGACTCCCAAGAGTGGGGGCGCCCCTGGCCCGTGTCCTTGTGAGGGCGGTGCGCTGCCTCTCCCATTAGACTTCAGCATAAGTCATGTTTTCCCGTATCGTTCGGTGCCTGTAGCTCATCCATCCATCAGGAGTTGTGGCTCTTCTCTCCCTCCTCCCGCACCACCTCCCCTGCCGCCAGCCCCAGGGTTGAAAGGGCCTGCTCCGGGCCTGTCCTCCAACCACCCACAGTCCCTGCTCCACGGAGTGACCAGCCCGCAGCCTGTGGCCCGAGAGAGCCCGAGGAAGCCTGAGGGGTTCCCCTGCCCCTTCCCTGACTGTGCCCCGGAGTCACACTAGCCACATGTCCGGGGCCCGGTAGTGATACAGAGCGGATGGTTACCCTCCAGGGCAGTACAGATGCAGAACAGTTTCGTCATCGTAGAATGTTCTCTTGGACGACACTGGCCGGACAGACAAGGATCTGAATCTAGCGAGTCATCGGGTGGGAAGGAGGCACCGGGCAGGAAGGAAATGAGACAGAAAGGGAGCTTTGACCACAGGGTCCTCCCTCCCTCATTCATTCGGTCCTTCCTTCACTCACCAAATTCATTTCACATCCATGCAGCTCCTCCCGGGGACCGACCGCTGTGATGGCCCCAGGGAGAAAGAGGGAATTCGGCCGACGCAGCCCCAACCTCGTGGTCTAGTCCGGGGAGGCAGACAAGAGAGGAGGCGGTGAACAAATCAGCAAACAAGACAATTCCAGAAAACAGCAAATGCCACGAGCCAATGAGAGTGGGGGCGCATCCCGGGGACTCAGTGTCTGCGGGGAGAGGCTGGGGCTTGGGTTAGGGAAACAGATCATCTCTGGGCAACCTGGGATTACAGGCGGGGGGTGAGGTCAGACCCTCGAAAGGGCGAGGGGTGAGATGCTGCAGGACCCACCTCTGAAAGGCGGGGAGGACCTGGGGCCAGGACACCCCTGAGCTCTGCGAATTAGCACGTGGTCCCGACCCCGGAGCCTGGAGGTGCGCCGGGGCCCCAGAAACCAGAGAGGATGTGAAACGCAGCAGTGTCCCCGCAGTCCGCAGAGGTTATTCCGAGGACAGATCAGAGAGGCTGTCAGGGAGGCCCTGCCTGGCCTTGACCTGAGGCTTGCCTGGTGGGGGCTGCTCTGGATTCCAGCTCTGGAGGCCTCGGCCTCCCTTCCCTCCCCCCCATCCT
>LNAC01000191.1:962193-974049 GCA_002007465.1 Ailurus styani
GGAAACAGTGTTTTCCCAGAAACCCCAGCAGCCCCCTGCTGCCCCTGGGGCCGGAACGGTGTCACAGGGGCACAGTGGTGGGGGCTGGATAGGGTCTAGGGGACCCATGACCGTCGGGTCCCGTGAGCAAGAAGGAAGGGCAAGGGCGTGCCCTGGGCGGACACCTGGTGGTGTGCGTCACCGTCCAAAGAACTGGCTCAAAGGATTTGTGTTTGTGTGCAGAGGACACGCGCAGCTGTTTCCAATCAAAGGTACATAATTCATATCTTTGCAGACACAAATTCCTGCTTTTGAGTAATGAAGGCAACCAGACCACATGATTCTGCCTGCAAATATTCCAGTGGGCCCGAGCTGCCCCAGTTAACCGTCATGTGGTTCAGATTCAACAGAAATCCCCAAATCTCCTACCTCCTGGGGGTGCGCAGGCACGCTGTCTGCAGCGGCCTGGGTTGGCTGCTTCTCTGTGCCCAGAACGGATCAGCCCAAGCCCTGGTCGCCTGGGCACACGGAGGCTCAGCTGTCCTCCGTCTGCAGACAAGCCGGCGAGGTATGAAAACCTCCTCGCCGGCCAGGGAGCCTGGGATCGTCCTCCAACAGCTCCAGCCTGGATGCAGTCCCAGAGATAAATCATACCTCTTTAAAAAGCCACAGCGGCCCATTATTTCTGCTCGAAAATGCCCCTGGATCTTTACTAGAGAGCAGGGGTGACAGGCCCCGGCTGTTGTGCTCAGCTCTGCATAAAATCGCCATCAGCAGCTTGACTTCTATAATGAGCAAGTCGGTAGCTTCTGATGGGTGTAAAGCAAACCCTTCCCCATGAATTCAGGGCCTGGCTGAAAGTTTCAGAGTCCTGTCTGCAGGAGACCTGGGAATAGGCCTGGGACATTCTCCATGCCATGTGGACCTACTGGAAGATCATAGGCAACTGTTTGCCACCCCCTTCCTCATATGACTCTGAAACTCCCAGCCTAGTAGCCTAGTGGGGCTGGCCCAGACCCAGCTCCAGGAGCATGTGGGACATTCAGCACATCGATCTCCTATTGGTCAAACCTGTTTGCACTGAGTTCTCTGTTCCTCATGACCACAGCTCCGGGTCACATAAGAGTAAGATGCAGATGATTAAAGCAAAGCCTTCCCTTGCTGATCCTTTGTGTGTGATACACACCTTCTCAAAAACAGCCTGATTCTCAAAATCTACACACTGGAGTTAGACAAGAAGCTCTCCATGTCACCGAGCTCAGCCTTGTGGGCAAAGTGAGGACGTCAAGAAGAGACAGGCCCAGATCCCAGAGGACGGGCAGGACTGGACTTTCTGTGGCAGGTTGCTCCTGTTTCTAGATTCACCCAGAGCAAGACACCAACTGGGGCAAGACAATCAGGGTTTCATGTACCGATGCATAGTTTGCGTCCACACACCCAAAATCAAGCGGCCAATGAGTGCCGCCGTAGACTGTGCCCCGAGAAAAATCTCTGCTCCAGGGACATGGATGGTCCCAATTATAAAATGGGAAGGAATTCTGGCATTCTATCTATGCTCCGACTGATGTGAACAGGACAAAGGTGTGATCGAACCAGCCTGCTGGTCTCGGGGAGGTGATGGCAGAGCGACTGTGAGTGGATGAGGAGGGAGCTGGGAGTCTTGTCAGGGACTTCTCGAGCCCCCGTGAAACGCCCTGTTGTCGCAGGCTTAACGTGGGGATGAGCCAAAAGCACCAAGTGGCGATGCCTGGTCTGCCTTTTGCCGTATCCTGCAATACTTCCACCAGTAAATAGCGATCTTAAAAAATAAACTGAGCACATTTAAGCACTGATTACAGTGACGTTCCACCAGAAGAATATAATGAGCCGCCATGTGCCCATCACCCAGACTCCACAGTGACCGGGACTCGCCCCACTCCCTCCGGCTGCCTCCCCTCTTTCCGCCAAAGTATTTCAAAGCAAATCCCAGACTGCACGGGGATTTTTTATTAATGTAACTGCAATGTCCTTATCGCTGATCCTGGGCAGATTTCTCTGTGTCACAAACATTTTTTCTCGTTGCTTATCCAGGGTCAGGACTCAGATGAGAGCCGCCCGGCATCTGGTTAAGTCTCTACAGGCTCTCGGTGGAATGTGATCGGCTCCCCACTCTTTTGTAGCTCGTGTCACTGCCGTGCGGTATTTGCAGGATCGGTGGCCCTAAGGGCCCCACAGTCTGGATTTGTCCGTCTCTGCCCCTCGGTGTCACATTTCAATTCCTCCACCTGGAAGGAGGAAGGGATGCCGCTGAGTGGCTGTGGCAAGGACCGTGGTCTCTGATCGACCCGGCCCGGGTGCTGGAGCTCCGCGGAGCCAGCCTCAAGCAACCGCTGTAGGATGTGACTGCGGCTGCCCTGAGGACACTCCCTGGGCCATCATTGGCTCCAGAGTCAGCGTTTGCTCCCAGGCGTCACCACCTCATTTGGCGTCCTCCCTGTTCCTTCACTCTGCAGGGGAGGACTGAGGCTCAGGGAAGGTCAGTTAGCTCAAGGTCACTTGTCTCGCAGACCCGGAGATCAGCCTGACCCCCTGTTTCCACGATGGCCCCGCCGTGGGTTCCACGCAGCAGTGCAGCTGGGCTAGTCAGCCCTGATGCGCCCCGTCCCGTCCCGCCCCGGATAAACCCCTCTGGTTCCTTCCCACCGCTCTTCTTGCGAACCCCAGGGTCTCCCCTTGGTCAAGATGCCCAGCCCCCACTTCCTGCCTCCCTGTACCTCACTCTCCCCCACTGCCCCAGTCTCGGGCCTCCTCTCTGTTCCTTGTCTGGCCCAGACCTGCCTCCAGGCCTTTGCATGTGCTGCGCCCTTTGCTTGGAATGCTCTCCTGACAGCGTCTGCCTTGGCTGGACTCGCCCGTGTTCATCTCAGCTCCTTCTCACGTCTCCAGAGAGGCCGTCCCTGACCTCCCTGTCTAACGTGGTCTCGATCTCCTGCTTTCTTTCAGCTCTCAGGTACTTTCTGTAGAGCAGTTCTGTCCTCTTTATCAACTGTGTTTTTTCTGTGGTCATTCGCTGTGTCTCCTTTACTAAAACCTTCCCCCTCTGAGGCCAAGGATGGGTGTGCCCAGTCATAGGTCAGAGAAGATGGTTCATAAATATTTGCTCAGAATATGGTGACTCGATGATGGAAGCAGGTCTGAGTGAATGGATAAACTCTTAGGTAAATGTAAATGATCTTCCAAGAAGTCATATTATTATGGCACATATAAAAGAACGAAAAGGAAAGAGCCTGTCCCACCTGCAGAAAGGTGGGCTGTTTGGCCGGACTGCCACCCTTCACGGGGAACAGGAAGTAAGGGCGCTGGGCTTTTTAACCAGAAAGACCCTCTGTACACAGTCTCCACTTCTGATCCGGTCCGTGGAGTGCTGGCCACGTTACAAAGGACAGGACCTTGCCTGCCCTGTGGGAGCTGGGAGGTCCACTCTCTGGCCCTCAAGGGCCATCTGGACCCTTGGCTGTTTGATGTCTTCATTAGATTCCATAGGGCTCTGAGGAAATGCTGGGTTTGTTGTTGCCTCTCTATATGAGGACCTTCCTTGCCCCCTGCCCTCCTGAGGGCATGTCCTCAGCCTTGATTACATTACAGGGACACTGATAAGGGCTCTGAGTGGCCCTGGACAGAAGGAGACCGAATTACCCACCCGAGGGGAGCAGGGTCTGGGAGGCATTTTCTTTTCCTTCCTCCCCTTCGTTGCAAGCCTGATGGAGGCAGCCTTTTCTTCCTGCTTCACTCAGGCCTCCCTGCTCTGAAGCCAGATGCACCTGCTGCTTTGTCTGAGTGGCCTCACTGTGACTTTCATCATGTTTTTATTCCACAATCACCTCTGCACCTGAGAGAAAGGGGAGCTCGCTATAAAAAGGAATCGTTTCTCTTAATTACTCTTAAACTCCGGAGTGACTCGCCCAAGGGCAGGGAGCCGAGGCGGTGGGGTGTTTGTGAAAGCCGGGGCCATCAATCATACTGGTCCTGCTGCTGGCCGAGCTGCCTCCTGCAGACCGTGTCACTGCTGCCCTCGGTGGCGCTTAATCGATGGCCTTCCCGGGAGCTCTGAGTGACGCTGTCTCCTGTGAGCTGAGACTCCACCAGCAATGGCCTCTGGAGGGAATGTTCCAGAAGGGGCTGGCCCCAGGTTCTCCCTCTGCTGAGTATAGGGAGAGCTCACAGGGGATGTTCCGACCCACCAGGCAGCCCCGGGGTTCCTCAGACTCCTCGGACGCAGAACAGTGCAGAATATTCTGTAGACCACGCTTCCTCCGCGCAGGCAGGAGGGGAGAGGTCCCTGACAAGACTCCCAGCTCCCTCCCCGTCCACTCACAGTCGCTCTGCCATCACCTCCCCGGAGACCAGCAGGCTGGTTCGATTGCACCTTTGTCCTGTTCACGTCAGTTGGCGAAGGCCACCCAGGATCCTGGTCCTCCCTCCTCCCCAGGATGACCCCCCCCAGGTGGGACCCCCATTCCCCCAGACCCTCTTTCTCCTCCCCAGACCACACCCACCTTGCACACCCCCAGGGTTCCGCTCATTTACCTGGCTGAGTTCTAGAATGGAAGCTCTTGCAGCCAGAGCTTTGCTCCAGAGATTTTTATCTCACGAAAAGCTTACAGCAGCTCTAGGAGAGGGAGCAGGCCCCCCAAGCCCTGTTTATAAACAGGGTTCAGAGCCACAGACGGCCCGCGTGGAAGGGCCGCATGGGGTGAGGCTGTCTGCTGGGGCCGGACTGCGGCTCTGGCCCCCCGAGCTCTGCACGTCCTTGCTGACCCGGGACAGGACGAGTGAGGGGACACAGGAGTCACGGCCTGGAGCACTGCTGGCCCTCTGCTTTCTGGACAGGCCACGGGCCAGGTGAGGAGGTCACCGGACACCAGCGTTCCCTGCGATCAGGGTGTCCACGGACACGCAAGTGTCTCGGCTCCAGGAGCCGGGAGATCAGTGCGGGGACAGGGCTCCGCCCCCGGACGGGAGGGTGGTTGTGGCCGCAGCCCCGTCACAGGGCCTGTGAGACACGAGCTGCAGGGATCCGTGTGGTCCCGGACGCGGTTCCCGACCCCTGAGCCCAGGCTGCCGCGAGCACTCCCCGAGGTCCGCGCTGGTGACAAGGCCGCGGGGCCCCGAGGGTGACACCGCCGCCCCTGCTGCGTCCTGCGCCCTGGCGGCTCTGTGCCCACTCGGTGGGGCTCGTCCCCATGTCCCCCAACTGCCCAGGAGACGCAGCCAGGGGACGACCTGCTGCCTCCCCCGCGGACTTCCAGCATCCCCGGCTCTGAAGGGACAGACAGACGCCTTTCTTTTTCTTTCTTCCTTTTTTCTCTTCTCCCTCTTTCCTGTCTGAGTTAGTCTGGGTTTTATCTCCCCTGAAGGGAAGCTCAACGTAGAAGGTGCTCCCCGAGTGCTCTCTGCTGACGGCAGGGGCGACAGTGGGGATGGGGGGCAGGGAAGGGGGCCTGGCGCAGCCACTCAGCAGGCCGCGTGTCAACTGAGAAGGGACGTGAACTAGTAGGAAAACTGTAGGAGAGCAAGGAGAACAGTTGGTTAAGTGAGAGATCATCTAACACTTAGGCACCTGGGTCAATGCCCAGCCCGTCTGGGCTCCTGGCTGCACACCTGGCGGCCTGCTCGGTGCCGTGAGATGGCGCTTCCGCCTCCAGTGTGCACACGAGCCACCGGCAGGTCCGGCTAAAGCTCGCATCCCCTCAGTAGGACCTGGATGGGACCTGACATTCTGCATTTTCAAGATCCTTCTAGGCGAGGAAGGTGCTGCTGGGCTGTGGACCACACTTTGAGAAGCAAGGCCTTATGTTTTGACTTTGAGCCTTCATGACCACCCTTGAACTGAGAGAAGCTGGTTCAGAGAAGGTAGGTGACCTCCTCAGATAGGTGACCTCTCAGGTAGATGACCTCTCAGGTAGGTGACCTCCTCCTGTAAGTGATCTCTGCAGGTAAGTGACCACTCAGGTAAGTGATCTCCTCAGGTAAGTGACCTCCTCAGGTAAGTGTCCTCTCAGGTTGGTAACCATACAGGTAAGTGACCACTCAGGTAAGTAATCTCCTCAGGTAAGTGACCATTCAGGTAAGTGACCTTCCAGGTAGGTGACCACTTAGGTAAGTGACCTCTCAGGGAAGTGAGTTCCTCAGGTAAGTGACATCCTCAGGTAAGTGACATTGTCAGGTAAGTGATGTCCTTGGGTTAGTGTCTTCCCTGGGGTCACGTGGCAGGTATACAATGGGGTCAGGATTTGAATACAGATCTCCTCAATCCCAAAGCTCCCGTCTTAACCTACACACACCTATAACTGCAACTACCCAGGTGATTTTCTTTTAATTTTTCCTGAAAGTCTGTTTTGCATGATGGTTTTACTAATTAAAAGTTATAAGATGACTTTTCCTCAAAGTCACTAGAGTATGAAAATTGCTCTCGTGTTAACGAGCTCTTATCAGACTGGGAGAAGTGAGTGAACGTCCGCCTCGCCCAGGAAGGAGGGCACACGCAGAAACCCTGTCACTAAGCTCTCCCTGTCAGTAGCTCAGCAGAAACCAAAGGCATTTTACAAGGACCAAATGTGCAGTTGCTTTAACCATAACGTTTCAACACAGAATCTTTACTGTGAGAGCGCTCAGACTTGAAGAGGCTGCTATTACCTTGACGAATGTTTTCAATTGGGTGAAGGAAGCCCCAAGAGGGAGAATTCTCATTGGGACACTAACCTTGACAAAGCTACAGGCTCTGTCTAGTTCCCTGCTTGTTTGCCCCCGAGCGCTCCACCGTGCCCATGCCTGGCCAAATTCCATTTGGGGTCTACCTCTCAGGGCCCCGCTTTAGTAACCGGGGGGCAGGAAATACATCTTGTCTTAGGAGAAAAGTGGGTGGCAAGAGACCACCCAACAAACAGATAAGAGCGATGCAAGCAAAATCCCCAAATTGTAGAGTCCAAAGGTAGTGAGGACAGGATAAAATATATGTTAATAATGTATTCTGCATGTATATCCCCTTTAAGATTTTTTTTGAATGGGAACATGGTTTAGAAACACACCTCAGATTTATACCCAAGCAACAGTATCAAGTAAAACAAATTAAGCCATCTCATTAAGCAGAGAAAAGCGAAATTCCACATAGACAGAATGCCAGAATTCCTTCCCATTTTATAATTGGGACCGTCCATGTCTGTGGAGCAGAGATTTTTCTCAGGGCACAGTCTACGGCGGCACTCATTGGCCGCTTGATTTTGGGTATGTGGACGCAAACTATGCATCGGTACATGAAACCCTGATTGTCTTGCCCCAGTTGGTGTCTTGCTCTGGGTGAATCTAGAAACAGGAGCAACCTGCCACAGAAAGTCCAGTCCTGCCCGTCCTCTGGGATCTGGGCCTGTCTCTTCTTGACGTCCTCACTTTGCCCACAAGGCTGAGCTCGGTGACATGGAGAGCTTCTTGTCTAACTCCAGTGTGTAGATTTTGAGAATCAGGCTGTTTTTGAGAAGGTGTGTATCACACACAAAGGATCAGCAAGGGAAGGCTTTGCTTTAATCATCTGCATCTTACTCTTATGTGACCCGGAGCTGTGGTCATGAGGAACAGAGAACTCAGTGCAAACAGGTTTGACCAATAGGAGATCGATGTGCTGAATGTCCCACATGCTCCTGGAGCTGGGTCTGGGCCAGGCCCACTAGGCTACTGGGCTGGGAGTTTCAGAGTCATGTGAGGAAGGGGGTGGCAAACAGTTGCCTATGATCTTCTAGTAGGTCCACATGGCATGGAGAACGTCACTGGATCTTCTTCTTTGGCAAAACTGGAGCAATGACTATGATAATGTGGATAATCATAAACATCTCCTCCAAACCGGCAACACTGTCATAAGAATCAAAGGAAGGAGGCAGGTGCTTTGGAATCAGCAAATCCTTGAATAACGGTTAGCAGGAGCAGATGCTGTGGTTATTACTGTTATTATTATTAATGCAACCAAAATTTGTTTGTTTACTGTGAAATTGGTTCTTTTAGGATGACGGAGCGCTTGGTGTCAGATATGTCAATCAGAGATACTGAAAATTCTGTTTCTTCATTGTAAAATTGATATTGCATGAAATTGATTTCTTAACTAAAATTAATTTTCATTATGCAAGCAGTACAAGAAGGATCTTCCCCCTGTAAGAAAATTAAAACATTAGAGATGAGCCCGAGTCCCTGTTGACCTCGCCTGGCTGCTCCCCGCCCACATATACCCACCTTTACTGGCTAGGTGTGATGAAAAGCCCTTGCACGGGGCTTTTCTATGCGGTCGTCTCTGTGGTTGTTTTCTTAGGTAACATATGCTCATACTTATCCTCTCATGAAGGCTTATTGAACCCACCCTGTGCTAAGCCCTTGTGGAGGATACATTCCACTGAAGGAGTCAGAAAGTGAACAAAATACAGAGCAGGGTAAAGAAATGGAAGGTGGATGGTCAGGGTGGACTTCCTGGAGGAGGGCTGGTCCAGCAGAGGGGGGCAGGGGCCCAGAAGTGGGAACATCCTGTGTTCCCAGGAGCAGAGGCAGGGATGGCAGGGAAGTGGGAGGAGCTCAGGACTCACAGGCGGCTCTACAGGCTTTTGAGCAATAAATATTTCTACGTCTATGTGTATGTAGGTCAGAGTGTTACTTTGTGGGGTTTTAAAGTACATNCAACCAAAATTTGTTTGTTTACTGTGAAATTGGTTCTTTTAGGATGACGGAGCGCTTGGTGTCAGATACCTCAATCAGAGACACTGAAAATTCCGTTTCTTCATTGTAAAATTGATATTGCATGAAATTGATTTCTTAATTAAAATTAATTTTCATTATGCAAGCAGTACAAGAAGGATCTTCCCCCTGTAAGAAAATTAAAACATTAGAGATGAGCCCGAGTCCCTGTTGACCTCGCCTGGCTGCTCCCCGCCCACATATACCCACCCTTACTGGCTAGGTGTGATGAAAAGCCCTTGCACGGGGCTTTTCTATGCGGTCGTCTCTGTGGTTGTTTTCTTAGGTAACATATGCTCATACTTATCCTCTCATGAAGGCTTATTGAACCCACCCTGTGCTAAGCCCTTGTGGAGGATACATTCCACTGAAGGAGTCAGAAAGTGAACAAAATACAGAGCAGGGTAAAGAAATGGAAGGTGGATGGTCAGGGTGGACTTCCTGGAGGAGGGCTGGTCCAGCAGAGGGGGGCAGGGGCCCAGAAGTGGGAACATCCTGTGTTCCCAGGAGCAGAGGCAGGGACGGCAGGGAAGTGGGAGGAGCTCAGGACTCACAGGCGGCTCTACAGGCTTTTGAGCAATAAATATTTCTACGTCTATGTGTATGTAGGTCAGAGTGTTACTTTGTGGGGTTTTAAAGTACATACATAGGACTGCTTCTCCCTCTCCCTCTGCCTGCTGCTCTGCCTACTTGTGCTCTCTCTCTCTCTGTCAAATAAATAAATAAATAAAAGAATAAAAAAATAAAATAAAGTACATACATATATGCATCAGAATGCAGAAGGAGCTGGTGAGGGTGAGCCCACANCTGGCTGCTCCCCGCCCACATATACCCACCTTTACTGGCTAGGTGTGATGAAAAGCCCTTGCACGGGGCTTTTCTATGCGGTCGTCTGTGTGGTTGTTTTCTTAGGTAACATATGCTCATACTTATCCTCTCATGAAGGCTTATTGAACCCACCCTGTGCTAAGCCCTCGTGGAGGATACATTCCACTGAAGGAGTCAGAAAGTGAACTAACAAAATACAGAGCAGGGTAAAGAAATGGAAGGTGGATGGTCAGGGTGGACTTCCTGGAGGAGGGCTGGTCCAGCAGAGGGGGGCAGGGGCCCAGAAGTGGGAACATCCTGTGTTCCCAGGAGCAGAGGCAGGGACGGCAGGGAAGTGGGAGGAGCTCAGGACTCACAGGTGGCTCTACAGGCTTTTGAGCAATAAATATTTCTACGTCTATGTGTATGTAGGTCAGAGTGTTTACTTTGTGGGGTTTTCAAAGTACACACATAGGACTGCTTCTCCCTCTCCCTCTGCCTGCTGCTCTGCCTACTTGTGCTCTCTCTCTCTCTGTCAAATAAATAAATAAATAAAAGAATAGATTAAAAAAATAAAATAAAGTACATACATATATGCATCAGAATGCAGAAGGGGCTGGTGAGGGTGAGCCCACTGCCCTGGGGCCACATTACGGGCGGGATCAGGGCAGGGGCGGGGCCAGGCTGGAAGGTGGGGCCGGTTTAAGAGGTGTGGCTGGTTGAAGGGGCGGGGCTGATGGGGGGAGACGGGAGTAGGGACCATCTGGGGGCGGGGCCAGATCATGGGCGGGGCCACAGTAGGGGCGGGGTCTCGCTGTAGGTTGGTGAAGGTCAAAGCCCACACAGTCTGCTACTCTAGAGTCCTTTCCAAGTGTCCTTTCCACATTCCCTCTGCTGATGCTTCAGTCGCACATTTCTCTCTGCTTCTGCTAACAGTGTTCATTATAGTCTTAATAGTCACGCCAACATGTTTTTCAAAAAAGAACTAGTGAAAAGGTGTCACCAAGAGAATTCGCTCAGGAGAAGAAACTTGCCCAGGGATTGCTTCTCCACTCTGATTCTCTTGGAGGCTTGATCTGCCAGGGTCTGCAATGCCCTGTGAGTGCCTCCATACCCCTTAAATAGTGAATAACAAGAGAGACTACAGAAGAAAAGAAAAAGCTTTCTTATTTTAGGACTTCTAATAGCATTTTGTTTCTGCCTTTGACCACACTTTCATTTCGCACAGACTCTGCAAATTATGTAGTGGAGTTGCCCGCAGAACTGTAATGAATCTCCTGGATGTCACCCTCGCTCACCCTGACCCTCTCCCCGGTATTTCTCAGCCGGCCGGAAGAGTTCTGAAAGCCCAGGTCACCCCACAACCTTGCCCTTCTCCATACGTGGCACACTCGCAGCCCTGAGGCCAACCCCTGGCCCACGTCCTCCCTCCTTCCTTGCACGCCCCGCTTCTCACCCAGCAGCGCGTCCCGCCAGCTCCACCTGACTCCCTCTCACCTCCGGCACCGTGACCGGCTGGCTCGGCCACCGT
This sequence comes from Ailurus styani, assembly GCA_002007465.1. Taxonomy (NCBI): domain Eukaryota; kingdom Metazoa; phylum Chordata; class Mammalia; order Carnivora; family Ailuridae; genus Ailurus; species Ailurus styani. Next base: position 973,259 of record LNAC01000191.1, read on the forward strand.
CCCCTCCTCCTGGCCTCCCGGGTCTCCCTGGTCCAACCCCGGCCCCATGCCCCGCCTGCACCTGCCACCTGATCTGCTCAAATGTGAACCAGGTCTTGTCCCTGCGGCTCTCACTTTCCTCGGAGTAAAAGCTGAAGTCCTCACAGGGGTCCATGGGCCTGACGGGATCTGTCCCCTCTCCCTGCCATCACCTCTCACCTCTCTGGGCTCCTGTCCCCCCACTCTCTCGTTCACCCACTTGGCTCTGGCCACATCGGCCTCCTCGTTGCTCCGCAAACTCATGCTACTCCCCGCCCTTGCTGTTCCCTCTGCCTGCAACAGCCTGGGCCCCAACCCGCCCCTCCTTCCAGCCTCACCCCATCGGGGAGCCTTCCGTGGCCTCTGGTCACCCCGGAGCCCCCTTCCTGGCCGCCCCCTCCCACGGTTGTGCTTTGTCGGTCTGGAGGCATCTGGGGTGCCTGTTGTCACTCCGCTCTGTCACTGTCTGTTGTCCCTGCACGGCGTCAGCCCCATGAGGACGAGGGTCCCTTGCCGTGCTCACGGCTGCGTCCCCAGTGCCCAGAGTTGGCACCAGCTGCATACTTGCTGCGTGTCTGAGTGCGCGCATGCATGAATGAGAACGTGCCATCTCTGCGGGGCGACACTGCTCCCCGGGGCAGGCGGGGGGTTGCTGGGTGAAAAGATCCGGTCTCTTTCTATAAGAACACGGACAGACGTTCAGCACATAAAGACCGAGCGGACCTTCTGTGGTATTAAAATTTCACAAGGGCCAATCCAGAAAAAACGTCTAA
>LNAC01000191.1:974069-994429 GCA_002007465.1 Ailurus styani
CTGTTGTCCCTGCACGGCGTCAGCCCCATGAGGACGAGGGTCCCTTGCCGTGCTCACGGCTGCGTCCCCAGTGCACAGAGTTGGCACCAGCTGCATACTTGCTGCGTGTCTGAGTGCGCGCATGCATGAATGAGAACGTGCCACCTCTACGGGGCGACACTGCTCCCCGGGGCAGGCGGGGGGGTTGCTGGGTGAAAAGATCCGGTCTCTTTCTATAAGAACATGGACGGACGTTCAGCACATAAAGACCGAGCGGACCTTCTGTGGTATTAAAATTTCACGAGGGCCAATCCAGAAAAAACGTCTAAAATGGCTCCACAGGGGACGATAACGAAACGAAGGTTGAGAACTGAATTAGAGGAAGCCCAGACGGACTGTAGGCTTTTCCGCCTGACGCTGCCCGGGCGCGGGCGGTAGAGCAGGGGACAGTCAGGATGGGCCCCCGTGGACGCCAGTCACAGGCCTTTTTCCACGTGGGGACATTGCGGGAGGAGCGGCTTGGAGCTTCGGGGAAACGTTTTTCCTGCCAAGGGACAGACTTACAGAGGATGATATTTACATTTTCTTGAAGCCCCTAATTTCCTCATTTATCACTTGTCAGCGCCCGAGGCCCTTCCACGGCACGTGGAATGTTTGCACACATCCAACGATCCCTTTTGCCAAACAAACGTCACAGTCTCCACGAGGAAACTCGTTAACGCTGCTGAGGCTGCTAATTTCACCCGTTAGTGTCGCACTGTGAGTCGCACGCGGGATCTGGGGCAGCGCCTGTCACCCTGTGCCCCGGGGCTCCTGGGGCCAGTTTCCCGGGAGCTCTTCGCACACAGGGAGCCATGGAAACCCCCCCTTGCAGGGCTGCGGAGAAGATGAACGGAGCGATCGGACACCCCTCCCAGTCTGTGTTGGGGTGAATGGGGGCCTGGCTGGGGACCCAGGCCCGGTTTCTAGAACTTCGCCCACACCGAGGTCAGCGGCCTGCCCCTGCTCCCTGGACTCGCCCAGTCGAGGAACTTCAAGGAGGACCTTGAACCAGCCCCAGGGAAAGGCAGAACAGCCCCGTCTGCCCCTGGGAGAGGTCTGGGGCGCCAGGAGGTCCCCTGAGAACCGCTTTCCTCCCTCTCTCCGTCAGCTCGTCCAAGCTGCTGACCAAACCCCGGAACTCTCAGCTTCCAGCCGACCCTTCAGGGAGCACTCAGGTCCTGCTGAGTCCCAGGCCGCTTGTGACCAAGGGCTGGGGGAACAGCACAGCCCCCTCTGGATCCTTCCTTATGAATTAGCTTAGGCGGCAGCACGCTGACCAAGCTGCCTGACTTCACAGACAGAATCTCAGAAAATAGGAAAAAATGTTTTATAAGTTGTTTGATACTCATGAGTCCCAGAACCTTAGAGGGAGATGGAAAACATCTCTGGGCTGGAGTTGGGGAGATGTTATTTTTATAATAGAACCTATGTCTGTCCAGAGAGAAGCCTGAGGTTGACTCTTCTTCAAGCGCAGCTGAGACGTGTTATTTTGCACAAACCGGAAGCNTGGGGCCAGTTTCCCGAGAGCTCTTCGCACACAGGGAGCCATGGAAACCCCCCCTTGCAGGGCTGCGGAGAAGATGAATGGAGCGATCGGACGCCCCTCTGGTCTCTGTGTTGGGGTGAATGGGGGCCTGGCTGGGGACCCAGGCCCGGTTTCTAGAACTTCGCCCACACCGAGGTCAGCGGCCTGCCCCTGCTCCCTGGACTCGCCCAGTCGAGGAACTTCAAGGAGGACCTTGAACCAGCCCCAGGGAAAGGCAGAACAGCCCCGTCTGCCCCTGGGAGAGGTCTGGGGCGCCAGGAGGTCCCCTGAGAACCGCTTTCCTCCCTCTCTCCGTCAGCTCGTCCAAGCTGCTGACCAAACCCCGGAACTCTCAGCTTCCAGCCGACCCTTCAGGGAGCACTCAGGTCCTGCTGAGTCCCAGGCCGCTTGTGACCAAGGGCTGGGGGAACAGCACAGCCCCCTCTGGATCCTTCCTTATGAATTAGCTTAGGCGGCAGCACGCTGACCAAGCTGCCTGACTTCACAGACAGAATCTCAGAAAATAGGAAAAAATGTTTTATAAGTTGTTTGATACTCATGAGTCCCAGAACCTTAGAGGGAGATGGAAAACATCTCTGGGCTGGAGTTGGGGAGATGTTATTTTTATAATAGAACCTATGTCTGTCCAGAGAGAAGCCTGAGGTTGACTCTTCTTCAAGCGCAGCTGAGACGTGTTATTTTGCACAAACCGGAAGCGGGGGCACCCCACCCACAATGGGGCTCCTGACCTCCCAGCTCCGATAGGCTTGCACTTCCTTCCCTGGCCTATAGACCACCTCTCCTCCCCAAGAACCTATATCAGTGTCCACATGGCTCCACACTCTGGCCCTCTTGTGCCTGTGGGTTTTCCTGACTGGTCCCCTTTAGTTCTCATAAGCACAAAAGGCTGGTACAATCACTGTCCCCTCTTTATAGGTGAAGAGACACAAGTTAAGGAACTTGCCAAGGTCACAGGATGGCTGGCTCCAACACACATTGGCATNTGGCTCCAACACACATCGGCATACGCAGATTTGAGGATGTATATGAAGGGAATTTCAAATCTCGAACCAAGTGAAGGTCATGTAGCTGCCTCTTGGGGATGTCCCCTCCACTCCCCAGAAAGTGTAAGACACAGTCAGTAAAGACACCTATGTCTCCGGACAATCTCCTCTTCCCCACTGTCCTGAGGAGTTGAGGTGACTGTCCCGTGGGCTATGTTCCATCCCGTCCACTCTGGACTCTGCTTCTGCAAAACCCAGGCTTCCTGCTGGCGAGCTGGTATCACACGGAATTCGGGATTGCTGGGAGCAGACCAACCACGCCAGATGCAGTGGGTGCTGGGGGTGACCTCTGACCCAAGGCAGGCGGTGGGCGTTTGCGGAAACGGAAGGCCAGGCCAAGGCACGTCTGGGTCTGAGGCCATGGGACACTGAGGCCTTTTGTGTGAATGCTCCTGGAGGGTGGGGGAGGAGGAGGGGAAGCCAGGGGCTTGAACTGCAGGGTCAGCAACCTGGCCTTAGTGAACAAATTCAGAAAGTGACCTTTGGAGGTCAGGCCATGGAACAGCAACGCAGGCGCTGAAATACATAGCTACAGAATGTGGCAAATAATCAGAGCTGTGAGTCAGGGAGCTGGGGGCCAGCCAGGCACCTGGGGGGCTTGGTGTTGAGTCCCCTATGGCAAGTGGGAGGGTGACCGGGGCTGCAGGGGCCTCCTTGTTTCCCAGATCCTTGTTCGGGTTGATCTGTGCCTCTGACCCCTGACCCTGGTTGCTTTGCCGCTCCCATGTACCCCACATCACCTTTCCCAAGTGGACGTGGATGCAAGGGACCGGCTGTCCATGGAACCATGGAATGGAAAACAGGCTCTGTCAGGTAGAGTTTCCCCAGGTTTGGTCACTTGAATGTCACCTTCGAAAGCATCACCAAACCGTGTAACGCCTGTGCCATTACCTTATTTAATATTTCCTTTATGCCAAACCAGGTCCCAGTTTTCTTAAATAAATTCATGTGTTGTGATACCTCCTGCTTCAACCTCATTACCCATCACAATGGTATCATGGGTTTGATGACAAGCTGGAATTTTCCCCCTAACTCACATTAAAGGAAAAAGGTATTAATGTACCTCCATACTTGTGGGTGTGTAAGTTCACCATCTGGTGCTGAGACACGGGTACCAGCGGCTTAAACAAGGCAGGAGTTGGGTTCCCTCTGTGCAGCAGCCTCAGTGTGGGAGGCCCGGAGCTGGTGGGGCAGCTCCATGGGAACATCTTGACCTTCTTCTCTCACTGCTCTGTGACCTTGGGATATTGTTCCTGTTCACCTGGTCACATTAGGGGTTCAGGTCACATTAGGCAGGAGGGAAGGGGAGAAGGGGGTTGGGGTGCACCCATCCATTTGAGGGCACACTGGGAAGGTGCATTCTAGCTGCACCTGATTGGGTGGGAAATTCAGGTTTGGTTTAGAATGCCACCTGCCCAGCTGAGAACTGGGATTTCTAATATTGCATGAAGGGGATGATGCATGTTGAGGGACAATCAGGAAGCTCTGCTTCTTCTGTGGACTCCCCCCAAATCATGACTATACTGTCAGGGGTGTGCATCCTGCATTTTTGAATACTTGACTTTTAGGAGAATATCCTTTCTGACACTACCATGGGGTGTAAGGATGAGCAATTCCAGGTCATGGTTAATGGGACCTCATCATCTTAGGGAGCAAAGGCTGCCTGCATGTTCTTCCAACATTGATGAAATCTCCCATGTTTCCTGATGCTGCTCTCCCAGGCACTGTGCTCATTTTGCTGACATTACTTCATAGAGAGACAACATAGGTTTGCTCAAAATTTCTAGCTATTTCACAGTAAGATGAAGCCACAGGGCTGAACGAATGGACAACACAATGTGGTCCAACCTCTATTTTAGGGAATGGTCAGTTCGAGTCAAAAGCTGGGAAGAGACTTGTTCAAGGTTGCACAGCTATAGTCATGAACAAAAAGCCACCTGGGTCCCTGGGCACCTTCCAGCAACCTCACCCTATCTTTGCTCATCCTGGGTTTTCCTGCATTCGAGTCTCCTTTTGAAATAAACACATGGTCACAGAGTGAAACACTGTTGAGTCTGTCTATTCCCTGCCCACCTCGTCCCAGAGACATCCACAATTATTCTTTAGCTATTCTACAAGTTACTTACAAATCTTGGAAGAGTAAGCCATTCATGGAACTTTCAAGTTGTGTTGTTATCTCTCAAATGTCTGCTGCCCTAGATGAGGGGTGAGGTTTCCTACTCCCCCTGCACTATCCCTCCTATCACCCTTCAAGGGTTAATCCTGATTTTAATTACATCATAATCTTATTTGTGTCACATGATCAGGGAGATGTTATTCACCGCAGAGCCAATTGTTGTAATACGATCACATTTTCTTTCATATGCAACTTTTGCTTTTCCCAGAGTTAGTAATTTCCTTTATTTTTGCTTGTAAAATGGCTTACATATACTTAGTTCTCTCCAAATCCTCCATGATTTCATTAACTCCAGTGTTTTTCAAGCTGTTTTGCCCACAAGCCATGCTAAGAAAAATATTTTATAAAAAGGCCTGGCATATACATACACACATAAGCTATGAAACTAAAATTTCAAAACACAATATTCACCTTCACTATAAATGATACCATTTGATATTTTCTACTCAGTTTTGTTATTTCACATCTTAAAATGATGGTTTGATCAGCATCAAATCATAAAACTTACCTCAGGCCCCACTAAGGAGGCATGACCTGCACTTTGGGGGGCTCTGATTAGCCTTGCATGGCCCTGCTTCCTTTGGGTCCTCCTGAAGTCCTTGTCCCTGCTACACTCAGGTGTGATGATTCATGTAACTGACCAATGCTCCTGGAGACCTTTCTATGCTTCTCTCTGGGATGATCCCCTGTTTGATGAACCCCATCTCTTCTTTCTTCACTAATTTTCAGCTTTCCATGGGTTATTTCCAAATTACTTCCTTTTTTATTGAGAAAAACAAAAATTTCTCAATTCTTCAGGCTATTTTATTTTTTCACCATTTCTCCAGTAACAAAAAATAAAAGTGGGAAGGAGAAGATGACCACAGGAAAAACCCAGAGAGCAAACAGAATTGATTTTTGCATGGTTTTGGTTGCGCACGAAGTCAGTGATACCCAGATGAAGAGCCAGACCTCCAGCTATGTATCATTCCTGGCAACAGCCAGACGATGGGATGAAAGGTTGCCTGTGGTCTACGGCCATACCACCCTGAACGCGCCCGATCTCGTCTGATCTCGGAAGCTAAGCAGGGTCGGGCCTGGTTAGTACTTGGATGGGAAAGGTTGCCTGTGGCTTTAAATCAGGGCATTTCACTCTTGGCTCTATTGACGTTCTGGGCAGGACCAGCCTTTGTTGTGGGGCCATCCTGTGCATCACAGGATGTGTAGCCCCATCCCTGACCTCTATCCACTCGATGCCAGTTGCATTCCTCCACCATTGTGACAACCAAACATGTCCCCAGACATTGCCTGATATGCCCCGGGTTCAAAATCACCCCTGGCTTGGACCTCTGCTCCCAGGCTTGGGCGGAGCCTGTACCTGCAGTTCTGAGCAGCTGTGTGGCTGATGGATGATGTGCCCAGTGGAGCTTGAACTGGCTGAGCGCAACCGCAAGCAGCTGTGCCAGGTGGAATTAGCTGATGTTTGTAATTTGCCATCTTGGTGAAGTGGGGGACAAAACACGGACTCATGCAAAGCCGTAGGCTCAGGGTCCATCCCGGGTCACGTCTGCATGGACTCAGTGCTCCTGCTGGGGGGATCTTTGCCTCCTCTGATTCCCTGCAAACTAACATCACAGATGCCCCAGAACTGACTGCCTTTCCCTGATGAGCTCGGAGGCAAATCCCGGTAAAAATATTCTGGGGCTTCTGAAGCTATTATTAAAATGGGGCATCGGGGACCTGTCACCACTTGTGTTTCAGCATCGATGTCTGTGATGACTTTTGTGGGGAACAGGGACCGAAGCTGCAGTCGACCCGGGGACCACAGACAAGCTGGTGGCCAGGATGTGTCACTCACTAAGAGGAAACCCAAGTCACAACTGTGCATGTAACGTTTCCTAGGAATTCCTTCCAGGGGTGGCAGGAGGGAGGCACAACGACATGGTGACTGTCCCGTGTTTCAGGGCAGGTCTGTCCCCGCCGGGGGCAAGCGGACGGAGCAGTCAGCAGCCCCGGGCAGCCGGCGCTCTCCGGGCCAGAGCCCGCACATCCCCGGTCCCTGAGGCTCCTGGCTGCAATGTCCTCACCTCCACCAGCAGGGGGGCCTGGGGGGGGGGAGGAGCAGAAGTGACAGGAGAATGTCACAGGGCGGCTCATGGAGGAGCCAGGGATGTTTGTTCCATTTGTCCTCCGGAGAACTGCCTCCCAGTCCACCCACACCCGCCTTCCAACCTCACTGGTCGGCCCCGGAAACGGTTCCCCGGGGGCCCCTGACCCAGGCAGGAACCCACCTTTGGGACCCTCTGGCATCGCGGGGCTGCCCGCCCTGGTGGCAGAGCCCCGACTCCGCCACGCGGCCGGAGCGCACCCCAGAACCTGGAGCGCGGCGCGTGTGCAGAGAGGCGCTCGGAGCCGAGGCGGAGTCCGGGGGTTGCCTGCATGGTGGTCGTGGTGGTCGTGGGTTTGTCATTCTTCCTCTGCACTTCTGTTCTCAGAGCAGAATTGGATGACCGGGCGGCAGGGCGCCTTCCCATCCCTGTCTGTCCAGGTTTGCGGAGAGAATGGGGTCCTGGGGGTCGCAGTATGAGGCTGGTGTGTGGCCCCAGGCTAAGTTGCTTCCTGCCAAGCAGCCTCAGGCATAGCAGAATGAGGTTCATCCACCGCCCCTGGGACCCCTGAACCTGTTTCTCAGGGTTCTGGACCTGGAGCAGAGGGGGCTTGAGATTGGCTACCGCCCACACATCCCAGCACAGACTTTTTTTAAAGTAACAGGTGGTTACACCAAGTTCTTCTTATGAGCCTTACTTGTGTGATCAGTAGTGACGTGTATCATGTGTGGTTGTCCCTCGGTGGGATGGTGAGATCTGGGAGCAGGTGGTTTGTGAAAACTGTCTTTGCTGCGGGGACAGAGACCTGGGGCGGCCAGGAGCCCATCGCCGGCCTGGGAGGAGCCGGCCCTGCTCCTGGGTGGCTCCTGACTCCCTCCAGGATGGGGGGCTCTGTGGGGGACATTACGCAGGGGCGGTCTGCCCCAGGCCAGGCAGGAGCACGGGCCAATAATGCTGCGTCTCAGCGGAAGATGAGCTCCTGTTTGTTCTCTGAGAGGCCCCTGCAGGCGGGACACGTGTAAATAATCGCCCGCAGGCTGAGGGAGAGAAGCCCTCAAGGAAGAGAGAAAACCCTGGGAAATCTTGTCTGTGAAGCACAGTCTTTGTTGCAGAAATGCATTCCCCGTCCTAGCTAATGGGGCGCCCCCGGGCTTTGCGGGAGTCTGCCAGGCCCAGGGTCTGGGGATGTGTGCACAGACGGTGGATCCGGAGACCTGCAGGGACCTCCGTGGCCTGACGGGCAGCCACTGCCTGTACACAGGGGACCGACAAGGCCCAGTGAGCACAGGGACTTCCCGGGACCCCCAGGTATGGGGTGGCAGGGCCAAGGCTGAGGTCCCGGCTCCTGACTGCTGCCTAAGTGCTCTCTCTCCTGGCCCCTCCCAGTCCCTCCCGGGTCAGACCGTGCTGAGTGCTTCGAGACGTCAGCCCATTTAGTCCCGGCCACCACAGTCAGGAGACTGGGATTCTACCCATTCTGCAGATGGGGAAGGGAGCCTGTGACTTGCTGGAGGTCCTGCAGCGGTTTAGGTGGCAGGCCTGGGACTCCAGTGTCCTAACCTCTGCTCTGTGCTCCTCACACAGGATCTTCTGCCCCGAGAGGGCAAGTGTACCACCAGCCATTAACAGGACCGCTCCCAGCTCCCAGCGGCTCTGCCTGCTCTGTGCCCAGCCCTGCTCTGAGTGCTCTTCTGGCCTCTGCTTGTTTCAACTTTAAACAAACACATGTGATATGATTTGATGTGACATATTATCCCCGTGCTACACATGTGGAAATTTCTGGAGGGAGAAAAGAAATGTTCCTCCCAAACCGTCTGAGTGGGAGAAAGGGAGCCTGAATGTGCGAGAAGCCTGAAGACAGTTGTTGTGAGATTGTTGATAATCATTGTAAAAATGTCTGCGAAGATCCTGCAGCTCTGTAGCTCACGGCTGCTCAGTAAAATCGAGCTGCAGTTCAAGGAGTTACTAGAATCATCTCTCTATAAAAACATTGTCTGCACACTGGAGCACCGGGTAATTATGTAGTCATTTTAGTGTTGCCTCATTTTAAGTGTAAATACAGGCTTTCAGGAGGAATAAAGAATAGCCTCAGGTTGAGGAAAGGTAGGAGCACTTCTGTAGATCAGCAGCAGGGATGAAACGCTCTTTGTTGTGGATTTGGAGCTGTGAGGGTGAGACCCTAGAGCTGCCAGCAGCCATTCTGCCACAGCGTGAGAGCATCCAAGAAAGGAGCCCAAACCCATGAAGTCAGAGCCAATGATGGAGACAGTGTGGGTCCTGGATCCACCTATGTCTGCAACCCACGCTCCTCCTGGAGTTCTCAGCTCAAGAAGTCAATGCATTTCTTTTCATTTTTTTTTTTCTTAAATCTGGGTTGAGTTGTCTTTCTAGTACATGCAATCAACAATCTTGACCTATACCCGCCTGAACTGTCAGGACTCATGGATTAATGAAAAGGGTGTCATGTCCAGTTACAACGGCTCATCCCCTCAGGATCCATGACAAGGGGTATAAAGACTGTGAAGCCACATGGAGCCTTTTCTTTTGGAAGAAGACATGAGAGCGACAGTGCATTTGTCCCCTTAGACGCAGACCCGGGGCCAGAGCAGCTGGTTGTAACAGGAAAGACACCTGTGGACAGTTATCCAAGGACAATTCTGTAAAAGGGTAGTTGAGTAGTAAGTGCTCAGGCTGAAATTTTGAGCTTTTACATGAAGTCAAATGAGCTTAGGAATATGTGAGCTGGTTTCTTAGCAGAGAGAGCCTCGGTGAAAGGCCAGTTTTAAGCTGGAGGTGTCCAATTTCCCACCTTTCTTCTGCCTGCTTCGGGAAAGTGCTCAAGAGACATGTCCTGGGTATGGCGGCTCCCCGGCAGGAACCCCGAGGACATCCCGTGTCTCCTCCGTCCACTCACGGTGAAGAGGCTGGTCTCTGCGTCCGTGGAGCCTGTGTTCTCAGATGCGCTTAGAGCCATCGGAGGGAGCAGGTGTGCGCCTTCCCTGGGTTTGCCCTGAGCGGGAGGTGTGGGGGGGAGGGCCCTCTCTGGGTGACGGCTCGTGGTGCACACGTGTGGCCCCTGGGTGCTCCTCTGGCTCCACGCACGCTTCCCGCCCTCCCTCCTCTCCGCTAGGAACTTCAAATCTCACAAGAGTTATTCCAGATTCCCAGCGAAGGACGGTTATGGCAGGTGTTTGTTTGTTTGTTTAACAAAGAACAACAACAAAAAATATCGAGAAACCACCGTAGAGTCGTGCAAAGGGGAGTGGAATGTTTACAGCTGTTCACATTCACGCTTCTGTCGTCTGTGGCCCAGAGACACATCTACGATGCGATGTGAGGCACAAATCAAGGCAGAATCTGAAGAGAACATATTCAGACTAAATCCTTATTTTATAAACTAAGGAGACTTTTTATATGTGCAGTAAAATCCTGGAGTTGGATTTTATCTTTTCTCTCTTTTGTAGGAATATTTCATAAATTGTGTTCTACCTTCCAGATCAGAAAAATAGATGAACATCATTAAAAGCAAAGCTATAGTGAAGGCACAGAGTGGCCCCCAGCCATGACGCATCACTGTCTTTCCAGCTGGAACATTTTTTCAGCTTCGCAAACTCTCCTTTCTCCCCCGGGAAGCCCCCAGGGCAGGGACGCTGTCTCCTTTCTGTCTTGGTGGCGCCAGGAACATAATTAGGGCTCCATAAATAATTGATCGTCACAAAGACCCAAAAAGGAGCCCATTCACTTCACCGGGGCGGCCCGCTAACTCCTGAAGGCATTCTCTTAAGTGCATTTCATTTGTTTTTAATTTTTCTGCTGCTTCGACGGATGGACAGGAAGCCAGGAGAGAGCTGTTGGCTTGCTGAGAACCGGCCGAGAGAAGACTCTGAATGACAGCCGGCACGCAGGGCCCCCTGGAGCCCGACCCCACGCACCTGCAGGATCCAGGGCCCTTCTCCGGGCAGGGTCGGGGGGGCTTTCCTGCCTGACCTGACACAAGGTGAAGCCACCTTCCAGTTTCCTGGTTGAAAACGGATGTTTGTCACCAGGGTGCTCTGAGGCTCTGTGATCTAAGAATCAATAAAGAGAAGGCATGATGTCTGAAAGCCATCCAAACTCCAAATAAGAAAGATGGACCCATGAGATCAGAGGGAGGAGGCCCTGTTTCTGAGTCATTCACTAACAGGTGTTTACTGGGAACCCACCCTGGGGACACTGCTCTGGGTGTTGGGACAGGGTAGGGAACAAAACAAAGTCCCCACTGTCACAGAGCCTACTTTCTAGTCTGAGGACAAGAAATAGCCATTGAACCAGCCATCGCATGACTTGCAGGGAGGTGATAATTGCTAGAAGGGGCAACAGAGCTGCTGGAGGAGGTCCTGTACATGGGCAGGGAGGGTCCTCTTCATGAGGAGGTGAGCCAGTCCTGGGAAGAGCACAGGAAGCGGAAGGAAGAGCAGGTGCAAAGGCCCTGCGGCAGGAGAGCCCTTGGTGATCCTCGGTGAGGAGCCGCCAGGAGGCCAGGGCAGCTGGAGCCGTGTGAAGGACAGGAGAGGAGGTTAGTGGAGTTGGGGCATCCCTTCTGCCACACCACAGGACCCCAGAGGCCAGGGGAGGGCACTGAGCAAAGCAGAAGGGAGATAGAGAGCGTGAGGAGTGAAACTCAGCAGCACGCCCTGCAGAAGCATCTGGGAGTCTGCACAGCGTCCGTTCCCTCCAGGCCTGTGGCACCGGGGACATGATGGTCACTCTAGCTTTCAGAAGAGGCTGTGAGTAAGGCTCCCTTGTCAGCTCTGCCTTGAACACACCAGGGCCCTGAGGAGAAAAACCGTTTTCTGGGGTGTGGCTCGCATCCCCAAGAAGGTCCAGAAACATCCAGGGATGATGTTTAATTAAAGAGGCATTATTCCTCCCCACCTTTTCTTCTCTGACTTTCTCAGCATCCCCAACTCGTCACCGTAGCTCCCAGGTGCCGTGGGCTGGTCTCGTGTCAGGGCTTCGTGGAGGCAGGGGCACCTTGGGGACTGGGGGTGTGTGTCTCTGCCCACGGTCCCCACCCCGCCCGTTCTGCCCGTCCCCAGGAGGGAACCAGGTGTGGCCACCTCGTCGCAGGTGCTTGCCCAGGACTGAGCTCCTTGGGGGCAGCAGCCCTTCCTGTCTGGGAAGGACTCAGCTCACTGGAGAGTTCAGAGCGGCTGGGAGCAGGGCAGACAGAGCAAGGGCAGGAGAAGATTCCTGAAGGACAGAAATAGGTCGTGTTCCCGGATGCCCAGGGCAGGTGCCGGGGGGCAGAGTGTGGCTGTGAGGTCCCCGCGTCTGCAGCGGGAGCCCTTGGATTTCTGGGAGCTGGGTTTCTTCTTCTGTAGAATTGGGTCTGGCCGTGGCTCTCGACCTGGGCTGCACGTCCGTGTAACTCCCGCGAAGATTGAACATTCCTGACGCCCAAGTTGGACGGCAGACTCATTCAGAGCCCGAGGGAGGGAGACCCAGGCGTTGGCTGGTGTTTAGCCGCATCCCTGGTCTGTACCTGGCAGAAACCGGCAGCGCCCCACCAGCCTGTGACAACCCAGAATGTTCCAGACATTGCGCAGTGGCCCCTGTTTGGGGAGGTGTGTGCAAAATCGTCCCTGCCCGAGAACCTCTGCCTTGTCCCGGCCGAGTCACTCAGATTTCCGGCTGCGGCCTTCAGTTCCATTGTCACATTTATTTAACTTTCCGCATCTGCTTATTGCCTTTACAAACAGACCATGACCAGCCGGGGGCCCCCACTCTGACCCCAACTCTGCATTTTGGGTCACCCCCGTGCCATGTAGAAGTTGCTCAGGAAGAGGGGACACCGCAGTGCTGTTTGAGTTTGGTGGCTTTGTAGCCGCTGCTTACCCGGGAGCTCCCAGCTCGGTTTCATGCCTGTGGGTCCCTGACCCAGGACAGGCCTTACCTACTCAGGACCCCATTGCTGGCTGCGGTGTTTGACAGTGGAAACCCGAACCTCCTGCCACCTTGCCGCAGTGACAGTCACCCCTGTCCCCCCCGTGCTCCAGCCACAGCTCACGGCAGCTCTGTCCTTGTACTGTGTCATTTCCAGTGATTGGGTACATGTGCCGCATTATCAGAGATCGGGCAACTGAGGCACAGGGCGTTTCAATGTCCTGCGCACATTCGGAGAGAGCCGGGGCAGAGCCTGCTTTGTCCTGAGGGGCCTGAATCCAGGGCCGGTGCTCCACGGGGCGCGTCACTTGGGGGAAGTGGAAGCATGGCCCACCTCTGCCTGTATCCCTCGCTGGCTCAGGTCCCGTTAGCACGAAGCCTCTAGGACGTGAGAGGTGCCCAGTGGACGCCCCGGGCTAGTCCATCATCCGTGCTGTGAGCAGATCCGTGTGCGGCTCCCCGCTGTGTCTCAGCTCCTGCAGAGTCCTCGGTGCATGGCAGGGGCTTGTCGTCATTGGCCTCATTTGATGGAATCGTGTTACGTTGCTTTGTACACTTCATCACACCTAACAGTGTTCTGCACAGACTAGTTGTTTGAAAACAGTTGTCAAATGGTTAAATGTTTGGTCAATCAATAGGTTTTTAACTGAGTGTCCTTATAAGTGAATATCATAAATGACTATAAAAATGCTTTTATTACTGTGTGTTGATGACTCCAATTAAAAGCTTTTCCCTAAGCAGTGGAGAGCACGGTGATTCAGTACTTCTCATTTGAAGCTCTGGTCTATTCGGTTTTGATATATGCAGGTTTGGAAACCTGTGAAATTTATAATATGGATGCTGGGAAACTAATGCTGGGGCCAATTTAAAAAATTCTTATGGAAATTTATACTCATTAGAAGTGATGGTGAGTTCTAGAATGGGATTCTGCAGAACCAATTTAAGGAAATTTGTTTCAGGGAGATAACTGAGGAGCAGTAAGCCGAGAAGCTAGCGTGGATGTGACATCCCCGGGAGACAAAACGGGACATGATGAATAGCGCTGAGCTCAGCAAGTGCTGAGAGCCCGTCCCAAGGGGGCCGCTTATTTTCTGACAACCGGCAACTCTATCTGTTAGCTACAAATGTGTTGTGGGACAAGGAGGAAAATTGTCTTCGGCCCTCAGAGGGTGAGACAATTGTCCTCTTGACTTCCACACCCTCCTGCTTCTAAGTGACCCTTTGGGATTCATCAGTGGTGAGATGCTTGGGTATTTAACCAGGCTCCGCTAAGGAAGGGCTGTGACCAGTCTAGATGGGGAATAGGGCTGGGAGGCAGGGGAAGGGAGGCCAGGGGGTAGTTCTACCCTGGACCCGTTCTCCAAAAAGGGTACCTTTGCCACAACAATCTTGTTGAAGTACATGTTGATGTGAGTGGTGTTACGACAATGAACGCATTTCAATACAACTGAAATATGCAATTGGAGGAAGAGTGGTCAGTCCGTCAAAGTCTCTCTGAAGGGGTCAGAGGTTAGTGGCTCTGTGTGATCCACACTGAGGTCCACTGCACCTGGCTTAGAACCAGCTGTTGGCTCTGCCACCTGCAAGGTGAAAATGCTGGAAGAATCACCCCTCTCTGGAGGAGGGAAGTTTAGGGCAGGCACGTTCACCTCTGGTGCTGTGTGGGTGCTGCTCATGCTAGAGGCTGCGGTGATTCTCAGAGCCCAGGTGTGGGACTGTTTGGTTCCTGGAGATGAGTTGCTTTGCCAGGGGCCGCCTCTCCTCCTGGGAGTGAAAATACACCTCCATCCCTTCTGGGTGAGGACTGAGAGGACCAACAGGGCCATATCAGCTATCACTTCATGCAGGCAACAAAAACTCCAGAACAGTTTTTGAATGTGGGACTGAAGGTCATGTCCACAATGCAGGCAAACTCCCTTTCAGGAGGCTCACCTCTGCACCAGAGAGATCAGTCAGCAAGGACAAGTGTTTGTCACTGTCTCATTCTGTACCAAGTATCAGCCACACTCTGAAGCCATCCTCAAGTTCAAGGGCAGCTGGCTCTGCAAGGGTGAATTAAACTGGCATTTGGAAAGCTGTTAATGAATGAGCTTAGTCACTTTCTTTGTAACGGGAAGTCTTGAATTTATTGACAAGGTGACTTTAGTGATATATGGGCCCCCAAACTTTGGTGGTTTTTTTAGAGATAGAGAGTATGCATGAGTGGAGTGGGGATGGAGAGAGGGAGAGAGAATCTTAAGCAAGCTCCATGCTCAGCACAGACGTGGGGCTCAATCTCATGATCCTGAGATCATGACTTGAGCCAAAATCAAGAGTCAGATGCTTAACCCATTGAGTCACCCAGGCGCCCCTGGGCCATAAACTTTTGAAAGTATTTTTTTTCTCATTCCGTAATTCTATTTACCCAACAACAAAAACACAAAAACAAAAACAAAACTGGGAGGGCAGAGTGGAGAAGGAACACAATACTTTCTTCAGGCTCCAGGAGAGAAAATCCCCATAGTTAGCACTGAAACCCAGCAGAGGAAGGCCTGGAACTGGCTCTGTAGTTGGGGCGGGGCCCAGCGGGTGGGACTGTGCAAGGAGGCTGGACCTTGGGCAGGGCCAAAGCTCTCAGCAGGCGGCCTCCTCCCCCACCATCCTTCTGGGGAGTTACCGCGCATGTTGCAGACTTCTGGGCTGCCGTCATGCCAGACAATCTTCTTTTGCAGATGACATTCTCCTTGGGCACCATGTCAACCCCCAGTTTTTGCCCAACAGTTTAGAAATCCCTCTTTCTTTAAAACATTTTCATTTGCAGAAGTGGACTAATCCACAGGCAAGCTGAACCAGAGGTGGAGCCACCACAAGGTGTGGTTGACAGTGGGGATGACAGTAGGAATGGGGTCTCCCGGGAGTGGAGGAGTATCACCCAGGGGCCCCTCATTCAGGTATGTGCGTGTGCACGTGGGCATGTGTACGGGGATCTGTGTGTTTGCAGGTGTGTATTTCAGTGTGTGTCTGCAAGTGTGCCTGTGTCCTGACATGTGTGTTCCTGTGTATGCATGGGTGTGTATGTGTGCATTTTGCCTCCTTCATTAACACGAAGATCCTGGGGTCCAGTCCTCTGCACCCAAGTCTTCCTTGAGTTCTCTTTGCTCCCAAACCAGCTGAGAAAAGAATAAATATTTCAGCAGTGAAAACCTTTAGTAACTTGGAGATGGAGATCGGTCCACAGAAGGATCACGTTCCGCTCACCACTCTGATTGGCTCCCGTGCCTCAATAACACAGGGCTAAGCCAATGAATGGTTGGCATTCCCCCCAGCAACCCCAGTTGGGTCAGAGTTGGGCACGTGACCATGTTGGTCCAATCAGAGTAAAGATAGGACTTTTTTTTTTTTTTAAATAGACTTCGTGTTTTAGAACAGTTTTGTTTCACAACAGCATGGAGCAGAAGGTTCAGAGATCTGTCCCGCTCCATGCATAGCCTTCCCCGTTATTAACAGCCCCCAGCAGAGTGGGACATTGCTGCTATTGATGAACCTGCATTGACACACGATGATCACCCAAAGTCCCTAGAGTGCCTCAGGGTTCCCTCTTGGCGTAGCACGTTCTGTATGTTCGGGTAAATACATAGGGCAGGTATCCATCATACAGAGGATTTTCACTGCCTTAAAAATCCTCTGTGCTCTGCCTATTCATCCCTCCTTCCCCAATCCATGGCAACCACTGATCTTTTTGCTGTCTTCAGAGTTTTACCTTTTCCGAAATGTCATGTAATTGGATCCATATAGTTTGCAGCCTTTTCATATTGGCTTCTTTCACTTAGTAATATGCATTGAAGTTTCCTCCATGTGTTTTTATGGACCGATAATTCATCTTTTTAGAACTGAGTAATATTCCACCTGTCTCAATGTGTCAAAATTTATTTCTCCACTTACCTACTGAAGGATATCTTGGTTGCTTCCAAGTTTGGCATTTTAAATAAAGCTGCTATAAACATCCATCTGCAGGTTTTTGTGTGGATGTAAGGTTTCAACTCCTTTCTCATGTAGAGAATGAGCGTGACAGCGTGGGCTTCATCAGGAGCTATGGTGCCACATAAGGCTGGGTGAGTCAGGGTCTTCCATGGTTTTCATCTGTCCAGCAGCCTCCATCCCAGAATCCTCTAAGCAGCTACGCCCCACTGAGGATGTCTTACGTTTGATTGAATTATCAGCTACATCCAAGACTATGAACTATTTTTAAGTGTAAATGCAGCTCAGTTTTTCATATACACACACCCATCTAGGACAGCTCTCAACCAAAGATATAGACCATTTCCAAGAAACAGGAGGCTCCCCCAAATGCCTTCTGATTTGATGTCCATCCAGAATTAACTACCATTCCGATTTCTGTTATCATAGATTAATTTTGAAATTAGTTTTGCTTTTCCCTGAATTTCATATAAAGGAGGTCCTACCATATCCAGTCTTCTCTGTCTGTTTTTTTTTCTTCTTTGCTCCTCAATACATCTGTCAACGTGTCCATGCTGTTCCTGTAGTGGAGGTTCCTCCCCCTCCTCTTCCTCCTCCTCCTCCTCCTCCTCCTTCTTTTTTAGGTTTATTTGTTTATTTGAGGGGAGCAGGAGGGACAGTGGGAGAAAGAAACATAAGTAGACTCACTGCTGAATGTGGAGCCTGATGAGGCGCTTGATCCCAGGCTACTGAGATCACGAGCTGAGCTAAAACTGAGAGTTGGATCCCTAACTGATCACGCCACCTAGGCACCCCCATTCCTTCTTTTTTTTTTACACATAGCATCCCACTGTATGTATGAATAGAGTCCATTCTACTGTGAATGCATATTGGTTTTAAAGTGTTTTATTTTTTTCCTATGTAGGAATATGGCTGCTGTGAACATGTGTATGTGTCCCTTGGTGAACATGTGTGCTCCTTTCTCTGGGGAAGATTTCTAGGGTAGGAGGACAGGGTCATAGTAGAGGTGGAAGTTTAGCTTAGGAGATGATGCCAGACATTTTCCAAAGTGGTTGTAGCAATTTTCCCTTCCATCAACAGCATAGGAGGATTCTAGTTGTCCCACATCTTTGCTGACACTTGGAATCTGTCTAAAAATTTTAGCCATTTGGTGGATGTGTGGTGGTCTTTCTTGACTTTAATTCATACCTCCCTTGTGATCATGATATGAAACTGATTTTTACATGTTTATTGGGTATTTGGATCTCCCTTTTGTTAAAGTCTGTTCAAATCCTTCATTTCTTACTTAATCGGTTGGCTTTTCCTTACTGATTTGTAAGAATTTTCTATGTATTTTAGATACAGCCCATTGTTGGATATACATGTCGCAAATGTCTTCTTATGATCTGAGGCTGGCTTTGTTACTCCCTTTCTCTCTATTAATAGTATTTTTGATGAATGGAAGTTATGAATTGTACTGAAGTTTGGTTTATCCATCTTTTCTTTTACGGTGAGATTAAGAAATCTTTGCCCACCCTTGCGTGCAGTTTGATAGTTTCTGTTAATCAAGCAGCCAAAGCAAGCTCACTGGGAATTTGTCCCCAAGTTTAAATAGCTTGAAGAGAAAGCAGCAAAATCCAGTTGGGTCTTCAGGCTCCACAGCGCATATGCTCGTAAACCTTACACTATATCGCCTTTCCGCCATCAGGACTCTTCATTGCAGGTGACTGGAATCTGGTTCTTAAGGTAAATAGGGAATTTGTTGGTTCATGTAACTTAAAGGTCCAAGAGTATCTGGCTTCAGGCATGGATGGATCCAGGTACTGGCTGTGATATTATTAGGATCAAGTCTTGTTCTTCAACTCATGGTTCTGCTTTCCTCTGTGTTGGCTTCATGGGTAGGAAGGTTCTTTTCTTCTGTAAGCACAGCTGTGGCATTCTATCTTCCATTGATGGCCACAAACATATTCCTATTTCCCATGCTCATCTTTACTATGACCTTGACTTTCATGCCACTGAGAGATGGTTCTAGGTCTGCTCTCCTTGAATCTGGGCAGTCCTGTGACTTCAGAGACCAGGTCGGAAAAGACAGTGCAGCTCTTTCTTTTTTCTCAGGAATACTTTCCTTTGGAGCTCTGAGCTGGTAACAAGTCCAGCTGTCCTGTGGCTGCCCTGCTAGAGGCCACAGCCTCATCAGGGTCCCAGCCAGCAGCAAGCATGAGATTGAGACTGAATGAAGCTAATTCTGGGTGATTCCTGACCCTAGCTGTCGAGACATCTCCAGCTGTGGATACCTTCTAGCTGAGGCATCAGATGTTGGTGTACACAATTCGTCTGCATCCCTGATCCACAGAATCTATGAGATAATGACATGGTTATTTTAAACCCTTACACTTTGGAGTAATTTGTGGTGTGCTAATAGTAAGTGGAATGCCAGACTTATCTCCTAGCAGTGCCATGGCCCTACGAGAAAGAGGGTCTTCTTCCCAGCTGTCCAGAGGCAGGGCAGTCGTCAGACCAGGTTGGGTCACACTCCGTCCTAAGCCAGTGGCTATATTCAGGAGATAACATGCTCTACTGGGCCTGGACCACATGCCCGCTGGGAGTGGGTCAGCCCTGGGAACTGCCATGGTGTTTGGTAAAGAGAGAGTTGCTTTCCCAAGGTAAAACTGGAATGATGTAGGGGAAAAGTGGTGGCTGGAAGATGGGCAGGTAGAAATAACAGTTGCTCCTTCAGCAATTTACTACAACAAATGAGCTTAATTTTTGAGTGAATAAAAGCAAACTCACCACACGGTGCTACAGATGCAGCCGGGGCCCTGGGGGCTGGGCACTTCGCTTCTTCCCCACAACCCTCCACTATGGATCCCACTGCTAGATCTCACATCTCCATCCACTCGGCCATAACTAATCTACCCATTTGGCTGATGGGAAGACTGAGCGACAGAGGAGAAGGCTTAAGCTGACCCCAAGCAGAGCAGGAGGGAGGAGTGGGGACCGAGCGCCAGGTGCTGACCCAGGAGCCCTTCCTCCAGGCCAGGCAGACGTCAGCCACGGGCACGTACTGACCACCAGGACACCTGCGGTCATCGGTGGCTTCCATGGCTGATTGGCCACTGGGCTAATCCTTGCCCCATCCGTGGGGAGGACCCCCGACAGGCTGAGGAAGACCCAGGCCCAGATGCAGTAGGTGTATGGAGCGGTCAGAGGCACACCAGCCGCTCACGACGACTGCCGCCGACCCCCAGGGGGGTAGGACTCGGCGTCCCCGTGCGTCACCCGGAGGAGAACCAGCACCACGGCCTCCAGGACTGAAGAGCCCAATGTTGTCTGAGCAGCTGAGGGCTCGGTGGACGTCTGGGCCTCTCTTGCTCCTCTCACCGCACGGTCCTCTCTGAGTGATGCGCTCAAGGCCCGAGAAGGCGGAGAGGCCCCGAGCGTGTCCTGGCAGGCCCCACGTCAGAAGGACGGCCTGTCTCCCTCTCTGGAGCGCTGGCCCGAGAGAGACGGCCACAGCTCCCGACTTTTGCCCAGATGCCCCGACCTGTGAAGTCCCGTCTAACTTGGGCAGGAGGCGCCGAGGCATCAGGCCGTGCCCGCGTCGGCTCAGCCCTCGGCCCCCAGCG
>LNAC01000191.1:1005669-1136524 GCA_002007465.1 Ailurus styani
CGGGGCAGCCGTGGCAATTAGAGGATTATCTATAGTTTGAGGGAGCTTCGACCCCTCTGCCGTCTGTGGAAATTAGCTGCCTGGCTTCCAGGGCACACAGATTTAATTGACAAAATGCATCAAATGGAAATTCCAGTCTTAGACCCAGTCTTAGGGCTAAGGAGCTATATGTTTGCCTGAGCAGTTCCCTTCCCCTCTCTGTGACTCACATGTGTCCTATCTGAAGAGTAAGGAGGCTGGACCCGGGCAGATGTTTAAAAGTGGTGGCCTGTGGGCTGAAATCAGCTTAAGGAGGGAATCTGTCCTGCACAGTATTTTGTTTGTTTGATGAGTTCTTTCCCTGACTTGTGATCATAGGATCTGTGTGTTTCATGTTTGTTACCTTGTCTAATTCTCCCAGCCATGAGATAGATACACTTATTCCCACTTTACTAATAGGGAAACACAGGCCAAGATGGCTTAAAGGACTTCCTGGGTCACCTGCCTGGCAGGAGGAAAGGGAGGATTTGAACCCAGGTGGTCTGACCTCGAGAGCCACTGCTGCCAACATGATACATCTGTGCCAAACTTGTTTTTATAATTATCATTTTTAGAAGCACACCATTAAAAATAATTGCCAGAATTTTAATAGTATGTATTTTATATGAAACACAGCTTATAGGGGCACTTGGGGACTCAGTTAAGTGTCTGACTCTTGATTTCCACACAGGTCATGATCTCAGGGTCATGGGATTGAAATCTCATGTCCGGCTCCGTGCTCACTGGGGAATATGCTTAAAGATTCTCTCTTTCCCTCTTCTTCTGTCCCTCCTCCCATGCTGTCTCTCTAAAATAAAAAAAAGTAAATAAGTCTTTAAAAAACAGAAAAAGCAAATAACATAGCTTATAGGTTAAAATAATTGAGCTCTTTCTGTACTCAGTCTACATTTACTCCTTGCTATAAGCAGCTAGTACCGACATCCGCTTAGGATGGAACATTCTTCTCCGGTTCTGCCAAACCACCAGTCCCAGAATCTCATTGCTGTGGCTGAGTATCATTTCCTTATTGAATTTTCCCTTTTAATGATGCTTGGATTGCTGTACTCTTTGATTTACTCTTTGACTTAGCTGCCGGGTGCTGGTAGGCATTTGGGTTTGTAACGTCTGAGCTCAACGTTTTCTTTGTCTTTGCCTGTTGTTGGAAAGTTTGGTTTCATGAGAAAATAGCAACAAAACAAATTTACCATTTATCTAGTTAAGAGATATGCAGATACTCTTCAATCGTAGCTTTCTAGGTATTTATGTCTAATGTTTAATATGCAAGAAGCGACCTTCTCTATTTAGGTATGATGGAATAACATAGATCAGACAAAGATAATACTTAGCAAAGCTTAGTAAACTGAAAGAATGGAAGGGGGGAAGAAAGACTCTTGAAAGCATCCAAAAGCAACCCAGGCTGCTAGAACTTGGGGGTCCATGACTCCAAAGAGAAGTGATACACACACACTGAGCCCCACATTCTTCACCCCTTCTCTCCTCGTGCTAGTTGTCAGTTTGTAAGTGCAGGGGTGTCCTGAGAGCAGAATGTGGCAGCGCAGAGCTCTGTGCTAAGTTCACATATCTGTTGAGATAAGGGTTGACATTTGAGGCTGCCAAGAAATCCAATATTGGGGGCCCAAGACATCAGAGAAAATAGTCCCTTCAGTGGTAAGTTTGACCTTCTGCAGCACTTTCAAGAAGGTATTTGCTGATTCCTAAGCTTACAGAACAAGATGCCTGGGAAATCAAGACAAAAGTGGGTTGCAGAGAAGCTGAGAAACTTAGTGGTGTGTTCACCAATACCACATGACCCTAACAACACATATTAGAGTTCAAGGCTCAAAAAACAGGAGTCCTGAAGAATGTTCAAGTCTTATAGTTGCAATCCTAGAAGGACTTTCTCTAGGAGTAAGTTCAAACCAAGATGAACTAGACCTGGTAAAGACTGTCAATATGCCTTAAATGATATTAACTCCAGATTTAATCAAGGAAATCTTCTCCCTCCCCATCATTGTGGCTGGTGGAAGAATTCACTCTCTAAGGGAAGACAACATCATTAAGGAACACTAAATTTTTCAAGTGAGGCATCCAGAATTCATAAAAAGTTACCAAACAAAACACACGCAGGAGCCAATGACCAAAACCAAGTTGTGAAAAAAACAGGATACAGGAAAAGACTCATAGATGACAGGTGCTGGAATATACCAGAGAAGAACTTTGAAATAATTACTATCCATGTGCCAACACTGGGAACATTTTATCAGAGAAAGACAATTTATACACAGAGTCAGATGAACAGTCTGAAACTGAAAAATAAAATAAGTAAAATAAAAAATCACAAAAGATTGGTGTGTCACCAGTTTAGTCAAAGAAGAAAATAAGTTTGTTGAACATATCCACACTGAAACATGGAATAGAAACATGGAAAATGTGAAATATTGTGAAAAGTTCAAAGATATGTGTAATTGAAAATCTAAAAAAAAAAAAAAAGAAAAGGAGGACTATGTTGCAGAAGCAAAACTTAAAGAGATTTTTAGGATTTTCCCAAAGCCAGTGATGAACCACATCAAGATGCAGATTGAAGAATTCTTACGATGATGGGACACCTGGGTGGCTCAGTCTGTTAAGCAGTTGCCTTTGGCTCAGGTCATGATCCCAGGGTCCTGGAATCGAGTCCCGCATCAGGCTCCTTGCTCGGCAGGGAGCCTGCTTCTGCTTCTCTCTCTGCCTCTGCCTGGCACACTGCCTGCTTGTGCTCTCTCTCTGACAAATAAATAAATAAAATCTTTAAAAAATGAACAGTCTTCAAACTTAAAAAAAAAGAAGAATTCTTACGATAATAAAACAAGGAAACACACACTTGACTCCAACATAGTGACATCGCCAGCAATGAAGATAAAGAGGAAATCTTGAACTCAGCTGGAGAAAAAACACACATCACCTTCGCAGGACAAATGATGATAAACAGCTGACTTCTCAATGAGTGCAATGGAGTGAAAGGGTAATGGAATGCAGCTGAAAGAAGAAAGCCCAACAATTCACAATTTTATACCCATCAGAAATATACTTTGAAGATGAAATAGAGCACTTGTTAGATAATGTGAAGGGAGAAACAGTGAAGGGAGTTATCAAGGTAGAGGGGAAATGATTTCAGATGAAAATTCAGAAAACACATGGAAGAATGAAAAGTCATAGTCTGGGTAAAATGTGGGCATGTTTAATGAGTTCACAAAACAATAATAATAATGATAATGTCCTGCTGGGTTTATAATACACATGAAATTAAATTAAACTGTGGTAATAGAAACATCCAGAAGGATGCTAAGTGGTGGGCCAGGGTCCTAAGGCTCTTGGTTGTTCAGGAAGTGGTAAGGTTCTATTTCAGGGCCAACTCTAACCAGTGGAGGGTATATGTCCTAATCCCTAGTACATGCATTAAAATAGTAACAAAGCCACCAAAACAAATAGTCTAATTGATGTTTACAAAATAGAATAATAAAAATAATTGACAGTACAAAACAGGGCAGGAAAGGAGAGGAAAAAGGTGATATAAACAGAAAACAAATGGTAAGGAAGTGGACTTAAATCATAGGAATAATTACATTAAATGTAAACAGAAAGGCTAAAAGGCCGGTATTGCTTTTTCATCTGTAGAGAAACATGGATCTCTTTCTCACCTACTACAGTGCTTCAAAGGTTGATGTGCTTGTGAGTCACTCGAGGAGCTAATGGAAATGTGGGACTCCCCCAGGCCCAAGCTCAATATTTAGGGGATATGAGAAGCTGCATTTATGATAAGCACAGACCTGTCTTGGAGGGAATGCGAGGGAACAGGAATGAGTATAAATTGAATGCACATAGTTAGATCTTGCAGAGCTTAGAACTTAGCAAGGGGATAATGCAAGCACACAAGTAAATGCAGGAAATCGTAAAAGAATTGTCTTCAGCAAGGGACCCTTGCCCTTGTGCAAATGACCCAGAGTCCAAGATCTTTCACCATCTCACATATTCAGGTCTTGACCACTGGGCACAGACAAGCTGTGAGTGGGATCCAAGGTGGGCAGGGATCCATCCCCGTACTCACCTATTGATTGATGGAGTTCAAGCACAGGAAGTTAACCTGGGGCTGGAGAAGGCACCTGACACCATGGGGACACCTGGTTCCATCTCGTTCAGGACACTGGCTCCCCAGGGGTCATCTGTGCACCCGCCCAAGGCCCTGCTAGGGACAGAGCCCAGATGGGGAGTTTCAAGGCCAATAGCAGCTGGCCTGGTCACTGGCTCCTGGTCTCCCTAAGGGTCTGGGTCCTTGGCAGGTGAAGGTAAAATAGGGATTTCGATAGGTCAGGAGGAAAAAAAAAATAGGTCAGGAGGGGTTGCACCAGCCCTGATGGGTTGGGAAGCTCTTTCTGTGACCACACCAATGTTCGGGGTGGGCTTCTAGATCCACAAAGCTGGACCTGAAAGGGTCCCTTGAGGCAGAATCTACGTGGGGTAAGGGGTGCAGTCCTGTCCTGCCTCAGGCTGTCCAGGGCTGGCACATGTCCAGGGCTGTGGGTTTCTCCTGGTGAGCTTGCTGGGGTTGGAGGGGTAGCTCCAGAGTTCTAGGCATAGGGGCCCTATGTCCTAGGTCTCACCAGGGAGGTATCGGTGGCAGTGAGTCTGGCCATGATAATTTGTTTAACTTCACAAAAAAAAAAAAAAAGAAAAGAAAAGAAAAGAAAAAAGAAAGAAAGAAAGAAAAAGAAAGAAAAAGTAGGTAGAATACAAGTGATTTTCTCCTTTGTCTCTTTTCAATTTTATACTGATAAAGTTTTGTCCTTTTTTGTGCAGTTGTAGGTTTGTTTTTTCATTTCAATACCATTTTTTTAAACACAGCTGTCCCACAGAGTTACATTAGTTTCAGAGGTACGACGTGTGGGACAGGTTCATCCAATGATGCTGTGCTCACTACGAGGGTAGCTGCCATCTGTCCCATACAGCGCTAGGACAATACCATGGACTATTCCCTATGCTGTGCCTTTTCTTACATGACGTGTTCATTCCATAACTGGAAGCCTGTGTCTCCCTCTACCCTCAACCTGTTTTGAAAAACCCCTCACCCCCAAGCAGATTTAGGTTTATAGAAAAAAATGGAACAAAATGTACAGAGTTCTCAAACACCCCTTCAATCCCCTCCTTCCCCTCCTTTCCCTAATTATTAAAGTCTTGTGTTAGTAGGGAGCAGTCGTTGCAATTGATGAGCCAATATTAATGCATGATTATTAACAACAGTTCATAGTTTACACTAGGGTTCACTCTTTGTGTTGTTTATTCTACAGGCTCTGACAAATGTATGAAGGTCATACCCCCCACTGCAGTGAGAAGAGCTTCATTGCCCTAAAAATCCTTCGAGCTCTCCGTATTCATCCCTCCCTCCCCCAGAATCCTGGGCAACCACAGTTTCCCTGATCTACAGTCTCCATCGTTTTCCCTTTTCCAGAATGTCATATAGTTGAAATCATACAATCTGTAGCCTTTTCAGATTGGCTTCTTTTATTTAGCAATGTGAATTTACATTTCCTCCACATCTTCTCATGGCTTGATAATATTCCATTGTCTGGATGTATCACTGTTTATTTATATTTTATTTTATTTTATTTTATTTATTATTTGCCCCAGGGGTACAGGGCTGTGAATCATCAGGCTTACACCTTTCACAGCACTCACCATAGCATAAACCCTCCCCAATGTCCATAACCCAGCCACCCTATCCCTGCCCTCCTACCCCCCAGTAACCCTCAGTTTTATCACTGTTTCTTATCCATTTACCTATTGGGGCTATCTTTGGTATATTTCAAGGTTTGGCAATCATGAATAAAGCTGCTGTGAACATCCGTGTGCAGGATGTTGTCTGGACTCATGGTTTCAGCTCCATCACGTAAATGCAAAGAGCACTATTGCTGGGTCATATGGCGAGAGCAAGTTTAGTGCTGTAAGCAACTGCCAAACTGTCTCCCAAAGGCTCTTTTGTCTTTTTCAGACTTTAAAATTAATTTCTATGGCCCCCTATGGTGCTCAGAGAGATTAATTTTAGAAGACCCAGCACTGGAGACTTCATCATGAATTCACAAAAATCTGGGAGGAAGAGAAAACCCCAGAAGTCTCCAGGCAGAAGGAGTTACTCTCAAATTCAAGACCAGGACTCAGAAAGCAACCCTGAGGCAAGAAGAGAACAGTGCCTTCAAACTTCTTAGGAAATTCGCTCCCAGCGTAGAGTGTGAATCACGGCCACATTATAGATCAAGGGCAAGGTCAGAATAAAGACGTTGACCTGCAAGGTCATAGAGAGTCATCTGCTCCGTGCCCTTTCTCAGGAAGCCATGGGAGGAGGAAGGGCTGCACCAGCAAGGAGTGGGTCAAGAAAGTGGCCCCTGTGGGACCCAGACAGGGACGTGGGAGACCCTTCCCCAGGGAGAGGGGCGGGGTCTCCAGGATGAATCAGAGCACCAGGGGGACTTCGGGATCACTGCTCTGAAGCAGATCTGGAGAGCAGCCCTTCCCTGCAGGGAGGTGCCAAGGACACCGTCACCCTGTCCCTTTCCCTGACAGTGTGAGCAGGCTGAGGGGTGGGTTACAGGCAGGGCAGAGAATGTAGGGATGGATGAGTGACAGCAACGTAGAAAACACAAGACGTAGGAGAAAGTCAAGGTCATTGCTCATTTTAGAGAAGCAAAACACAAATTTGTAAAGGGGACAATTGAATTTCACATCACACAGCTCATCTGTGGATGCTTTTTGCTCAACAATGGTTGTGTGAACGGTGCATGTCCCTCAGGTACCACAGAGTCTTGATTTGACTGGCAGGATGCCAGGGGAGGGCAAAGGTGTGAGTGGGGTACTCTGTGGACTGAATCCTCATAATTCTGTTTCATAGCAGGAAGGCGGGAGGTAACGAACTAGCAAAATAAACAGGAAGCTCCATAAACATATTACTTAGGAATACAGAAGTGGATACTCCTGGAAACACTAAAATTGCTAAAAATGGTTGTTTCTGGAGAACAGAAATCAGTAGCAAGCGGCAGGGTTTTTAGCCTGCAGGTTTTTACTCTCAGCCTTGTAATCCAATAATCCTCTTCAACTTTGATAAAAAATTATAATTAAATTAGAAGGAATAGGTATTTTGGGGTGTAGATTTTACATATAAATAAAAACAGGCCACGTCATGGTCTTAATTGCTTTTCTTCCTCCAGGATATGGTTTTGGTTCTCGCATGACACATGCAGCCTGAACTTTCTTTCGTTCACTGTGCCATATTCCTTTGTGACATCACCGCCACTGTTCTTGACCCATTTGACTGATAGACATTTGGGATCTTCCCGAGTGTTCCCTCTTCTGGACAAGCCCACAGTGAACATCTCGGCGCGTGTAGGCATGTGTGTGTTTTCTGTAAGTTCGACTCCTAAGACCGTCCAAGCTGATCAGAGGTGTTCATGGGTAATGCCAAGTCACCAAGCACTTGTCTAAAGAGCCAAAAGAACAGAACATGTTAAAAAAAATCTATCAGAATAAAACTAGATTTTCTTTTCTTTTTTCCCCTTTATTGAGAATTCTACGGTTGATTGCTTCCACCATATGTCTCCTCAACCTCTCTGTACCCTCTATATATTTCTTCCACAAACACTGACTGATTGCTCTATTTTCCAGGCCCTAGCTGTGACACGGGCCACATGGTGACAGAGGGCACAGGCCCTGTCTTTGAGAACCTGAGGGTGGGAAAGAGATGTGTGAAGAGATGACTAAGGGACAGACAAGGAAGGTCATGGCAAAAGAAACAACAGCTGTGGGATCACAGGCCTGAGTGACCACCTGGCCACCTTCTCAGGACGTCTCTGTCTCCCTCCCTCCAGCAGCTCCGTCCAGAAGCCTCTGAACCAGAGACACCTCTCCTTCCTCTCTGCTCTTCCAACCCCAATGTGGCAGCACACGCTCCTCCTCACACATCTTTTGGCCCCTGCCTGGCTGCTCCCAGACTGTCTGCTCCCCTCAGGGCCCCTGAGGGGCTTGCCCACAGGTGGGCCCCATCTGCCACCCCTCAGCTCAAGGTGGCCAGTGGCTTTTCATCTCCCATAGAGTAAAAGCCAGTGACACTACAGGGAGTTATGAGCTGAAATTCTGTGTCCCCCCCCAAACTCATATGTTGAAAGCCTACCCCACCCCCAACATGATGGTATTAGGAGAAGGGGCCTTTGGGATGGGATTAGGTCATGAGGGTGGAGCCCCCATGAGTGGAATTCGTGCCCTTGTAAGAGTCACAAGAGAGCTTGCTCCTCTTCTCTCCTACCCATCACGTGAGGATACCGGAGGTCTGCAGTCTGCCCGCTGGGAGAAGCCCTGGAACCCGCTATGCCGGCACCACGATCTCAGACTTCCAGTCTGCGTAACTGTGAGCAGTACATTTCTGATGTTGAGAGACCGCCCCATCTGTACTGCTTTGTAGAGCAGCTCCAAATGACCAACATGCAAGGATCCTCAAAGGCCCATAGGATCTTGTTCCTTCCTCCACATTTTCTGTCTTGGAGTAGGACGCCAGGTCAGCACCAAAGAGAGATGGAGAAAGATAGCTTGTTGACCACAACAGGAGAGGAACTTGCCCTTCCAACCCCAAACAGCCAGAACAGAACATTCTTTTCCTTAAACAGTGACCAAGTTCGCTAGAAGATCCCTGCTCTTGTGCTCACTGCAAACATCGTTATTCTAGAACAGTGAATGTGTTAGGACTATTGCTGGCTTGTTTGGTGTTTTGACTTAATAATTATACTGTTTCAAGTGGTAGCTTTATACACAGGAAGCAGGTTACCACCGCCAGCTTCTTGTCTCCCAAGTGTGACGGAAACACAAAATGATGGAGGCTCCCTGCCCTTGGTCACCAGAAAGCTGGAATGGAGGTGGACTTGATTCCCCTCAAGACAGCCTCTGGGGAGACATCCCAGGCTGGAGGGAGCTGACATGAGGCCAAGAGGGTCTCGGTAGCAATGCTTACCCACAGCTGAGTCCAACTTGGGGCTGAAGAGCCCTGCTCCACATGCTTGGAGCTCAGCTGGCCAGGAGCAGGGACAGGGTCCCACCTGTGCAGGACCAAGTCCAGGCCTGAGGACAAGGTGGAAGGCTCCTGACAGGCTGGCTGGAGCAGTATTCCAAGCTGGTTCCATGCTCCTGTCACGGAGACTGAGGACAGAGGACAGAAGGCCCAGTAGGGCTTTTCAGCTTCCATGAGGCACGCCCAAGGGCCCAGGCTGCTTTTTGTCTGGTTTTCTTTTTTTCTTAAGGAATGCTATATAGGGCACCTGGGTGGCTCAGTCGGTTAAGCCGCTGCCTTCGGCTCAGGTCATGATCCCAGGGTCCTGGGATCGTGTCCCACATCAGTTCCCTGCTCAGCAGAGAGCCTGCTTCTCTCTGTCCCTCTGCCTGTCGTTCTGCCTACTTGTGCTATCTGTTTGTCTGTCAAATAAATAAATAAAACCTCAAAAAAAAAAAGGAATGCTATATAATGTCCTGAGCCTACTTAGTGCAATATGGATATTTTAGGGTTTTTTTTTCAGGTTTCGATTTTAATTTCACAACTAATATAAAAATATATTTTATTAAAATGGAAATAGTTTGGAAGTATATAAGATAAAAATATCCCGCCCTTCCACAATTCCACAGCCTTCTCATATTAAACTCTATTATTATTTCAGTATGAATTCTTCTAACCTATTTTGTATGCACATACCTCTAGAAATGGGAGCATCCAAATACATGCATGTAAGATATGCATACATATAATTATTTTTTACTTACTCTTTACAAAAAAGATGCCTTGTTTGTAATTCTCTGTAAACACATATTGGCCTACCTTGTTCCTTTAAGTGATGATGTAGTAATGTGTAATATGGATGGACTATTGATCATTGTGTTGTAGATATGTGAATATTTTCCATTTGTGTACTCATTCATTCATTCGTTTACTTTTGCTGTTACTGATATTACCATAGAGAAATCTTTGGGCATATATTTTTAAAGATTTAATGGCATCCTTTGTTATGCAGAAGTTTTAAAGTTTAATGCAGTAAACTGTAAAAGAAACTCAACTTGAGCCAATTTGAGCAGTTCATACAACTGGAAAAGTTAGACGTCGGTTTCCAGGTACCGACGGATTCAGGGGCTCAAACAGTGTATTCAGGATCCTGTTACTTGCTCTCTGTTCATGATAGTGTCATTTTGGGGCTCTCTGGAGCTTCCAGAAATTCCCAAACCAGCCATATTTCTAGTCCACTTAAAAAAAAAATTCACTAGAATAATGAAGCCTCAGTCTCGAAGGCAGTTTAAACACTAGTGTGTCTGCCCCCCCCCCGCCCCTAACACATAACAAGAAGGCTAAAGGTAGTTAGCTTTGAGAGTGATTTAGTAACACAAAATGTGAGGTCCAGGGGGGATCTCTGTAATTCTGTCCGCCTCTCAGGGTAGTCCTCACGTGGCTGCTTCATCTCTAAGCACCATGTGGTCACACACACCCTGCAGTGAAGCAGGCCAGGAAACCTCTTGTGCAGCACGTCTTTCTTTCACCGGATCTGGCAAATCTTTCCCAGGACCGCCCCCTCCCCACCCACGCCCCCCAACAGGTGCTACCTTGGATTCTATTGGCTAGAGCCAGTCACGTGCTCATGACTCACTGCAAAGGAGGATGGGAGTGCAAGTGCTTCGCTCCCTCTAGGCTGGGGGCGGGGCTGGGCTGGCAGGAATAAGGGGCGGGGGAGCTGTTGGATGGACACCCAGCAGTACCTGCCCCCGGGGAGCATCTCTCCCAGTCACTCCTGCCCCAGAGATGGGATTCACTCTGCTTGGACTGGCTCTTGTCATGTGCTCATCCGGAACCCCTTCTGGGTCTGGGGGATTCGCCAGCTGATTGGCTAGAGCAGGTCACATGACCACCCTTAGACCCAGCCGCTCAGCCTGCACTCCGTGAATGGGCAGTGGGAGAGTGACTCTCAGGTTACCAGAAGATGGGGGGACATGTCCTGGAAACTGCAAACAGGAGAGAAGCTGCGCGAACAGATAATAATCACTGTTCAGAATACTGTCGATTTCTGAGAGTGAGTTTCTGGCGAGTTTCCCCACTTTCTGTCCACTCTGTCATCCTCTCAGAGTGAACGGTGGAAAGGACTTGTTAATGAGCTCTTCTCCTCTTCCTCTGCATTTCCCTTGTTCCCATCCCCTCACACGGGTGCCAAATGTCCCTTTGTCTGTTAGGAGAGAATTCAGTGTCACCGTTGGCCAAGTTGAGTGCCCATTAAAGCCACAATTATCTTTAAAGACCTCACTTCCAGCCTGGGCTTCCGCAGGGCCTCTGGAGAAGTAGGCGACCGTGTGAAAGTTAATGACATCTCCCATCTTCTGCCAGAAGTTCTATTTCTGCTGTCCTAAATGGAAGACATCTAATGTTGCCTTATTCTCCCTACCTACCTATTAGCAGCTTTTGAAGAGTCGGAGCTGCACAAAGGCTCGAAATTGGTGTGTTCCAGCATGGGCTCAGCGACACAAGCAATTTGAATGTCCACGGCTTTAAAATGACTTGGCAGTCTGTTTATAAAATGTCCTGAGGTGTGAAAGGAGGTGAAAACATGCCGCATATGTTCGTGATCCATTGATTGTTTCTGGAGCTAGGTAACCTTTGTCACTAAATCGAGAGAACTGGGACCTGAGCGATCAAATCCGCCATTAAGAGTCCTGCCTTGTTCCCAGGCCTGCTGTACCTTGGGATTCCTGGGGAGAAAAATGAAAGGGAAGGAGGTTTAGCCGTAAATGCAGGGGCCATGCAATCAGGCTGGACAAAGTTTGGCGAGGTGGAGGACTGTTCGTTGCATGGTGACCTGTGACTTTCCCTAACCCCCAGCTGGGTTAAATATAAGGGAGCAAAATGCAAATGACCTTGGGGCTTGGAGACCAGGAGACACCCACAAGGTGCCTGTCCTGCCGTGTCCTGCCGCTGCACAGCTCAGCGCAACAGAGGAGCACGCATGTGGTTGGGGCGGCCACGGGGAAGGACCCTCTCAGCTCATCTTGTCTCAGTGAGAGGTCCCGAGTCTGTGAGCTCCTTCGGGCCAGGGCTGAGGAGTTCCCTTCCCCAGGCCAGCCACTGACTGTGACCAATAATTCACCAGCAGTTTCATGGGGAGAGTGGATGGCAGTTACTGGAACTTTGTATTAAACCAGGAGTGATGGATTAGTAAGTGGTATTGTATATTTAACCTCAGGCATATTGGGTATTTTAGATGAAATTTTATTTAGCAGAAAGTTCGTTTTTACTCTTTAAAATGAAAGTACAATTTTGTGGAATACGTCCTTTGTTTAAAAATCCAAATTTGAGGAGTGCCCGCGTGGGTGAAGTCTCTGAAACTCGGTTTCAGCTCAGGTGGTGATCTCAGGGTTGTGAGATCAAGCCCTGTGTCAGGCTCCATGCTGGGTGTGGAGCCTGCTTAAGATTCTCTCTCTCTTCCTCTCTCTTTGCCCCTCTCCCTCTCACCCTCTCTAAAAAAAACAAAAACAAAAACTGGAACAAAGCAAAAACTCTAAATCTGAGAAACACCCACATACATCAAAGTGGTGTGAACATGTTCATCGAAGCGACAAGTGTCAGGACACATGCTGGTTTCTTATTCTCATATGTGTAACAGATTACCATGAACTTGGTGTCTTAAAACATGAATTTATTCTCCCGCCGTTGTGGAGGTCAGAAGTCTAAAGTGGGTTGGCAGGGCTGCTCTAGGGGAGAATCCATCTCCCTCCCTTTTCTGGCTTCCAGAAGCCGCCTGCATTCCTTGGCTGGTGGCCCGTCCCCCACGCTGACGCCCAGCACAGCAGCATCTTCCCATCTCTCCCCACTTCTGAGGTCACATCCCCTTGTCCTGACTCTGAGTCCCCCACGCTCTTCTGAGGACGCTTGCAATGACGCTGGGCCCACCTGAATCATCCAGGTTACTCTTCCTGTCTCAGGACCTTTGAGTCAATCACAGGTACAAAGGCCCTTTTGCCATGTAAGGTAGCGTATTCGCAGGTTCTGGGGTTTCGGGTGTGGACAGCTTGGGGGGCTGTTAACTCAGCTGACCACAGAAGAATCTACATCAACCGAGACAGACAGGATGTCACTCCAGTAACGAACAGCACCCAAACCTTGGGGACTTCAACAGTGAAGGTCGATTCTCACTCATACTCCACATCCCTCTTGGGTAGCGGGGAGCTCTGCTTTACATCATCCCCACTTAGGGATCAGGTGAGGGTGGCTTATCAGGCAGGTTCTTAGCCTCCGCCTTGAAGTGAGAGGTGGGACTTGTGCTCACATTTCAGTGGTCAGAGTAAGTCAGGTGACCATGACTGCCGGCAGAACAGGGCAGAGAAGGACAGTTGTGTGGGCTGCCTTGGGGGAGGAGAACTGGAAACAATTTAAAACAAATGTGTGACCACCTCACATCCTAGACGTGCATCTCTTAGAGGAGGCCGTGGGACCTGGGGTTTCTTTGCACCGTGTGTACCATGCAGCAGACGTGGGGGTGAGCGACCTCCACGCCACAGTGTGGACAAACCTCTAGTGCATGCCCCTGAGGGAGAAAAAGCAAGGGACAGGACCTCATGTGATGGGAAGGATGGTCTGTGTAAACA
Source organism: Ailurus styani (assembly GCA_002007465.1). Lineage (NCBI taxonomy): Eukaryota > Metazoa > Chordata > Mammalia > Carnivora > Ailuridae > Ailurus > Ailurus styani. The sequence goes on from LNAC01000191.1 coordinate 1,019,365, forward strand.
CGTGCCCGCAAAAATACCATCTTGTCTCTGTGGAGAGTCATGTCCGTGGAACCTGGGAATCCGTTCTGGAACCAGCCACTGAGTGCAGCATGGTGACCGCCTCTGAGGAGGAGGGGTCAAGCCCGGGACTGGGAGGGAACCTATCTGTATTTATAAGGTTTTCAGTTTTTAAAAAGGAGACCACCTTTAATATTTCTTATTTAAATAAGAATTAATTTTAACTTGATTTTTCCAGAGCCTGAGGAGAACACAGAGACCCATCCCTGGGTCCCCATTGCATCCCTACGGGGAGTCACCCCTGTGACTCCCATCCCACGGCTTCACCCAGCACCCAAAGCCCCAGCCTGGGGGCAGGAGTGCCAAGACTCAGCCCAGCCACTTCCTTGCTCTGTGACCTTGGGCAAGTCACTTGCCGTCTCTGTGCTCCAGTTTATTTTTTCACCTGTGAAATAAAGTAGGGTGGTAAGAATTCTCCACATGCCCCATTGCCCTTCCCTGTCCTCTTTCAAGGATCAAACTAGATGTCACATGTGAAAGCATTTTGCACAATTTTGTATAAAGCACTCCAGGAATTATTTTATTATTAAGTCATACATTGGAATCTAAGTAGTAATAATAATGAGATGATAGTTATCCTTCATCATCCAATTGCATTACTAACATTATTGATAATTATTATTAACATGTCTAAAAGCATGATATAAATGGATAACTGGAATAAAGTTCAGAACGTTGACCTCTCTGGGACAAATCACCTTGTCTATGAACTCAGCTACCGCTGTACTAAACTCTCTGAATGTGAGTGCATTTCCCCCATGGAGCACTGCCCTGGTCAGGAACATTGCACCTTCTCCTTGATTCTGAATAACGTCCCCGAATCCCAGTTGCGGCACCTGACACACGGAGTCTGGGTCCTGCGTGTCACCCATGGCTGGTGGAGGGGCAGCTGCCAGGGCAGATAGGGCTGTGTCTTCCTGGGCCCAGCCCCGAGTCCCTTGCCCACCTGGTTTCTCTCTACCCAGGACCTTCCCAGCGCCAAGGACATCGGAGTGGGCCGCCTCTGGGTTAGAAGTGGCTTCCCGAAGCAGTGATGTCGGAGCGGGCCCTCCAAGTGTGGGGCGGAGCCCAAGGGAAGGGTCAAAGCTAGTGAATAATGCAGTTAGAAGGATTATGCCCCAACCATCATTTTAAAAGTGTTCTTTTAATTTTGAAATATTGCGAACAGATAAAAATAAACCCAGCCAAGTGTTAAAAGTTAAACAAAGACGAGGCTGATTTAGAAATGCGGAAAGATCCACACCCTCGATATTTCTGTTAAGTTCTGGGACCCTTTGAAGAAAAGCTTGCTGGTAAGAGTTTCTGCAAGTTCATTAACTCTCGGGAGACAACTAATGTAAATGTGATCATCCTCTTTTTCCCTCTTTTTTTATTTTTTAAAAAATTTGTTTATTTATTAGAAACAGAGCATGCAAGTGGGAGGATGCTTGCAGAGGGAGAAGGAGAATCTCAGGCAGATCCCTCAGTGCAGGGCCCGACATGGGGCTCGAACTCACCACCCTGAGATCATGACCAGAGCAGAAGTCAAGAGTTGGCTGTTTCACAGACTGAACCTGCAGGCACCTCCTCTTTCATCCTCTTTTTAAAAGAAATCAAGTGCTTTGCCCCCAGTCCCACCCTTTGCCTCCATGGCATTTGGGTTCTTGGGAAGAGTCCATATCTCAGGACCTGCAGAGAATTCCTTTTCCACTGCCCCGTGTCATCTGTCGTGTGGCATTGTTTGACTCAGGCTGGGACAATGACCCCTAGCCGTGGCCTCCCTTGAGTGATGGCAGCTGTGTCTTGCCTGATGCTGGGACCTTGGCAGGTGCTTCCCTCCCCCCTGGGTCTGGGGTGGGCCTCTCAGGAGATACCTCGTCTCCAAGCCCCTCCAAGCTGCCGTGGCATCAATCTTTCAGACCCCTCAAATTCAAGGCTTGGGGTGCTGAGGCTGTTAGTGTCCCAGATTTAAGGCGTCACTGATCCAATAAGCCAATAGCCAGGGACAGAGCGCATAGAAGCAGACACGCCAGAGTGACGTCGGGCAGTGGAGCTCGTGACTCTGGGGACAGGCAGCTTGGGTTTGAATCCTGATTCTGCTGCTTCACTGTGGGACCTGGGGCCAGAGAACCCCTGTCTGCATGCCCCGGGACTTTGTCCGCAGAGTAGGAGAGAAACAGTCCCCCGCCCCATGGGGTCGATAAGTGGCTTCAGCGAGCTACTTCTGAGAAGCAGGCTTGCAAGAGGAGACACATCATATAAGGTTTGTCAAGAAAACACCCAAGTCGTCTTGTCTCCTGTGTGTTATTGACCCTCCAATGGCCCGTAAAGCAGAAAGGCTTCTCATCAATGTCGTTCCACTTCTTCACCCCGGGAGAGGGCAGATGGGGCCCCCGCCAAGGCCACACAGCTGGGGTGTCGGCAGCTGGACTCCAGCCCGAGTCTTGGACTGGACCCCACAGCCGTGACTTTCCCCGAACATGCATCCCTCCACTCCCCACCCCCGTGTAATTCCGTCACTCTAAAAAAATAAATAAGAGAGTCAGGCTGAGCTCGCTGGACGCCCTTCGCTCTATTTATTTTCCAGCATCTGCTTCATAGACCGTTGGACGTCCATGTTAATTTTCCTTATTGCTGTTACCCTCGCCTTCCAATTATGCAAAATGTTCGGGCACGGCAGCCCCTTGGTCCTGGGGCCCCGTCTTCGGCTGACATTTTCTGCTGTGTATCTTGGCCTTGACTGACACGGCCAGTGACTTCTCACGTCGGCCTCATTTTCTTCAAAGTGCAGATGACTCTATGACCAGATGGGTGTCTGGGGGGCCCAGGAGCTCCAATGGCTGTGGGGGAAGCACAAGGACACTTATTAAAAAAAAAAAAGTCATGGCTAAAACTCTAGGTTTACTTGGTTTCTTCAAAAAACATAAAGGTTGGGAGAAACTTAAAAAAAGTTTTCATGGAACTCTGTGGTTTGGCTCTTCTCCTTTTATGGACACTCTAAAGTTCATGTGGCCCATTTCACTTGGCATCTGATGCTCCCTGATGGCTCTGTTAGGCCTGGTTTCCCATTAAACCCTGAATCATGCATTCATTCAAGACCTAGTTACGACCATCTATTAGGTTTCAGGCACTGTTCTAGGCTCGATGTATAAAGCGGAAGATCAATGAAAGTCTTGACACGGGAGTTAACCTTCTGGTCAAGGACAATCAGTAAAAAGATGACACATCTCTAGAATGGATCAGGAGGTGGCTGGTGCTAAGAAGGAAAGTGTGGCAGGGAGTGGTGGGGTTGGGGTGCTAGGGAGGCTCCTCAGAGGAAGCTGACATGGAACAGAGACCTGCAAGCTGAGAGGAAGGGAGACAGGCTAATGTCTGGGGAGAGAGTGTATTCCAGGCATTGGGAACAGCAAGTGGGAAGGCCCTGGGGCAGGAGCATGTCTGGCATGTCTGAGCAGCAGAGACTGAACAGTGCGGTGACAGCAGAGCAAAGGAGGGAGCCGGGTGCACAGAAAAAGCCAGAGGTGGGGGGAGACCAGACCACACCGGGCCTTGTAGGCCATCTGGAGAATTTGGATTTTATCTGAGTGGGGAGGACTTTGGAGGAATTTGAACAGAGGAGAGTGTATTAATTTTCTATTATTGTATAATTTGTTACTGTATACCAAATGAACACAAATTTAGCAGCTTAAAAACAACACAAATTCATTTTCTTAGTTTCTGTGGTCTGGGGGTCAAACACTTTCAGCCAGATCCTGTGCTCAGGGTCTCACAAAGATAAAGTCAGGGTGTTGGCTGGTTACAATCTCGTCTAGCATCTGCATTAGGAAAAGACCTGCTTGCTTCCAAACTCCCTCAGATTGTTGACAGAATTGATTTCCTTGTGGTTGAAGGACTGGGGTCCCTATTGTCTTGCTAAGTGTTAGCTAGACACACAAACCTTGAAGCTCAGCCTTAGGTCCTGGTCACCTGTCCCCCTCCATCATAGCTCCATGTCTCCTTCAGGAAGAGCCTAGCTACTTTAAAGGGCTCACCTGATTAGGTGAGGCCCACCCAGATTCTCACCATTTTGATTAATTCGAAGTCAATGGATTAGTCACGTAATCATAAGGGTGGTATCCCATCATCTTCCCAGTTTCTGCCACACTCAAGGGGAAGGGATTACACACCATGGAAGCAGGAATTTGGGGCCATCTTAGAAGGCTTCCTGTGACTGAGTGAACGATTTGACTTACAATTAACAGGATCACTCTGACCATCGTGTTAAGAGCAGACTCGTGGAAAGCCCAGGGCAGGGGGCAAGGGCAGATCCTGGGAGGTCAGTGAGGAGAGGGTTGTAACAGTGGCTTTGACCAAGGTAGTAGGCATGGGGTGACAGAAATGGCTAAGTTTCACTCTAGAGGTTATGGAATGGATTGGATATATTTTTTTAAGATTTTATTTATTTATTTGACACAGAGAGAGAGATTACAAGTAGGCAGAGAGGCAGGCAGAGAGAGAGGAGGAAGCAGGCTCCCTGCCGAGCAGAGAGCCCGATGTGGGCCTCGATCCCAGGACCCCGGGATCATGACCTGAGCCGAAGGCAGAGGCTTTAACCCACTGAGCCACCCAGGCGCCCTGGATTGGATATTTTTATAAAATGGATTGAATGAGAAAAATGAAAGCCTGAACTCAAGTTTTGAGCTGAGACAGCTTATCAAATTTATCAAGATGTCTACAGGTTTCCAAAAGGTTAGTTTTGTGCTCTTGGAACTCAAGGCAAATGTTTTCTCCTGCTTTATAATTTCTTCATGAAAATAGCAATATATTATCTATGCAGATGGAACTTGTGTCATTAGGGTCCCAAAAAGCCATTTTCATCTTTTAGGAAAACAATATAGAAAAGAAAATGAGATCGCCTTCAACTTCATCAGGTGTTGTTCCGTTTTTTTTTTCTTTTTTTCCCAGCTATTGGTTCCCGAAAAAATTGCAGTACAAGACGATCAGTGACAATAATTCGGGGAAGAGCGACAAATAGGCCAAGGATTGGCTCACTTTACTGGTTTTGACCTGAATTATATGGAAGACAGATGAGTCGAATCAGGTCTGTTATGCAGCAGAAAGTATCACGATGTCACATAGAATAATAAAGGTACAGACATTGAGCAGAAACATATGTTCTTCAGATATTAGCTGTTAGCTACGTGCCTTTCTCTCATTGACGTTATGGCTTCAAAATCCAATAGTATCTGAGGGAAAGGCAACAAGGCCACTGGCCGTTGTATGGCGAGCTTTACACTTCATCAGATCCACTCATGAACTTGACATCAGATCCACTCATGAACTTGACACATGATTTGTCCCGCTCAGAAAGATGAGAGGAATGATAGCTCTGCTTTCCTCACGGTTATGGAAGGGGGCTGAGCATGGGGTGTGTGGCCATTCAGTATGGGCAGGAGGTCGGCAACATTCTGGGTTTTTCCAAGTACAAAAGACAGACGGTTGCAGCCAACACCACCCCTCTGGACTCTGGCGCCCACGGCTTCCTTCCATGACTGCGAGATGTTTCCTGGCAGACGAAATGGTGCCTTTGCTACCTGATGTCTTTCTTCTCTTTGCAAAATAATGCTGCTGTATTCATTTCAGATACGACTTCGTGAAGGATGCACCCTGGTGATGCAATGCACATCGGGAACATGTCTTATCAAAAGTGGATACTGTCAGAGCCCCCTCCCTCCCTCAGAGAAGCCTGCATTGGGCAGGAGGAGGGGGAGCGGAGCTCTCTGTTCCATCACCAGTGTCTCCCTGACCCGAAGATGAGGGGTTTGCAATTCCAAGGCTCCTGGGCTGAAATTCTTAGAGTAGAGGGACACAACGTAGCTCAAATATTAAACCACGGCTGGCCTGCCATTTTTACTTGAAGGGCTGGAATTTTTTGGCCAATGCCAGAGGGAAGAGGTCAAGTCTGCTGGCTCAACAAACCGTCATCTCTAAGTGTTAACTGAACAGAGGCAAACCCCAAATGTGAGCGCAATTCGGGGGGGCTGCTGAGCGGGTGTCTCGTGTCTTCAGTGTCGGTGTCTTGTGCTGAATTGTGGTTTTAGGTGCTATGTCTCTTACTAAGACAGTGAGCGCCTGGGGAAGGGACCTCTCCCTAGTGCCTTACTCATCCAGGAGTCCCCCACGGCCAGCGTGGTGCCAGGCTCCTCGGACACTCAGGACTGGGGGCGAGCGTCCTGGTCTTAATGGGGAGGTCCCAGAGTGCACCGGCTCACCGCCTTCATCACTAGCAGCAGCCCCTTCTAATTCCACTGATTCAATTCTCATGCTTCAGAACTGCCCTCTTGCCAAAGTAAGCAGAAGGCATTAGTTGAAAGGATGTGGAGTGCTTTTATCAAGAGGTAATGTCTCGCCTCAGGTGATGAAAAAGTCAATCACAAGTAGGGAGTTGGGGTATAAGTTCGGTTTGCCCGGGATCGTCCCCGTTCATGCCTCTTGTTCTGGTGTAATTGTCAGAATGTCCCTTTTGTTCTCACACGTGTCCAGTGGACAATATGGTCAGCTTAGACACTTGTTGGGTACCACTGTGTTCAGACATCAGATTCAGTGATTACCAGGACATACAGGTCTTGGCTTCACTCTCCAGGACCAGAGGGGGTAGAATGTCCCAGGGACCCTTTTTTGGGGAGGGGGTTGGTTTCAGGCAATGGGCTATGGTTGGCCAGTTTTCTAGTAGCTTTCACAAAAGCCCGAGATGAAATTGATTGGATCAGCTTAGGTCACATGCCCATCCTGTAATGAATTCCTGTTGCCAGGGCAACGCAAGTGCTGTTTCGTTTAACCTGGCTCGTAGGTCCCACCTCCTGAGTCTGGGGTGCCTTTCCCTACACACCACATCGACTGGGGATTGACTACAGGGAAGAGTCTTCTAAATGAAAATCAAATTGTTGTTATAAACTCCCTCAACAGAATATGGGCCCTTTTGAGACACAGATATCTGTTCATTTTGTGCAATGTTATACTTTGAGCGTCTAGAATAGTACTTGCTTATAGTAGAAGCTCTTTAAATAGCTATTGAATGAATAAACACTGAGAAGACAAATCGCAAGTTTTCTCAACGCAGCCTCTTGTATAAAATATGAAACACTTCATCGCAGCAAATGCTCCATGAAGCAGCCTTGAAATAAAGGTAAACACAGTGACCTTCCCCAAGATAACCATCCTCCGGTGTGGGAGAAACATTTGAAACCGCTGACCCGTGGCCCACGTGGGTCTCTCATACACGCGTGGTATAGACCCTCGCCACCTCTCAAGCACTGGACGCTGCCAGGCCGTGTTTACAGCAATTCCAGTGATGTTTACGAGGCCTGTTTACAGGAGGATAGTCCCTCTTCTGTTGAAATCAGGTTGCTGGGCAAGAGAGAACTCACAGGAGGGGCACATGGGTGGCTCAGTCGGTTAAGCTTCTGCCTTCGGCTCAGGTCATGATCCCAGGGTCCTGGGATCGAGTCTCATATCAGGCTCCCTCCTCGGCAGAGAGCCTGCTTCTCCCTCTTCCTCTGCCTGTCGCTCTGCCTACTTGTGCTCTCTATCTCTCTGTCAAATAAATAAATTCAAAATCTTAAAAAAAAAAAAAAAGAACTCACAGGAAGCTGGTGTCTCATAGCCTTCCCTGTGAACCCAACACATTGGAGGATTTTCTCATTTGAGCTAATAATGCACTCTGGTTCCTCCTGGGAGATTAGCCAAATTGCTTACTAGAAGCTCCTCAAGGGCAGGGCTGACATCACTCTGTTCCTTGCACAGTGCCTGGCACCCAGAAGGGGATGGAAAATGTGACTTTGTGGTTGAGAAGGTGAATTGGATCTGTCGCATACCACCCCCCCCCGACCTGTCATCCTTGGCACATTCCACGAACAGCTGTATCCATCGGTCAGGGTCTTGTGGTTGCAAACAACAGAAGCAGGCTTTGGCCAGCCTTATCGAAACAAGACTATGGAAGGATGTGGGTGGCTCTGGAAAGAACAGAAAGGGCTGGGGACCGGCTCTGAAGCACAAAAACTGGGTCAGTCCTGGGGTCCAGGGAGCAGGAACTCCTGGGCAATCTCTTTTGGGTTTGTATTTTGGGGTGATGACCCCAAATCATTCTTGTTTCTTGTATCAGTCATCCCAAGATAAAATTTCCCCGGAGAGAAGGTTGAGCTTCAGTCTCTTGTCCACCCTTTGGTCAGAGCACGGTGATCAGATGGCAGCAGAGTGTATGTGGAAACCTTAAGGGAAAATTGAGATCCCGGGGTGGAAGAGTGGGAAACTGAGGCTGGCCAACCCCCAGAAGCAGAACCCCCCTCTTCCCCAGCCAATTTCTGTGTTACCCATCTAGGGATCCTCACAGCCTTGGATGTGTCCGGCACTTAGTAGGTCTTCAGAAAATGTTGAGTGCACCCAACTTACTTCTACCTCTGAATTGGAATTGAGTCTCATTTATTTCTGTTTCTTCAGTGGCCAACTGAGTTCTGGACACAGAATGGAACAGATGAATGATTAGATGCCTATATTCAAGGGGAGAAAGCTCCCGTCAGACCAACATACTTATCTTTGAGGGATGGGAAAAAATTTCACAGGTGTTCAGAAAAAAATATTCAAAACTCGGGAATAGGCATAAAGATGAGTGTGAGATCTTTTCATGTCATGGTCGAGGGCACTGTCACATGCCCATAGGAAAGGACATCTGATGCTAAGGAAATGGGACTTTTGCTTTCCTATGACTATTGGCTACAGCTCAGATGTTTCACAATGCTGGAAAGGTAGAGGTTAACAGACAGAAAAATGGTAACATACAAGACATCCTTTTCTTTTCCGATAGTACTAAAGATAACCCCAAAGCGGTAGTTCTGTTGCCCAGGGAAATCCTGAACTCATTGCATCTCACTTAGCACTGTATTGCACCATCCCTCTGTTTCCCTGACCAGAACACTTGCTCACAGATCCCACTGTGAATCAGCTTTGCCATCCTAGTAATCCTGTCATTGAGACGTTAAATAGATTTGACGAACGGTCATCATGTAACGCAATTCGTCAAAATGATGTTTTTAACATTTTGAGGATTATACTTTGATGTGCACGCACGCGCACACACACGCACACATGCACACACACACACACACACACACACGCGCACACATTCTCTCTCTCTCTCCCCCCTGGGAAACTAGAATCTTTCTCTTCTAAAACAGAACGGCTTTCATTACATGAAAATCGCACATTCATGCCCAAAACACCTTTTCCTGGAATAACATCTGGAATTCATACTGTGACTTTCCTCGACCAAACATCAGCTCCGGCCTCCCGGTCTCTCCATCAGGGAGTTGGGAATTTAACACTGCATTTGTCATCACCCCTTTGCCAGTTTTTGAAATTGATGTGACCGCGATCAAGAGCAGAGCTGGGAGGCTGGTGTGAGAGAATAGCTGGAGAGGGAACATTTGCCATGCTGCGCTGTCCTCCAGAAACTTTAGAAAGCCCTTCTCCATTCGGGGAAGTGTTTCCCCTGATGTCTCTGCACATCCTCAAAAGAGAACCCAGGAACCCACCTTCCCAGTCTCCCCGCGGCCAGAGAGCAGGCGTGTGACGGGGATCCCCCCGATGAGCTGGGGACCAAGAAGACTTGAGTGTCAGCGAGGGGCAGCAGAGGGCAGAGTGGGGAGGGTGGCCGAGAGATCTGGGGTTCTCAGAAGCCACCCAGGAGGCAGAAGGCTGGCTCCTTTTACCCTGTGCTCAGCGCCAGTGATGTGAGCTGCAGGCTCTGTGCCCCACGCCAGGGGCGAGGAGACTGCTTTGTTCCTGGTTACAACCTCCGAGTCTGATTCTCTGGCTTTGTGGAGATCCTGAGAGCCACTAAATAAATTCCTTTCTGGCCTAAACAAGGAAAGGGGTTTGAAATATGCCACTTCTAAATACATCACTTTGGCCTATTGATGATTCTGAGCTGAAGGCATTTGAAAAAGTGCAGAGGCAGGAAGGGCTCTCCGACTTCCCATTTCTGCCTAAAAGCAGGTCATAAAATTTCCCATGAGAAAGATGTCCTCCCTGCAGGGACAAGAGCTTTCTTATTGCCAGAGACTGGGAGTCAATGCCAAAATGGATCTGTCCAAACAAACCTACTAACGTAACCTTCATCTTCCATTAGTTTCCCCGATATACTTCCTAGTCACTGTCTCACAATTTACTGCCCCTGGTCCAAGCCTGTTTGTCTTGTCACATCCCTACTATTTATCATTCTTTGTTTAAAAAGGAGTATAAGCTTTGGGGCCTAGTGGCGTCTTGGAGTCTTTATTATTATTATTATTATTTTTTGAAGATTCCCATGTGCATGTAAAACTATTAAATAAAATGTGTATGTTTTTCCTTTGTTAATCTGTCCTAGGTCAGCTTAATTCTTAGGCCCAGCCACAGAATCTAAGAGGGTAGAAGGAAGTTTTGCCTCCCCTTTGCTAGCTGGAGTGGGTTCTGCTGTTTGCAATTCAGAACCATGCCTGATCCAAACTGTGAATAATTGGGGGATGGGGATGTCAGAGGTGCCTGGATCAGAGAGAGCTGGGGAGAAGGACAGGACACTCACTCTCCTGGTTGTGTTCTAGATTAGCTGGAGTTTTTGCATTGCCATCAGCTTTCTTTGTTGACAGCGCCTCTAAACTTTTACCCTGTGACTTAAGCAATATCTCAACTCTAATTATTCTTGAAATTCCATCCAGCTCTTTGACTTCCGGATTCAATGATGTTCTTAACAGTGCATGCAATTGAAGGTTATCTGAAGTTTGACTTGTATCAATCTTAGAAGAGTAACGCTGAAATCTCCAGGGATTAGCATACCCGCCACTTGGCATGCCAGCAGGGGTTAGCGAATTAAAAATATATAGATTCAAAAATTTGATGATCAGGAAATTACTCCTGAGATGAGCTTTCTTGTTATTGATTCAAAGAAGGATTTGTTATTATGGCAAAATGAAAACAATGCATTATAATTTGATGTTTTCTGTGCAGATGGAAAAGTAGCGGAAAATATCTGTCATTTCAGTTCAAGGGAGGACCCACCTGGCAAAAGAAGAAATGTACACTCTGTCACATCAGAAAGTAGAGATTCTAGTATCCTCTACCGTCATCAGGATACAACACAGTTTCATCACCCTGGAAATCTCTTTGTGTGGCCCCTTTGTTGCCCACCCCTCTTCTATCCCCCCAGATGCTGGCAACCATGGATCTGATCTCCAAACTCTGGAGCTTCCGTCTCAAAAATGTCCTATAAATGGCATTCTGCGGCATGTGACTTTTTAAGCCTGGCTCTTCTTCCTTAGCAGAATGTCTGTGAGATCCCTCCAGGGGGTCCATCAACAGCACCCCCTTTTTTATTGCTGAATAGTATTTCACCATATGGGCACACTGCAGTTTGGGTTTGTTTCTGTAATCCACCCACTCCTATTGGGATTGTTCCCACTTCTCGATTAATATGAGTAACCCCGTGAGCACTGATATCCACATGCTTGCGTGGACATGTGTTTTCACTTGTTGTGACTTGGGACTTCAGGGGAGGGGGTGGTCTTCTGGAAAATATATGGGGAATATTGTATTACTAAAAATAGTGCAAGTGAGTGTGTTTGGGGTGGGAGCAAAGTCAACACTTGTCTTCTACACTGAGCCAAGTGTTTTTTTTTTTTTAATAAAATAAAGTCAGTTTTGGTGTTTTATCCTGCAGTTCACCAACTCTCATATCTCTTTATAGCTCATTCGTTATGAGAACAAAAGCAATGGGAGCTCTTTTGATTTCTACAGTTGTGGTTAAAACATGCTGACCAGCCTCCATGTAGAACATATTTTCTCTATGTTTTCTCCTCCCACTTCTTAATGGATTTAAGATGAAATACAGTTACAACGTGGGTAACAATTATGGAGCTCAGATAATCCCCCAAATGGCACCATGCATCCAAGCCTCACTGGTTCATTCCTACCTGTCACTGGACTCTACTTCTAAATTTAGATCTCTTTTGACACAGCCATTAAAGTGTCCATCCCTGATGTCAGCACTTTTAAATGCTTCTTTCCTGTGCATCAGATTCAATATTGGGGAAGCAGTACTGATTTGCCCAAGCAGCTATCTCGTCTGTGACACTTCTAAATTTTTTTTTTTTTTTTTTGCCTGGAGGAAACTTGAACAGCAATCATCTTTTGAGTAAAAGTTTAGAGGGATTCATGGGCTTTCAATGTGCCCATCTATAGGATATGGTGGGGGAAGATACTGGGTGTAGTAATCAGGATGGGAGAGGATATGTTGCAGTAACGATACTGAACTCCCCATTGGCTTAACACAACAAAAGTCTTCTCACTCCCTCTGTGTGTCTAAGGTGGGCTCTTTGGGGCGCTCTGTTCATCACAGTCATTCGGTAACCCAGTCGGATGGGGGCTGCACCATCTCACGCCCCCGTGACCACCTCGTGCCACAGGGAGGGAGCAGAGCAAATCACAATCCCGCTCTTCCACGCTTCTGCTGGGACACGCGCGCTTGTCACTTTCTCTCGGATTTCATTGGCTGGAGCGGTCACGTGTCCAGAGGCGGTCTGGGAGTCCGCGCCTGCTGTGGTGGGGAAGAAGTGGGGAGCCAGGGATATCGGTGAGCCCCGGCAATGTCTGTGAAGAGGAGCGTGGGGAGTACAGAGGGGAAATTTACTTCATAAACATCTTAACTCCTGTGATGATTTTCCCTTTGACTTTGGATCTCACCAAGTTATTGGGTCTCCGCGTTGATGGATTAAAGGGAGGTATTATTTGAGGTTGGGCATTTATGTGCACTCACTATCTCTATAATCTTATTTTTGTCTGCATGAAGGCATTAACATACATATTCTGGGCTCGGAGCCAAGATGAGTCACTTTGTCTGTTTCCTCGTCTCCATGGTGCCCTGGCCCTTGCCAGAATCAAACAGCCGTCCCAGCCAGGAACTGCGCCAGGGATCCTGAGCCCCCCCAAGCCTGGTGCCGGGTCACCCCTCCTGTTCCGGTGATGGAGCCCACCCTCCAGAAACGCCACCAGCAGGGCCAGGCGCCAAGGACAATGCCACTTGGAATCTGATAAGTGACACTTGGTGCCCTGCCCAGATCAACTTTTCATCACCTTGGAAAAGGGATGGGCTTGGGACCTTTCAGTCTCCACCAAAACCCTCAAGGATGCCTTGGTTATTACTGGGTGGGATTATTGTAACATTCTGCTGGGTGGACCCCACCCCCACCTCAGGCTACATGAAGACTTAAGAGGCTGAAAAAGCAAATGAAAATGTCAGATTTCTATTGGGGATTAGGAGGCACTCAACTCTAGCCAAGTTTTATTTTTCCTATTCGCAAGGAAGAAAGAAAGAGTGCAATCTGAACTCTCCCATCCTCTACAGCATTCCATAAATGCATGAATTAAAGGAAGAAGAAGGAAAAAAAAACCCAAAACAAAATCGAACAATTTGGCCCGGCAGACAGAATTTCTTTGCCTGAAATGTTTTAGTTTTCTATAACTTTGAGGTCAGCACACATGAGTTTCTAACACCCATCTCTGGTGTGAATGAGAGATGAATCCAGGAGACGGAGGGCCCCTAAAGGCGGGAAATAAAAGAAAATGCAGTCTATCAACCAGCCCACAATTTATTCTTTCAACCATCACAAATTTAATCAGAACATTTGCTCAGTAAAATAACCACGTTGACCAATTCTTCTTACTTTGAAAAAGGCAGCTTTTCACATGGCTCCAGTCTAGATTCATGTGGTCATTTGCAACTATTTCTAGGTGTAAACATTTTCATCAAAGAAAACCCATCATAAAAACTTGATTTGTGAAATAAACCAGAAACAAGAGCTGCCCTGGGGGTGAGCCCTGCCCCCACACCCACCCCAACCCTTGACTCTGAACCCTGTAGACACAGTTCACACATTTTAAGAATCTTCGGCACTTGGGGCGCCTGGTGGCTCAGTCAGTTGGGTGTCTCCCTTCAGCTCAGGTCATGGTCTCTGCATCCTGGGATGGAGTCCTACATCGGGCTCCCTGCTCAGTGGGGAACCTGCTTCTCCCTCTCCCTCTGCCACTCCCCCTGCTTATGTTTGCTCTCTTTCTATCAAATAAGTCTTAAAAAAAAAAAAAAAGAATCTTCAGCACAGAGTGAGTGCAGAGAGCATTAGAGAGCATTTGGATGTTTCTAGGGGAGTTCTGGAGTATCACAATGACTGATGGCTGATGTCCTTTCTAGCATTTAGTGTGTGGGATCAGAATGCTACCGTATGACTTTCAGTACAGGCCTTACCTGCTTTCAGGGACAGGAAAGAAGCATCACCTACCCAGCTTTAGCCTCAGTTTCCCTGTCAGGAGGAGCATGGCACTCCTCCCACTGTAGAGAAAAACAGGCCAGGAACATCTTGCCCAGCCTCCATTGTTGCCAAGAGTGGCCATGTGACACAAGTCTGACTAATGTAGTAGAAGAGTACCTTTATCCTGGGGTCTGGAGAACCTTCTAGGAAGGTTTTCATCTTTAATAAAAAGGACACACAAGAAGAAACTCTGATTTCCTGGCTTTGAAAAGAATTGGTTGAGAAGAGATGCTAGGATCAAAGCAGCCATTCTGTGATCATGAGGAGATGTGCCTAAGAACCAAGCCACAATAGCCAAACTACGGAAAGAACCTAGATGTCCATCAACAGATGAATGGATAAAGAAGATGTGGTATATATACACGACGGAATACTATGCAGCCATCAAAAACCCAAAATCTTTCCATTTGCAACAACGTGGATGGAACTAGAGGGTATTATGCTGAACAAAATAAGTCAATCAGAGAAAGACAATTATCATATGATCTCTCTGATATGAGGAATTTGAGAGGCAGGGAGGGGGTCGTGGGGGGAAGGAAGGGAAAAAAATGGAACAAGATGGGACCGGGGAGGGAGACAAATCATAAGAGACTCTTAATCTCAGGAAACAAACTGAGGGTTGCTGGAGTGGAGGAGGGTGGGAGGGATGGGGTGGCGGGGTGATGGACATTGGAGAGGGTATGTGCTATGGTGAGTGCTGTTAATTGTATAAGACTGATGAATCAGACCTGTACCCCTGAAGCAAATAATACATTATATATTAATAAAATAATAAATAAATAAATAAATAAATAAATAAATAAAGTAAAATGTAAAAAATAAAAAGAGAAAAGAAAAAAGAACTAAGCTGGGTGGGCAGAGCAGAAAGATGAATGTAGTCAAGCTAAATGAATCATCACTTCTGTTACAGGGGACAATAAATATGATTCTTTAAGTTTGTGTTAATCAGATATTTGGTTGCTGACATCCAAGCACAGTCGGGTGGATATATTTTCCCACTTCAGACCCATCTAGAAGTACAGAGCTGAGCTCTAAGGGAATACCCTGCACATACATTGGCACTATATTTTCCCACTTCAGACCCATCTAGAAGTACAGAGCTGAGCTCTAAGGGAATATCCTGCACATACATTGGCACTTTGATTTTCACTGGGGTTTTTCTTCTTGACTCAAAGGCTGTGTAACCCTTTCCCAACATTGCAAGTGATCCTCCTCTTCTGCCTGAGGGTAGCTGTCTTTGTTCTGTTAAGTGGTCCAGGAGCTTGTAGTTATTAACAGCTATTCTATACTTAAAGTCTTCAGAATCTTTTATCTGTTAGGCCCGTCCTGACACAACCAGGAATATTCTGTGATAGGAGGTGGCCTGCATTCTCCCCTTCTCCCTCCTCCCAGAATAGACCCGTGGATGCCCCCGGGAGAAGCAGGGAGGATGGGAGCTTGTGTGGTATCTAATACAAGCCTTTCTCTCCCCTCCTGGTTCCCCAGTTCTGCGCTCTGTTGCACCCCCAGAGACAGACCCACGTGGCTGTCCAGAGAAGCCCCCTGCTACTGTGCAGGCTCAGCCATCCCACCTGGGAGAGAGTTCCAAAGGGAGGGATCTCTGATGATGGAGCCCATCAGCCTGTGGGAGGTGAGGGGGGACTCAGGGTTCTGCCGCCCCGGGACCCAGAGACAGAGCCGGGGCAGGGACCCCAGGTCCTAGCTGCACTTCTCTCTGTGAGCATCAGAGCCCGTGTCCTCCTGAGCAGACCCGGGGGCTCCTCGCAGATCCCAGCACGGATGGGACGTGACCATTGATCTCTGGCTCTGTGTGGCTGTATGATGTCTAGGTCCCCGTGGGGAGATGGCCACGCCTGCAGCTCCTTCCTGAATCCTGACTGATGATCAATAGACAAATTACAATGCAATCCAGCGCTGTAGCAGGGAGGGCATCTTCACTCCCCAGGAGCCGAGCACAAATAACCACAGGGATCCTGAGAGGTGGGGCAGGGGTGAGGCGGCTGCCCGTGGAATGAGCGAGGCCGCTCACAGTCAGGGGTATCTAAGGAAGACATGCAGACCCAGGGGACAGAAATCATTTCAGAGCAAAGCAGACAATGCCCTGGCCAGGGGTTGTACACTTGCAGCCTGATTTTTTTTTAATTATTTTATTTTATTTTTTAAAAGATTTTATTTATTCATTTGACACAGAGAGAGATTACAAGTAGGCAGAGAGGCAGGCAGAGAGAGAGGAGAGAGGAGGAAGCAGGCTCCCTGCCGAGGAGAAAGCCCGATGTGGGCCTCGATCCCAGGACCCTGGGATCATGACCTGAGCCGAAGGCAGCGGCTTTAACCCACTGAGCCACCCAGGCGCCCTGATTTTTTTTTTTTTTAGCAGCATTTCATACATACAGAAAAGTGTTAGGTAACAAGTCATCTGAGTACTCACTGCTCTATGATCAGAACTCTGATTTCAGAAGTGCATTTGAACCTTCCTGTAACTAACGAATGAAGTTAGGGGAGTGGCCACTTCTTGGGGGGAGGGAGGGAAATCCATGGATGTATACTTTTAATGAATTTGTTTATACTCCCAAATGTTACGTATATTACTTGGCATAAATGGGATTATTGTTTGTATTCTTCCGTAATCTACTTAGTTTTATTTAATATAATGTCTTTGAGCTGGATTCTTGTTAATATCTACTTTTTCTAGTGTATTTTAACCTCTGTACCCATGCTGTTGTCTTCACTCAATGGATATTCAAGCAGACTCTATGTGTTTCATTATCACAGACAAAGCTGCAATGAATATTCTGGGGTACTGGTCCCTGGGCATTTGCCCAAGACTGTCACTGGGAGAGGAAGGGGCTTGCTTTTCTGGGCAAATCAAGGGAAGAGGAAGAGCAGAGGTGGGGACCCAGAGGACAAGCAGATCATTGTGTTTGACCTCTTGGGCCATCCCCACTTTTGATAAAGCCTCTGGGTTTTCTTTTGGAGAGTTACCCTTCCCCATTAGGTGCAGCCTTGGTGGGATTATTTGATCAAGATGGCCTTCCCGTCCCCGCAAGCCAGGGTGGGCATATGATCCTGGCTGGGTTGATAAGGGAAAATCTGTGCTCTAAGATGGCTGACCGAGTCTGCAAAGGAGTCCCAGCCACTGCCCCGGGGCTCTTCCCGGTTCTTCTCTCCCCTGCTTCCCGAGAGTGTGACAAAAGTACCAAGTATGTGGAAATAGAAGGGTATAAATCACCCCCTTTGTCTGTGCTCGGGGCTCAGACCTTTGGAGATCAGTCTCCTCTGAGCCTGCTGGTGTTAAATAAACCTTGGATCCTCCAAAGGCTCCGAGTGCCACTTGGTTCTTCTGTCAAGACCCAGTCCAGGTTCTATAACAAGGTCTGTAGGTAATTTGTGTCTCTAGGTGATTAGAATCTGAAAAAGGAAAAATGCAGTCTGGAAATGACTAGACCCACTGTGGTGCCCTGAAAAAATCATCTTTATTTCCTCTTTGTGGAACCTCAGAGATGACTCAATTCTCTCCCTTTAGCTTCCTTTTTTGAGCTAACCCATTTCCTCCCAGGAACTCCTTTCCTCGCTTGAGCTGGCTGGACCCAGTGTCTGTGGGTTGCGACGAAAGATCCCAGACAGATACAGCTATCGGGGAATAAACCAAGGGTGGAAGGTGGGCGAGTCTTCAGTGGACCCAAGGCAGAAAGGCGTTCTCCCTCCCACTGCGTTCGCAGCTGTGCCTTGAACTATTCAACCTTGAAGAGAGGTTGGGCATGAGCCCTTTGTGAGGTAGCTAATCCCAAAGTAGGAAAATTCATTGCCAGCCATCAATTCCAATTTATCCAGCACCACTGTTGGGCTAGGCACTGTGTTGACAGGGAAGACATATTCTTCACCCTTGGAGGGGCCCCTATAAAAGCTTGAACTGAATTTTCATGAGGGAACCACAAATCCTCAACACTGAGAAAGCTCCCTTACGTGGGCATTTTCCTCTGGGAAAGCAACGTCTATCTAGGGCACGTCTCAATTCCTTCCTCTGCAGAGGTCTTGTACAGCACTCAGTTTCCATTGAAGGATTATTCTGTGCTCTGGCATGTCAGGAATTGGGGAGAAGGAATAGCCCTATATTTTATGGCCGATAAGATATTCCATAAATGCATGCCAACATGTGAACTCACCGGTCACCACTGAATCAACAGATCCGGTAAACAAAAGGTCAGTGATTTAAAATCCACTTTTCCAAACACAAACAGATGAGCCTGAAAGACACAGATGACACTCTGGAGGAGGTCACTGTGGGTTATATGTATTTTGATTGCTTCCAAATAATATAAGAAAAGAATCGAACTTTTCTCACATAAGAGACTGGGCATTGTGAATAGTGGTTTTTAAACTGCATCTCTGTCTCTGTCTCTCTCTTGGAAACAGAACCTTCTTATACCTCCCACCCTGCACCTCTCCCTTCCACTTTCATTTGGAGACCATTCCCTCTAGCTCCTTCAATTCATCTAACCTGGGGAGTCAGAGATGCCCAAGACCGAGAACGAAGCCAATCGCATGTAGCGTTTTTTTCAGGGTTAAGCCAATCAGCACATAGCATTTCTAGAGCTAAGTCAGTTATTGCGTGATGTGCCCTGGCCAGGCCACACCAGTTGTTCACCAAGGGTGAGCACATGACCTAAGGTGACCCAATCAGAATGAGTCTCAGGACTTCACCTGGATGCTCCTGGCTCCTTTCTGCGCAGCTGAACTTGGAGGAAGGGGCTGGAGGGGCCGCAGACCTTTTGCCACCCAGAGCTGGAGAAGGAAGCAAACACAGCCGCCGAGAGCACCAAAGCACCAGAGAAATGCAACCTTGTTGTAGTGAGTCCAGAATCTAGTCATGCCTGAAACCAGCACAACACTTAGATGTTTTGTTTTGGGAGCCAACAAACTCTCTTCTTGCTGAAACAAGTTTGGTTTGCATTTCCTGTCACACACTACTGTACAGAGAGGAGGTCTCGTTAACACCCTGGAGTGGCAGAGCAGGCAAAGTATGGAGGCCTCAGTTTCCCCATCTAGAGTAAGAGGATTTGATCTAAGGAGTTCAGCATCTTCTTGAGCAGCGCTGTCCTGTTTCTCTGATTCTGGGTCATTCTTCACTGTGTTTTTTTTCTGAGTGTGTGAGCTTGCTGCAGATTGCTTAGTTCCAAATCTCAATGTCACCACCAGTTGCTGTGACTGGGTAATTTATTTAAGCCCTCTGTCTCTGTTGTCTTCCCTGTAAAATGGAAATAAAGATAGCAGACCCTCAGAGAGTTGTGAGATGTGAATGTGTTAATATCTGTTGGGTGATTGGACTAGTGGCACAAAGCAAGCCCTTTGCCAGCGGTAGTCCTCCCTGCCGTTACGTTGTAATTGATAGTGATGATCCCTGTCTAGACCTCTCCTTCCTTTCTTGCTGGTCGCCACCATTCCCTAGTGCCTTGCTGTTTTGGTCAGTACTGCACCTTGAGGCTTCTTTCTTCCTTTTTACAGTCTAAACTTTTCTGTTCCGTGTCCCAACACTAAGGGATTTCTCTTTCCAAGGTCACAGGTTCCTGAACTAAGTCAACCCTGCAAAGACGTTCATGGGTTCACCTTCAGACAGGAGGATAGTAAAACCTTGTTTCCGTACATGTACTTCAGTTTATAAATCTTTTTCATGAATATAATTTTTGTAATATATATTACTTTTTTTGGCTCCTCAGAATCTACTGTACTACCTTTTGGTAACCAGACCCCAGGGAACACTCCCCTTCCTGCCCTTACTGTCACCTAAATGGCTTGACCAGCATTCGGGGTCCGTGGAGCCGGCTCATCAGGACTTTCCTTTCCTGGCAACTGTGATTGGTGCAGGGACGGGCATGTGACGCACTCGGGACCAATGAGATGCCACGAGGCTGCTGTAGAGGCTTCCGGGGGGTGTGGTGGACTCCAGTCTGTCCGGCAGTCAAGGACAGGAGATTCTGGGAATGACCCTGAAAAGGAAAGGAAGAAACCCAGAGGCCAGGGGACACTAGTCAGGGCCTGGTGACATCATCTGAACCTCGGGATCCAGTTGTGCCCGAGACTAAGTACTCCCTGCACTTTGTAGTTATCTGATGATATAAATTCCTTTAATCCAAAGCTATTTAATTCAGGGGTTTTTTTTTTGTTGTTGTTGTTGTAGGCAACCAAGAGTCCTGACTGATAAAGTCTTTGAGTTATATGATGTTTGCATTTAAGAACGAGTATTTAGTGCTTCAGCCTGGAAGGAGCAGTCAGATAGGATTACAGATGCAGGGAGGATGACGATGATTTGTGGAGGGTCTCAGATGTTATGCAGGTTGGCTGGTTACTGTCAGTGTCTAGATTCAGCTGGTTCTGCGGGAAGAGACATCACGTTACCAGTGGTCTCTCTTCATTTCTCCAGAAGGTGTCCTTCTGTCCCTTTAAGACAGCACATGCAAATAGCTTAGGATAACTTTAATTAGTCCAGCGGTGGAGAAAATGAGAGGAACTTAAAGCTAGAACCTTTGGAATATGATGATGCATGGCCAAAGGATCCCCCCCACCACTGGTGGCACTGACATCGTTCAGGACTTTGATGCTGGATTGAGTGGTCTGGTTTCCCTCAATTTTTTCAAAATGTTGGATCCCTGATCAGTCAAGACCCCAGATAGATGGAGAAACATTCATATGATGGTAGGAAGATGGCTTTCTAGTCCCAAAGTTACTGTACCACCATTGATCCAGAAAATCATTGTCTAAAATGGAGATTTCAAAAAGATGTGTAAATGAGCTGTTTGGTTGACTTCAAGGAGCAAAGGTTCCCACCAGCCTTCAGGGCTGCCCATTCATCAGGCGAACTGGCACATACAGGACGGTGTCTGAGTCTGTGTGTGCTTTCGTGGAATAGCGGGTCATGTCCTTTTGACGCACTAATCAGTTTCCCCGAGTTTTCTGGGCTAATGAATCACTTTCTCTGGTCTCCATTAGCTGCACATGGTGTTTCTGTTGGAACGACCTTCATGTTTACATTCTTATTTAATAGAGAGCTTTGATGGACACCAGGCCTGCTTATTGATGGGATCCTCTGACCCTGGGTCAGAATAGGAAATGGGATTTTCAAGGAATGTCATGAAGGTCAGAGAAGGCAGGAATGAAGAAGTGATCGCAGACACAATACTGAAAGATCTATTAGAAGTAGGAAAACTCCACTGGGGTATTGTATCGGTCAGGGATTGCCAGATATATAGAACTAGTGGGAGATGGTAGTATGTGTGCACGTGTGTAAAATTTATTGCAAGGAATTGACCCACGTGGTTATGGGAACTGAGAAGTCCCACGATCTGCCATCTGCAAGCTGGGGTCCCAGGAAAGCCGGTGGCGTAAGTCCAGTCTGAGTCCAAAAGCCTGAGAACCAGGGGGCCAATGGTGCAAGTCCTAGTCCAAGGGCAGAAGACTGATGTCCCAGCTCTAACAATCAGGCACAAAGAACAAACTCTCCCTTCTTCCAACTTTTTGTTCTATTCAGGCCCTCCGTGGATTAGGTGATGCCCATCCACATTTGGGAAACAATCTGCTTTCCTCCATCCACTGATTCAAATGTTAATCTCATCCAGAAACACCCTCAAAGACACGCCCAGAAATAACATTTAATTAAATATCTGGACACTCCCTGACCCGTCATGTTGCCGCGTGAAATTAACCACCACAGTGATGAATTCCTGGGTCCTTGCTGAAGGCAAGGCAGAAGAGAAAATGCAATTTTTTTTTCAGTTTGTAACATTTATTCCAAAAAAACAGATGCACAGATGTGACTTGATCAAAGGCTGCCGGTTTTGGAGATGAAAAAGAAGCCGTTACAGAGATGAGCTGGAGAGGAAGCAATGGCACTTCCCAGACTTCACATCTGAAGTTTCCAATTGTGTGAGATGACGCTGGGTGCAACCAGGATGGGGAGGTTCTGCCGCGGTAACAAACAAGACCCAGATCTCAGCGGTTCCCAAGAGGAGACAGTTCATTCTGGCAAAGACTGAATTTCTGCCTCAGGGCCAGCTGAGACTTCCGCGCACCGGGGCCCGGGCGCACAGAGGAGGAGGATGCCATGGCTTAATAGAGACTGGCCTTGAAAAGATTTGCCCAAGGGGGCACCACCACTTCCTCCCCCATGTCAGGGGTGAAGTTAGTCACATGACTGCCCCCACCTTCCAAGGAAGTGGGAAAGAGTCTGGATGGAAACAGGAAATATTTGGAGATTGGCCCTCAAAACCACCACACCCCAGGATGGGTGGTGATGGTACCTTGTAGGCCCGAATCCCTCTCTCGTACAGCAGAGCTGTTGGTGGGCCCAGGCCTCCTAGCTCCAGAGAGAGGAGAGGCCAGCCCGCTTGCCTCCTGGGATCTTGATGCCCACAAAGACCCGGCTTTGGTCTCATCCATGTGGTCTCGTTCTCATGAATTGACACAAGTGCAGATTCTTTGTGAAAAATTAGCCTTGAAGAAAAAGCCAGTGTCGAGTCATGGAAGGAAGGTGCAAGAGGAGAGGTTTAAAGGAATTGTGTTCTCAGCAAACAGTTCTTCTGGGAAAAAATTGAGAGTCAAATGCAAAGGACGAACATGACAAAGTTGTGTAAATGACAGAGTAGTGTAAATGTTGATATTTTGCAATAAAAGTGTTGCATCATCCTTATAGACGTCCTTTTAAATCCAGTAAAAACTAAATATGATCGTTCTTTAATATCCACTGTCCTTTTAAAAAATGTATTGAGATTTCTTAACCGTTAAAAAGGTGTATCATTCCCTTTTTCTCCTTGAAAGATCTCTTCCACTTGCCCTGATACTTTATTTCAATATATTCTTATCCTATCAAGTACTTATAAATTAAGCATGTTCAAAATTTCACCTGGATTGAGTTCTTACTGGAATGATTCCTAACACCCACCTGATGAAAACAACATAAATGTATAGTAAATTTGGATAAATAATTATGAGACATCAAACAACACTTTCTGGGGAACGCATGTCATAGGGGGTGGGTGGAGGGAGTCAGGGAGTCTTAATGAGAGGGCACGTGTCCCAGACCCCAGTACTGGAAGCTGTCCTTTTGTTGAAACTCTGAAACAGAGTTGCAGGCAAGGCACTATGGGAGGGCTCTGGGTGGGTGAAGATCCTACCTGTTCTCAGGTAGGTCAGTAGTGGGAATACTAACCTACAGAGTTTGACTTTCTGCTTCCGTGTACTCTTGGGAATGTGACCCCAGGAGTAAGTCAGCTTCAATTTAAAAATCCTCTTTTCCCTCACTGGCTGGCCTGCCTTCCCTCTCTGAGTTCATGCAGGAATAGCTAATATTGGGGAAGGAGCGCTGGGCTCTTTCCGCAGTATTTTTCACACCATCGTTTGTCCTGCATAACAATGGTGGGAGGAACTCAGAGCAGAAACATCTTCACCACCATCCCGCCATGGGGAGGAGGATTAGATATATTTTTGTTTGCTCATGGATGGCTCACACTTCCCTTCCGGTCTCCAGCCCTGCCCTTTAAGACCCCACTTCCCCATCACTCCCCCCCACCCCCGCCCCCATCCCCTACTCCACACTGTTCTGTTCTCTCCTCCAGTCTTCTTTCTTTTGCAAATCATCATCCTAGAACCAAGGCTTGGATATTATTTGCATAAAACCATTACGAAGGGGGCAAGAGTGACATATCTTTATGGGCCTGGGTCCAAGCCTGTGACAAATAGAGGTGATCTCAGGGAAAACAAATTGTTAGCGTGTTATGGAAATTTCACTGCAGACAGTACATATTTGCATAGAGCAACCAAACAGAGCAGGGGCGAGGCGGCTGAATTCCAGTCCCAGACCACTACCATGAAAGGACGGCTGCAAATTAGGTTTGAAATGGACATCCCTGTCCTTAGAGGTTTCACAGTGACAAATGGATTCGTCCCCACGTGGAACACAAACCTACTTTGCTTTCATAGGAGCGAAGAAGACGAATACAAGCGGCGTCTCTAAGTGACTCCAGTCACCAGGCCCCGTCAGCCTCTGTTAAATAGCCCTGCGTTTCTCAGCCGAGCTTCTTAATTAAGTCGCGATAAGAGTTGGCCCTTCAGAAGCCCTTAAACACTTGCATCCCGGAGTCCATTAATTAATATTTAACATTCTTTCATTTCTTTCATTATTTTATTATTATTTATTATTTTTTAATTAATCGTGGTTCCAAGGAATGGTTTGGAAAGGAACCCTCTCGTAACATCCATCAGTGTGCGCTCAATGCCATCCCATGTAATATGATGCTAAGGAGAATATATGCGAAGTCAAGTAAGGTCATCTTTAGGAAGCATTTGACTAGCATTGATGCAGGACATACGCTCCAGGCAGCGGGTGTGAGGCTCTGCCAATGGCCTCGAGCCACTATCCAGAGCTTCCTCCTCTCGCCCCTAGCTGCCCATCCGTCAGGAACAACCGGGATCTGCTTCAGTAAAATCATCTCCAAATGGCTCTTGTTGAACATACCAGCCTTTATTTTCTTTCTCATGTAGTATAGAGACAACCTCGAGGGCGCGGCCTGGGGCTCAGCCGTCCAGGGGCTCCCATCCTGTGGGGCGGACCTCACGGCACCTGCTGTCACCATCACAGAGCGCGACAGAGAGCCCCAATGCTCCTGCCGGAAATGCTTCTGTGATGTGACCCTTGATGCACAGCAATGGTCCAGAGCGCGTCCTGCAGCCCCACTGAGCTTCAAGGGGACGGGAAGAGGCCGCTCTCTGCTTTTCCCTAAGAAGGGGCGACCTGGACCTGCAGAAACCCTCAAGGTTTCTACTGTTCCCCCTTCCACAAAAACTTTTGCTGCCTCTAAGACCCTCCCGTGAACAAAATTTTGGAGCCACAGATGCTGCTCACGATACAGAGCAAACATTTTCCCCAAAGAAACAATTGTTCTTTCTCCTTTTTCTCTTACGTAGGGCAGGTCCCATGGCCTCGCACCTAGAACAGTGCCTGGCACATAACTGGCGTCACAAATATTTGCTGAAGGAATCAATGAATACGTGACCCACCGAGTGAATGAATGAATGAGGGCTTTGTAGCGCCCCTCCCGCTGTACCCGCACTCCTCGGGGACACAGTGTTTTACAGGGAACCGCCCTCGAAGGATGGACAAGACGCTCCGCGCCCTGTCTCTGCGGGCGGCTCCGGGGCGCGAAGGTGCATGCGTGCTGTGCAGACACCGGCGGGCAGAACGCAGACAAGCACCTGGAAATGATCTGGAGCGAGGAACCCGGGAAAAGAGGGCTTCCTATTACAGAAGCAGGAAGAAGGAAGGGTCTGGGGGCTTATCTGATGGGGAAATCTGGATTACACAAATAAAACTGTGCAGATAGGAGAGACCTGGAAACCAGCCGGGAAGAGTGACTTGGTTTTGACCATTCCACCTACACGAGCTGGCATGCACTGCGTAGGAATAGTAGCAACAGCACGCCCGTGGACAGGAGCCTACAGTTTGCAAAGCCCTTTAAAATATGGAATCAGGGGCGCCTGGGTGGCTCAGTGGGTTAAGCCTCTGCCTTCGGCTCGGGTCATGATCCCAGGGTCCTGGGATCGAGGCCCACATCGGGCTCTCTGCTCAGCGGGGAGCCTGCTTCCTCCTCTCTCCTCTCTCTCTGCCTACTTGTAATCTCTCTCTGTGTCAAATGAATAAATAAAATCTTAAAAAAAAAAATATGGAATCAATGCCATTACCATTCCGTTGGAGGGATGTTCCAGGCACAGTCGAAATATCTTACGGTTATTTACTTCAATCCGCACAGCAAGACTGTCCTCATTTCACAGTGAGGAAACTGAGGCAGGGAAGTGTATTTTGCCCTACGTTACAGAGTTAGTGGCAGAGCTCGCATCTATATTTCAAACCCAGGCATAAGGCTCTGGAGGCCGCACATGGAACTCTGCAGCCTGCGGCCTGAAGAAAGTGAAATAAAACCATTCGGATGATGCCAGTGGCTGGGATTCATCATTTACCCAGGGGTGGGGGTGGGGGAGTGGGGGCGCTGGAATTTCTCAGACAGAATGATCTCTATATGGAGATTGTCGAAGGAAGGATATCTGAGTTTTGTCTTGGTCTGGTTTTATCCCATCGCATGAAGACATTTTGGACTATATTTTTATTCTTTTATTTATTTATTCTCCCATGTGCAAAATTTATTGAGGACTTTCTGTGTGCCAGGCACTGCTGGAAGTTTTTTATGTGTGTTACCTCATGCAACTGTCTTAGTCTGTTGGGCTACCACAATGAAACATGGTGACCCGGGAGGCTTATAAACAACACATTTATTTCTCACCGTTTGGGGGGCGGGGAAGGCCAAGAAGATGGTGCTTGCAGATTCGGTGTCTAGGGAGGGCCCCCTTCTTGGATTGCTGGATCCTTGCTCAGTGGAAGGGGTTAGGAAGCTCCCTGGGGTCTCTTGTACCAGTGCTGAGCTCATTCAGGAGGGCTCCGCTTTCAAGACCTAATCACCTCCCAAAGGCCCCACTCCTACTGTCATCACCTTGGGGGTCAGGGATTCAATGCAGGAATTTTGGGGGGATGCAAGCATTTAGTTCATTGGACAACTTTTATAGCAACTCTACTTGCTATGTGGACACCAGGGTTAGAATCTTCCCATTTTACAGGTGATGCACAGAGGAAACTGAGGCAGAGAGAGATGAACTCACCTGTGACACCTCTAGGTCCCCTTTTGGATGAGGCTGCCCCACTCCCCAGCCCCCACTCCTAGCGCCACTCTCCACTCCAGGTCAAATGTCACCACCTGCCTCCTGACATTCCCGACAGAGCTCAGGACCTTCTCAGGGGCTCCCCGGGAATCCCTCGTTCCTGCATTAGGGCACAGGTCACACGGCTCTGCAATTTTTGTTTGCACATTTATCTCCCCAATAGGCTGTGGGCTCCCTAAGAAGAGAGACTGGCTATGCATACCCAGGGAACTTCTCCGATGTCTGTGTGCGAGAGGATGACTGGGTTGACCTTGGTGGTTTCTGTGAGCGTCTTAGGCACTTCCTGAGTGCTAGCTCCCGTGTGCGTTCATGTGCACTGCTGAGAGGACTGGAGGACCAGAGGGAGGTGGACAGACGAAGACCGAGAAAGAAAGTCATAGGCGCAGGAAGAGATGGGGAGGTCACAGATATGGGAGAGACACAAAGAAGCCCCAAAGCAGGGAGAGAAGGCACAGAGGAAGGGTGGACAAGGAGCCCCAGGACAGGGGCGCCCACAGCAAGATGCTGCCCCACCCCCTCCTGCCCCTGTCTCCTCCCCCACTCTGCGCAGGCCACCTGCCTCCTGGCCAGTGACCGCACATGCGCAATCACTCCTACCTCAGCACCTTTGCACAGCAGAACCCCCCTACCCCCACCCCCGTCTTGAATGCTCTGGGCTGGCTCTCTTTCTCATTACTTGGGTCTCTCACACATACTCTAGAATGCACCCTGAAATAGCTCCTGCTCTGCCTAGTCACACTCACTGTGGTATCTTGCAAAAACACTTGACACCATCTGACACTGTCTTATTTATTTGTTTACTTTCTATGTTCCGTCTCCCTGGGGTGTACATGGGCTTGATGGATGATAGCGGCTGCCTCTGTTTGTTTAGGTTTGCAACCCTTGTGCTTAAACCAGTGCTTATAGTAGAAATGCAGTGGCTTGAAGGAACAGGAAGTTTGGAGGAAGGGAGAAAGGAGAGATGATAGGAATGGAGGGATGGATGGCGGGAGGGAGGGATGAATAACAAAGGGAAGAAGCCTCCCTCCTCCTCCCACTCCCCACTGCAGAAGGGCAGGAGTGCACCGTCAGATATAAATTCCGCTTGGGAAACCTGCGGCGAAGTCATGCCCTCTCTGGTCCCTTTGTGTCACAAGAGTCAAGGTCTCCCTTGGCAAGGGCTGAGGGCTCTGCTGAACCCTGGCTTCCAGCTCAGGAAGATTGTCACGGACTGGAGTGTGTCCCCCTCTGCAAATTCATCTGTCGAAGTCCTAACCTCTGGGACTGTGTTTGAGATAGGGCTTTTAGGAGGTAATTCAGGTTCAATGAGGTCCTAAGGGTGGGGCCATAATCCGATAGGCCTGGTGTCCTTCTAGGAAGGGGAGGGGACACCAGGAATGTGCACACAGAGGAGAGGCCATGTGAGGGCACAGGGAGGAAGTGGCCATCTACAAACCCAGAAGAGACGTCTCATAAGAAACCAACCCTGCC
Organism: Ailurus styani; assembly: GCA_002007465.1. NCBI lineage: Eukaryota > Metazoa > Chordata > Mammalia > Carnivora > Ailuridae > Ailurus > Ailurus styani. The sequence goes on from LNAC01000191.1 coordinate 1,047,996, forward strand.
GACACCTTGATCTTGGACTTCAGCCTCCAGAACTGAGTGAAAATAATTATCCTTTGTTCATGCCCCCTAGTCTGGGGTACTCTGGGATGACAGCCCTGAGCCGACAGATAAGGATGCTGTTCTGGAAGGAACGTTCCGTTTACGAAGCAGCAGGGTCCCTGGAGGGCTAGTTCAAGGCCTCTCTGTGATCTATCACGTGGCAGAGGAATAGAGAACACTCCTCAACAACAGGAGAGAGGGCACGCATGCTCAGAATGCAAACCTCCAAGATGACACCACCGTAATGAAGGAGGCGGAATCACCTGTCCCTCGGAAGGAGAGGAAAGGAACCTTTTCTTTGTTTTCTTTGTTTTGAGGCCAGGAACAGCATTGCTGCATCTTCTGGCTGGAAAACTTTGCCCTTCACTTTGCCAGACTGTTTCCTTCCTGCGATGTGGGGATACTAATCTGGCGATGGATTGTTGTGGTTTTCAAATGAAATAATGTAAATAACAGGACTCTGTGAAGTGGAACTCATTCATTCATTCATCATTCCCTCATACAGTCAACAAGTTTACTGAAGGCCTGTTGTGCCATACCCTGTTCTAGGTCCCCGAGACAGGAACAGAACTAAGAACACAGATGTCAAAGGTACATGTCTGGAACCAGACCGCCTGAGGTCAATCAGGCTCCACTACCTATGAGCTATGGGAAACTTCAGGGAAAATAATATTAGCTTAGTCAGAGGGCTACTGTCGAGTTTCAGGGAGCTAATATTTTTAAAGCATTTAGAATACAGCCTGGCACAGAGTAAGTACTATAAGAGCCCTTGATGATAAAAGAATACTATTTTTGAAATGAACAGCCAAGAAATTAATTTACAGTAACTACTTCTATCTAAGGACTCACGGCTTATATTTTATCTTCAAAAAGTACCAGAAGAGTTAAAAGAATAGAACCATGATGAACAATCAGTATACCCTTTTAAAAAGATTTGCAACCAAATTTCTTTAGATGTAAAATAAAGTTTTAAGCCTTAGCCATTAACCATTAAGAATGCATAGATATCTAAAATGCCTTAGTTTGTTTGTTTGGGTTAATGCCTTAATTTACTAGCCCAAATCTCTGTTGTTTAAAGCAACACATTTACTTCTTGTTCAAATCCAGGCCCATCTCAGGGCGGTGGACAACCCCACCTCACAGTGCTCTCCCTTACATGCCTGCGATGGTAGCCCTTCTACCACCTAGAATTAGGAAAAGGGAAGAAAACCAGAGAAAGCAGCACTGGATCTTACGGACATCAACCCCAAGGTGACACCGATACTTCTTCCAGGTCCCTGGCCAGAGTCAGCCATGTGGCCATCCCTAACTTCAATTCTCCCAGATGCTTGACTTCACCACTTACTTCCTGTGACTGTGGGCAAGTCAGTCAGTCTCACGGTGTCTCAGTCTCCTTGTTTGTTAGAGGAAAACAGACACCCTACTGTGCTCATGGCATTGTTAAGAGAATTAAATGTGACAGTAAACAAAAAAATGTTAGCTATAATGATGATGATGTCATCTACCCTTAGAAAATATAAAGCATTATTTGTGTGTGCTGTGTTGGTTTCACGTAAGTAGCATCATGCCCGTGATACTTTCAGTGCTGGTAGGAGTCTGTGATCTGGCAGTAACAGTGACCTTCCATTTTATTCCGTAATTACACACACACAATACGTCAATATATGAGAGTCACCATTTTGTTCCATTCCCATAAAATCTTTGATTGTGTCAGAGCTTTCCTGCCTTCGGCCCGAGGCTACAGCGGGATGGGTGGAGTGCGGGCCGGCTGGGCATTGCCCCCCGCGAGCAAGACACGAGGCCTGTTCTCCGCCGGCCGCTCTGGCCCAGGCGCCCGCTGGCCTGCGGCCTCTGACGTCACGGAGGACACATGCACGGGGCGCTGGAGGGGGACCCAGACACAAGGGACTGACGGACAAAGGAGGGCGAGTTGGGCTCGAAAGAGGCCCGCGGGACACTCCCGGGGAGCGGGAGCTGAGGAAGAGCGGAGACGGGAGGCGTCTGGAAGCAGAGGCTCCGGGAGGAGGCAGGCGGCCATGGTGGGGGGCAGAGGTCCAGAGGAAGGGGGTCCAGGGGCCAGTGGCCGAGATGGGCCAGGAGCACGAGGGCTCTGGGCTGACTCTGGAGCACAAACTATCTGGTGGCCGTGAGGCCGGCAGCGGTCTCCGTGCCCGAGCTCGCTCTGGGGACCGACGCTCTGCCCGCCTCGGGCCAGATGCAGGGGTGGCCGTGGGAGCCAAGCCGGGCCAACCAGACGCCTCCTGCTTCTCACCACGGCGATTGGCTCAGCAGTGGCACGTGACTGCAGTCACAGCCAATCAGAGCTCACCCTGGGCCTTCGCGGGAGGAACGGGTGAGAGGCGCCGGTGCAGAGGGTCCTGGGAGGGAAGGAGGTAAAACTCAAAAGACTGGAAGGTCCCCGCGGGGAGGGCATCTCCTTGAATGTCAAGTCAAAGAAAACCATGCCAGCGCGGAGAGAAAAAGAGAGTCACAGTCCCTAGTTTTAGATATGCCCACAGCCGGCTCATCACTGGCCTTATTTTGGCGTAAGCCACAAATTCCTTTCCTTCCCTTTGTGCAAATCAGAGAGATGTGGTTTTCCATCACTCGCAACCCAACGTCTCCTAGAAGATAAAATATGCCTCTTTGAAGGTGAGTGTTACTTTTCTTTGCAATGAACACTCTCCACTCTGCAAAGACACTTGACAGACACCATTGACCTAACTAGAATCAATTCTGTTGCATTCTCAAAATCATATTCCCATTTGTCTTTGCCCCAAGAAATCCAGCATTAATTTACTTTCGAAGAACACACGTCTCCAGAAGGAGCCTTTCCAGCCTCTGATACCAATTTTCCTTGGGGTCATTGGTCTGAGTCCTTAATATCACCCGAGCTTCATGCCCCTACAGCCTCCACAGTAATCTCCTGGGGGTCAGTCATCACAGGGTCGATTTGGATGACAAAAATAACTATTGGAACCCTAAAATTTGTTTACCCTGAATGTATTAAGGTGGTAGTTATCAAATCGGAGCTGTATCACCCCTTAAATTACCTTGAAAACAAAATCAATAGTTTATTTAAACACAGTCGAGAAAAGAAAAAAAATGCCCCCAAGGAACCCGTGTTAGTTTTCCTTGGAAGGCAAAATGTACATAAGCTAAGAGTAAACAAGATATGTGGTAACTCGAAGGAATAAACCAACCCCGAGGTCTTGATCGGTTCTTGGCTCCTCCTTACAGGATTAGTTCAACAGCCCTTAGAAAGTTGGAGGGAACTTGTGACTAGAATAAAAGCGCTGTTGACCTAACAGTCGGGCGGTGTGGATACCGATGTAATTTCTTTAACTAAACATTTGGGATCATGGATACTCTGAGCTTCCTGGTGTCCCCAGCTGGACTCCAGGAGCCACATTTGAGCTAACTCAGAGGGACCCGCTGAACTGCCTTTATTTCCTTTAAATAGTCTTTTCTTTAAATCCAAAATTTCTTTCATTTCCTGCCCCCAAGTCCTTGCTTTTTTGTCTTTAGGGGAATTGTCGTTTTGCCATGGGATGGCACACCACAGTGTTATTGCTGGCTGCCTAGACTCTAAGATGCCTGATTTGTGCTCCCTTAAGAGAGTCTGTGGGCTCCCAATACCTTTACTAAATTCCTTTCCCACTTAAAGAGCCGGAGGGGATCCCAGTGCTAGCAAATGAGAGCCCGGACAGACATGCTGGTCCTTTGGAAGGGCTCCCCCTGTCCATGTCTGAACATGTAACCATCCCCCAGGGCCCCTGGTCACTTTGCCATGACAGCTGACAAACTGACCCAGCAGGAAAAGGTTCTCATTTATTTATTGTTAAGCAACTTTGTTGAGGTGCCATTGATATACAAAAAAATGCACACATTTAATGTGTACAGTTTGATGAATCTGAACATAGGAAAGCAAATCTGTGAAACCATCACCACGATTGAGGTAACAGATAGACCCACCCTCCCCCAAAGTTTCTGTGTCTCCTTTTTTCTTTGTGGGAAGAACCCTGAACATGAGATCTACACTCCTAACAAATGTTTAAGTGTGTAATACAGTATTGCTGCCTATAAGCAGAATGCATTTCTTGCTTCAAAATGGGAGAATTGTATCGTAAATCAATGGAAAGCCATCTATGAACATGTTCACAAATGCTAAATGTTATAAGTCAGAGGAACAAGTCCCTGGGAAATGATAATTGACATTAGTTAATAATAAAGATTTTCCTGGGGCGGGGGAATGGAGAAGAGGGCTGGTCACAGACAAGGAAACTCTGTGCCCTGGTCCTTAAGATCCGTGGGAAAGTGGGACCAGAGGGTGGAGGATGGGCTGGAGAAGTGGGTCAAGTCCAGGTGGAAAGGGGCTACAGCAGACTTTGGTGGATCTTCCCCAATATCTGTGCTTCCTTTTTTAGAAGCCCAGGTATTTCGCCTGGCACATGACCATGGAGAACAAGAACTAGATTTCTCATTCAGGCTTGCTGGGAGGTATGGCCATGAAGTTCTAGTTAGTGGAATAAAATCCTCAGTGCTGTGTTCCAATTCTGAGAACGGTCTTAAGGAGAGAGAGCGTTCCTTCCCTCCATCCCTCTGCCCTGCTTCCTGCTGGGACTCGGGGGTCCAACACGGAGCAAAACCTGGATTGATGAGCGAGAAGCCGTAGGCTGAGCAGCAGAACAGAGCAGGCCTAGGGCCTTGATGTCCTCAGAGCCCCTGTGTTGGCCCTGGACCCATCCATATTTATGTGAGAAAAACATTTTTCTCTTGTTTCAGGTACTGTCCATTTGGGAGAAATGCATAACTCAGTGAAATCCCAAATCTCATCTCAGCAGGGGCCCCTGATCCAGAAGTCTTGGGGAGATTCAGAGGGTAGGGGGTGGCCCCAGTGTACGCTCTGATTGGAAGCATCATATGAAGCTCAGTGGGTTGTGGGCTGGGTGGGGCAACGGGCTGTATGACACGTCAGGGTTCAGAGAGAGGTGGGCCCTTGGGGACTGGCTGGGACAGGTGGGATTGCGAGCTGGACCCTGAGCCTGGAGAACGAGGGGAAGGAGAGCACAGAAAGCAGGGCTCTCCTCCAAGGCTTGGAAAGAGGTGTTGGCCTTCCATCGGAGAATCGAACCGCACCAGAGGGAGATTCTCCAAGGCAATCGAAGCAGACGAGGGCTTAGCAACAGTTCGTGTATCTCGGCACAGAGATCAAGAGTACACAGCGCACGGTCCACTCTCAACAGTTTCGCACTGAATGAAATAAACGAAGGAATGTCCGCATGAATGACACCCAGACAAACAGAAGAGAAGCAGCATGGGATCGTGGCTAAGAACAGGTGCCAGAACTGTACGACGTATGTCTCCATGTCTCCGTATCTCAGACCAGTGCCTATAAATAGTGTTCCACAAACACACGAGTGATACTCGTGTTGCCGCTGTTGTGGTGGAGAGGGACGGGTGTCAACAGGTTGGTCTGATTGCAAATGAGAAGATGCAGGGGCCATAAGCCTACGGACTGCCTTTTCCCAAACTTCTCTGGGTCTCCTCCATGTACCTAGGTGCACTTGAACCCTCCCTCAAATCCTGGGTCAGTCTCTGCTCCTCTGGGACAGCTACTGTGGTCGTCTCGGTCCACAGCAACCTGTCCTCCTCATTGTCAGCTCGTCATTGGGCCCTGGACACAGGGCCCGTGACATCATGTGTGAATTTTACTCATTTCCCTCCTTGTCGCCCAGCCTACGCTGGGGCAGGCCAGACCCCTGCAAGATGTCTGACCCCTGCTGTATTCTGCAGATTCATGTCCTTGCGTCTCCTCCAGCTTTAAAAGTCGCGTCTGCACTCTCACATGTTTAAGCTCTCTGCTAAATGTTTGATCATAGGTTTCAACATGTATTTGGATATAATTATAGAAATTATATCTTATGTTAATATTTAAGTATGTATTATACATTACTAAAATAGAATATATATTTATTTTACATATATTTTATATGTTGTACATTTGAAGAAATATAATAAATAAGTAAAATTAATATATGGATATAATATGTGGCATGTTGTAAATATTGATATTTTAAAAGGGAACTGTAATATCACTTTCAAAGTATGTGTCGTTGAAGCCCAAAACCATTGTGATTTGATACCTGTCATCCTGGATTTGAAAGAAAATCATGTACACGCTTCACTTCCATTGTGGGAAATTCTGCATTGTTCTTTTTTTCTCGCTGAAGTTTACTCCCCTGGCAGAAATCTGGTCTTAATGTATCATATTTTTATTCGTAGAAGTCCTTTATTAATGACTATTATACATCACTGACTGTGACAAAAATAGGTTCATGATTTGAAATTTAAATTTTAAACATCTTCGTTGACTACAAGTCTTTAAATTTTAAAATAAGTTATTTTTAATTCAATTATCATTATGGGTCTTTGTAGAATGCAATTGATCAGAATGGTATAAATATGTCATAGCTTGTGATAAAGAATGATTAATCCTAAAAAGGAAGACACTCTGTGAGATACTTCTCTTAATAAGCTAGGCGGGACTGTTTTTCTCAGTAATGCATTTATGAATGAACCTTGGGATTTGAAAGAGGCAGGTGTCAGCAGGAATCCTGTTCACACCATTTTGTTTTTGTGGGTGTCAGCGCAAAGACACCGTGTATGGAAACAAACAGACGGGAACGAAGGCTTCTGCTCTGCGCTGCTCCGTGGCTCGGGCTCCTTTCAAGTTCTATGCCAAAACCGACACAGTGCTTTTTGATAATCCACAAGCTGACATTGGTAGTGGGCTCTTCTTCCACCTCAGTGACAATGGAGACTTGAAAACACTCTGCCTCGTTCAATGGGAAAGTTCCTGGTTCTAGACCAGGTGCAGTATCCAGTTATCAGTGACGTTTGTGTTCTCAACGCTGAGGTAAGTATTTCAAAATGTGCCTTTGTTTGGTGCCCTGAAGGACTTTCGGCAGCAGGCAAGGGCACCTTTCTAGGGTTCAGGATGGGGAATGGCTTTTCAGTGGGGGTGGCTTTTTGTTCTTCACCTTCTCCTTAAGGCTTCGGGTTGGATTTGGCCCACGGGAGGCCCTGGCGGCAGGTGGCAGGGAAGAGAGGAGGGTAAGGTTGGGCATGTGTTCCCGGGCCTCATCTGTGGGATGGAGGGGGCCGGGGGACTCAGGGTGGCTGCACCTGCTCCAGAAGGCCGTAGTTCCTTCACATTTCACACAGCCTCCCCTGTCAGGTTCTAGAAAGTTCTCCATCCCCTCACCCTACTCAGGCCTCACGAGCCCAGAGAGGTTGCATTATCCTTTGTTGTTTCCTGTGTCCAACCCACCCCTTTATAAACATTTCCACTCTTAAACTCTCCTGGAGTTACCCACTCTGAGCGTGCTGCTTGATGTTGGTACCCTGGCTGAGAAGCCGATTTTTTATGTAGTGGAAGAAGAATATGTGCGAAGGAGGAAGGGCCAAATGCAACACATGTCAGTGGAGGGTCTGGAAATTGATGCTCTTATCATGTCCGTGCCTATGGACACTTAGAAAATCTTCATGAACCCCCAGGGGTACCCCCATGGGGTAAAGGCCCATTGAGCACCTGGCTGTCCATCTCTGTGCTCTCCACTGTAGAAAGGTATGGACACAGTTGGGGGCCAAATAGATATTAAAGAAGGCTGGAGAATGCTTTCTCATGAATGCCAGGTGGTGCAGGTGAATCCAATGTGTGTCCAGCACCTTCCATCCTTTGCCACTGCCCAAACACACCCACCGCTGACCTCACCAGTGGGGGAAGTGGATGTCTCTCTTGAGCTGATATACGTGGTGGGGGCTGGCTTCACAAAGCCAAGACCCCATGATTGCCTTGAGTCTGGCGTCAATCATCCATGATGGGAGCCTGCCTGGTGTATCCACCAGGCTCTCTGCAGGGCTGATTTAGGAATTCCAGACAACCCATGGAGAGTTCTTTAGTTCGATGGTGGGCAACCGATCTACAATAACATGTAAAGAGATCGGGGTCCTCAGGCCAGGACAGCAGCTGCCCTGTAAGCTGGAATTGGGGGTAAGGTGTGGGCTGGATCCACCTGTTAAAGGAGGAGCGATGATCTCCCCTCCCCCTTCCCAGAGTTGGCGAGAAGCTCCCTGGGAGCCATTGTCTGTTATTCTTGGCGCTGCTGGAGTTTGAGGTCATTGGCACGTGGCCGTGGGCTGTGCTTGCTTTAGCTGCCACTGTGATTTTTTCCTTCAGGAGGGTATTTTAGATTCTAGCTTGTATGTATGTGTGTACATATTTTTCAGCAGATGTAAGGCTGTGGCTCATGGGCTATCTGGGACTATGGTTCAGCAGATACTCACCCTCTTCCTTCCCTTTGTGAGTGGACAGTGCTTCACACCCCTTTGATGTGGGTTTGGCTCTGGGACTTGCTTTGATCGATTACATGTCAGTGGAAGGGACAAGAGGATTGTCCGATTGGGCCAGGAAGGACCACGGGCCTGCAAGCATGAGAGTAAGTGCTTCTTGTAAATCATGGAGTTGAGCTGGCAACAGCTGACAACTGACTTAGTAAATTCTGCTCTGCTGAACCCAAGGGAAGTCATTTTCAAAATATTTCTCCACTCACAATCAGGTTTCATTCATCCCGGCATTCACTTACTGATGCACTTGTTTCTTCTACAAACGCTTTCCGATCACCTTGGGTATCAAGCACAGTTCTAGAGAGACTCCTGTATCCCTGTGTGTCTGGGTTGTCTCTAAATCTTCACGAGAGAAATGAAGTGATGCAGGTGCTCATTCTCAAAGTGTTTGAAGGGCAGGCTTCAAACAGCCGGCTTCCCGGCCCATTTCTCCTGCTCTGCTCAGTGGCCTGAGGTTCTCGGAGGCCAGGTTGGGGTGGGGTGAGTGGAGAAGAATCCTGCCCTTGCCTGGACAGGCTCAGAGGAGCCCCCGCCTCCCTCCCCTGCATCCCATCAGAGGCTGTGGAGGAGGAGAAGGAAGGGATGCTCATCATCGTCCCCCAAGGGGGGCAGGTGTTCTCACCTCTGGCCTGGGTTAATTAGATCCACTACCTTTCAGAAAAAAGAAACTGAGGCAATAGCTCACCCAATTATTGGCACAGGGCAGGGGCCTCAGGTGTCATTCATTATTATGCCAAGTCTCCGAGATTAGAGGAATTAAGAGCCTTGACCTGAAGGGTGAACTCTGGAATGTCTATGCAGAAGGGAGTCGCCCTAGCAGGCCTGGGTTGGGGGTTTGAAAGGCCTGACTGAGAGGGTTGGCCATTGGCTGGTTTCTGGGAACTAGGATCTGGGGAGGGTTCCCAACATCCTGACTGATAGGCTCCCTGGGCCTAAACTGTTTATACAAAACAATATGGTTTCTGCTAACACCTGCTCTCCTTCTGGGAGCCTGGGATCTTGGTACGTGCCAGGTGGAGGCTGCCCCATGATGAGCCTCCAGGAAAAACCACAGGCCCCGACTCTCTGATGAGGTTCCCTGGTGGGTAATGTTTCACACGTGTTGTCACAACTCGTTGCTGGAGGAATGAAGGGAGTCTTGTGTGACTCCAGGGGGAGAGACCCTTGGAAAGTGGCTCTTGGTTTCCTCTGGACTTCATCCCAGGTGCCTTCTCCCTCTGATGATTTGTTTTGTGTCTTTAGGCTGTAATCAATCAGAGCCATGAACACAACCATGTGCCGAGGCCTTTTAGGTACTCTCAGGGGACGGGGCGTCTCGGGGACCCCCAGCACGGCATCCCTTCCCTTTCCTTGGCTCTAAGCTTTTGCCGTGGACGCTTCATTCCCCCGCAACACCGTCCCTGACTTTTAGGATCGGCTTACAGACCCCCAGGACTCTGTCCAAATCTCACCTTGCCCAGGAGTCTGGGAGGGGGTTTTTTTTTTTTTACCTTCCTTGAGCTTCCGCAGCATTGACTTTAAAGAATCACTCATCAGGCACTGGGTCTTCAATGATCATGGTTCCCTTCCTAAGAACTGTCTAAGTTTTGAGTTTTGTGACATGTGTCAGTTTATCACAGCTTTTAGCCTAGAAGCCAAGATAAAATGATATAAGATGAAAGTTTTGATGTTGGTTTTGCCTTGTCCTCAATGCTCTGTGTTCACTGAAAAAAAGACTTTTGAAGATAGAATCTTAATAGATACCAAATTATTATCTAACTTCAAAATATTTTGACAGGTTTTCAGAGACACAGCTATAACAAAGTATGTCTCTCCGTTATAGTGCCTACAATTGGAATTAACCCTAAGACTGTGAATCCTATTTTTAAACGTGATTAGAATTTTATTCCCTATAGCCTGGTTGTTTGAACTCATTAATCCAGTCCTCGGAAATTGATCAAGTGCCTACTCAGTGCCATTGACTGTGAATATTGCGGAAATTCAAATGAAGGAGACCCATTCTCTGCTTTAGAAGGACATGGTTCTATGTTTGGCCGTTCTGGTTGGTATATTTTTTTAAGTTTTATTTATTTATTTGAGAGAGAGAGAGAGAGAGAGAGAGAGAGAGAGAGGGAGAGAGAGAGAGAGAGAGTATGTGCACGTACGAGCCAGGGTAAGGGGCAGAGGAAGAAGGAGAGGGAGAATCTCAAGCAGACTCAGAGCTGAGCATGGAGCCGGACATGGGACTCGATCCCGTGGCCCTGAGACTATGACAAGAGTCATAGACCAAAATCAAGAGTCGGGCATTTAACTGACTGAGCCACCCAGGTGCCCTGGTTTTTGTAGATACTTTTCATGCCCATCCAGGATCTAACTGCCCATGTCCCCTCCATGCAGTGTCCTCAGGGGATGCTCTCCCTCCTCCCAGGTACCCCTGTCTCTCAGGAAAATGGACCTCATGCCCAACTACAGCAGCAGGACCTGAATATTCCAAGAAAACTCGAATAATTCCACCTTTTTGGCCACATGATTGTTTCTGAAAAGCCAGGTGTAAGCCCATTGGTGTGTAATATTTTCCTAGATACAGCTTGACCCAGTCAGTGCAGAACTCATATTTTCTTTGGAACCGTCCTCTGGAGGTGGAGGCGCTGGTGATTTGAATCCTGGAACAGCTGGGCCATTTTGGGAAGCGAGGCTGAGGAGGAGGAGAAGGGTGCCTCACAGAAAATGAAAGGTAAAATGTAGAGGGATCATAATCAAGCCACTCCTGATGTCTGAACCTCTGGACATAATTGCTTACATGAACAACAAACCATTTGAAATAATTAAGTAAGGATGAGTTACCACTTTTGATATTCGCATTCAAAATTAATTTACATGATTTAGCTCCATTGCATCTATTTAACCATCCCTCTTTTCTCCAACTGTTTACACACCAATTTTCCTTTGGGAAACTCACATCTCCTGGATTCCCAGGCGCAAGTATTGGGCGGGACTGATTTCATGCTCAGATACATAGGGGAGCTCACAGAAACTTCTGTCAAGCTTCACACTCTCCCCATTCTGGCTTTGATGATGGCTTAGGAATAGACATATAACCCCATATAGCGTAGCAAAAGGATAAAAAACTTAAGGCTGATGCAGTAGATACTATGACCCCCTCCTTTCCTTGTTTCTGCTACATGATTAAAGAAGACCTGTGTCCTAGACACCCAGGAATTATTCTGTTGCCCCCAAGATGAGAGGCCAGAACTGGCAGAAGGTGCAGTCCAGAGATGAAGCCAACATTACAGAAAGCAGGGAAGAACGAGAGAAATCGAGTCACTTAAGATCCTGGATTAGACTTGCCATGAAGCATGCTGTCCCTGAACTTTTATGTTATGGGCAGAAACCCAAGCCAAACCAAACCACAACCAAGCCAGACTCGGGGATGAATGAAATCAGAAACCGGAGCTGGAGGAGATCACATCAGTGGTACAGGTGGCGAATAGTCATAGGACCATGACACAAAGACAATCGTAACAAACATGTGGAATGAATGGATTCCTCCTCCCCCCCCTCCTCCTCCTCCTCCTTCTTCTACTTCTTCTTTTTCAAAGTAGACTCCATGCCCAGGGTGGAGTCCAACAAGGGGCTTGAACTCTTGACCATGAGATCAAGACCTGAGCTGAGATCAAGAGTCAGATGCTTAACCGACTGAGCCACCCGGGTACCCCAGTGGATCATTAGTCTTAAAAAATGATGTTGGCCCTTCTGGTTCCAGCTAAGATAAGCAGTTTGCTCTGTCTCTCCCACTGAATAAATCTATAGAGCCTGTAAAGACTGCATGGAGCTGTGAATGGAGGACTCTGACGAGGAAATCATTGTAGGTAGATCAGGGAAGAATTTGAACAACCACCAAACTGGTGGTGACCAGATTTCCACTTCTGGTATCAAGTGACCCGATCCCCAAACCCAGATATGGGCACTAGGGTTAGTGATGGAGAGCTCCTGGAGGAGCCCAGAGGAGACTCCTAGCCTTGTTCTGGTAAAGGGAACTGCCAACACTCAGAGAGAATGCGAATGTCCTCCATCCCACCCTCTGCTTTTCTCTAGTCTTTCATACCCAAACTTTTCTTTTTTAAGATTTTATTTATTTATTTGCCAGAGAGAGAGAAAGGGAGAAAGATAGCACAAGCAGGGGGTACAGCAGGCAGAGGGAGAAGCAGGCTCCCTCCTGAGAAAGGAGCCTGATGCAAGACTCGATCCCAGGACCTTGGGATCATGATTGAGCTGAACGCAGACCCTTAATGGACTGAGCCATCCAAGCGCCCCTCTCATACCCAAACTGTTTTTTTTTTCTAGTTTTTTTTCTTTATTTTTTATTCTTTGCCCCAGGGGTACAGGTCTGTGAATCATCAGGCTTACATCTTTCACAGCATTCACCAAAGCACACAGTCTCCCCAATGTCCATAACCCATCCACCCTATCCCTACCCTCCCACCCCCCAGTAACCCTCAGTTTGTTTTGTGAGATTAGGAGTCTCTTATGCTTGGTCCCCTCCCCATCCCATCTTGTTTCATTATTTTTCCCTCCCTACCCCCCACGACCCCCCACCCTGTCCCTCAAGTTCCTCATATCAGAGAGATCATATGATAATTGTCTTTCTCTGATTGACTTATTTCGCTCAGCATAATACCCTCTAGTTCTATCCACGTCATTACAAATGGCAAGATTTCATTTCATACCAAACTGTTAAGCAACGTTGTGGTGCACAGGATTTGAACAAGACTCTGAGTCTCATGACGTAATGTACAAAATGTCCAGGATAAAATCTAAAATTGCTTGATCTATAAAGAACCAGGGAAACATCACCACTTATGGAAAAGACAGTTAACAGACACCAACAATGAAGTAACACAGATAGTGAAATTTTTGGATAAAGACCTTAAAATAGCTATGATAAAAAATCCCCCAATATACAATTATGGACACACATGAAACAAATGGAAAATTGAATCAAATCCCAGAATAGGAAAACAGCTTTGTGAGCAGTGGTTAGGAAATGGTTTCTAGACTGATACCAATAGCATAACCTATAAAAGAAAAAAAAATGAATAAAATTGACTCCGTAAAAATTAAAAATTAAAAGACTGTGAAAAGACTGCTAAATCAGGGCGCCTGGGTGGCTCAGTAGGTTAAAGCCTCTGCTTTCGGCTCAGGTCATGATCTCAGGGTCCTGGGATCGAGGCCCGCATCGGGCTCCCTGCTTGGTGGGGAGCCTGCTTCCTCCTCTCTCTCTGCCTGCCTCTCTGCGTACTTGTAATCTCTCTCTCTGTGTCAAATAAATAAATAAAAAAATCTTAAAAAAAAAAAAAAGACTGCTAAATCAGTTCTGTTATTGGGAGAAAATAGATGCAATTTTCATATTGGAATAAATATTTGCAAATCGCTTTTCCAGAATATGGAAAAGATTCTTGAAACTCAGTAAGAAGACAAAAATCCCAGGTAAGGAATCGGCGAAGACTTGAACAGACTCTTCGTAAAGAGGACATATGTGTGGCAAATACCCACGTGATGAGATTTTCTCCATCTTTAGGCATCAGAGAAATGCAAAGGAAAACCACAATGAGATGGGGCTGCAAATGTCCAAGAAAGGCTATAATAGAGCCTGGACAGCGGGAGCGCAGGAGAGCATGGGACAAAACGGGAGCTCACATGTGACTTTTAGGAACACCACATGGTATGGTCACTCTGGAAAGTCATTTTTCAGTTTCTGATAACATGAAACATACACTTACCAGATGACCCTGGACCCCCCATTGCTGGATAGTCATCCTAGAGGAAAGGAAACCTGCATTCACACCAAAACCTGACACACATGTTCATAGGAGCTCCATCCATGATTGCAAAAACACGAGAGCAACCGAAATGACCTTCAGCGGGTGAATGGTGGACTCATCTGGGGTTCATCCACGTGACGAAGACGACTCAACAATAAGAGGAATGAACTGTCGAGATCTGCAGCACCTTCTTTGAATCTGGAAGGCATTATGTTGAGTGAAAGAAAACAGTCTCAAAAATTGCATACTGTACATTTCCATTTATACGACTTCCTGAAAAAGCAGAAAAACCATATTGATAGAGAAGAGGACGGGGGCTGCCAAGAGTTATGTATATTTGGGGGGGTTAGTGATTATAAGGGAAGAGCGGGAGGCTGTATTTTTTTGTGGGGGAGAGCTGATAGAACTGTTCTGTATCCTGATTACTGAGAGGTGGTTACGCAACACATACATACATTAAAATTCACAGAAATGTATACTGAAGTTAAATTCTACTGTATAATGTTTTTAAATGATATTTAAAATCATGCACACAAAACCGATGTCTCTGAATGCATTAGTTGGATTTCTCTTAAAAACAAGACTCTCATATATGTTCCACTCTCATCCAGGTTTGGGCTGACATTCCAGAACCAAATCCCTGCAGAAAGATGGACAGTGCCGGGAACCCCTCCTTCCAAGCTGGCATCAGTGCCTGTGCCTACCTATAAAAATACAAAAGCACAAGCAAAGTCCTGGTCTTAGTGCTCAGATTTTATCCCTCTTCCTTCTCCCAGCCCTGACAAGCATGTAGAAATAATGTCAGAAATGTGAACTTTGAGCATGAATGGGAATTTTATTTCCAGAGCTGTTTATAATTTTTTTTTCTTGGGTTGAAACCCTCTTTCATATCCAAATAAATTATTTGGGGTGTTGATAAGAAGATAAATCTGCAAGGGTTTTCACAAAGGTCTATATTCAGAAAACCTGACCTTCTCAGGCTTCACTTTTTTTATAGAGAGTTGGGGGGTTCTTGTGGCAATCTGAATGTGCTGTCTTTCTTTTCCTTTTTATATGCTCACAAAGTACTCTAGATATCGGGGAATCACAAGTTCATGGTGGGAAGGGAGATGGGCTTTTCCAGAAACGATCACCTTACAAAGCGCAGGCAAAGATTCAACTGACTCTTGCAGCTCTGCCAAGGGGGACTGCAACAGACCAGAGGCTTTGTTTGCATTTTCTGAGCTAGCGATTGGTAAGTATCAGTAGCAAGACAGGCGACCCCTGTGGGCTATGTTTAGCTTGTGTTTAGGTAGCCAGGACACTAAGTGGCTGATGAGTGAGGATGGGCATGTTACATGGTGGGGAGGCGAATGTTTAAGGAATCATCGTTTTAAGGTTTTATATAAGAACTATGATTTTTACTTTTCTACATTTCCTTCCCCCAGCCCCAATTTTGATAGCAGGCATGTATGTGTATTATTTAGTAGGCTTTGGCTACAAGTGATAGGGATGCAAATTAAACAGAATTCAAAGAATGATCGTCTTGTTTAACTGAAAATTCTGTGCGGGGGAGGATTACAGGCATGGTTGGATTTAGGGGGTTTTATTGGTTATGAGTTCATTACAAACAGGAGAAATCAATCTAGCCTGTGTGAGTGTAAAAGGACTTATCAAAGGCTATCATGTGGCTCACACGATCTCAGAGGAAAGAATTGGGTGTGGTAGCTCCAAAACCAGGAGTGACCTCTGGCTGCAGAGCAGAGAGGCACCAGAGTGAGCACTGCTGGCCCAGCAGGGAATTTCTCTAAGCATGGGAAGAAATTTCAAGGTGCTTGGGGACAGACAATTAATGAAAACAATGACAGGAACAGTAGCAAGCCATCTCAGTAATTTGTGGTGTGCCTGGCAGTCTTGTAAATATGCACATCACATAATCTAATCCTCATGGCATCTCTTTGGAGACAGATATTCCTCAGATGGAGAACCAGAGACCATGAGACCTTAAAGTAACTTGCTCCAGTCCAGAGTGACCATACGTCCTGGCTTACCTGGAACACCCCCAAAATAATCATGAGCACCCCCATTTATGCTCAGAAGTGGTCCGATTTGGTCAATGAATTCTATGGTTATTCTACCAAGGTCACAGAGCTGGGAAGAGGAGAAGCTGGGACACGAACAGTCATTAATGGGGTTGGCTGACATCACCGGATCCAGTCTTCTCTCACCTCCACTTTCCTCTGTTTGGGCTCACTCCCCAGTGGTCTGCTGAGATCCTCCCCCTTCCTTGGCCAGTGGAAAGAGGCAACTTCCCAAACCCCTCACCCCCCACCCTGACAAGTTTCTAAAAGGCAATCCCAGATTTTCAGCTCATTGGCCCAGCGGGTTTAGAGCTCCCTTCTGGAACCTGGGCTGTTGCCCCAGGAAACTCAAGCACTAAGAAGAGTTGGGGGGTGTCCCCGAATGAAAACAGTGGTGCCATGGTCCGAAGAAGCAGAATGGATGCCATGCAGGGACAAACAGCAGATGTCCCACGTAGCTGTCAGTACCAAAAGTCTACTCTAACTCTTGTCTATGAAAATGTGGATGGCAAAATTAGATTCTCCATGTGCTCTGAAACACCGTGCATTTACTGATAATCATAGAGGACTGATTACATCACTATGCAACCAGATGTTGCCATTGAAACCAATTCAGTAAGACAGGCAGGGATGAAGGGAACAAAAGGCCCTCCCTAAGGGCCAGGTAGTGACTATTTCAGGCTTTGCGGGCCAAATGTGGTCTGTGTGTGTGTGTGTGTGTGTGTGTGTGTGTGTGTGTGTGTGTAATGTTAAAAAAAAAAAAACAGAGTTCAAGAGCTGGACGAAAATAGGCCATGTGGGCTGGATTTAGCCCAGGGTCCTTGATCACCAACCCCTGATCCATCAGAGAAGACAAGGCATGGACGTGTGCATGGAGGACACAGACAGCCTCATGTCCCCTGTACGGGCCCCAAGTGTGCGCCCCAGAGACCCTGTGGGAGGATGGGCGTCGGGAAGGTTCCTGGACCTTAGAGTGGAGGGCCACCAGAGTGGTTCCATGCTACACAGTGCTTCTACCACCACGTGATTCTACAACCTGGAATCCCCTTGTCTACTTCCCACTGGCAGGATGGGATGATTCTCTGGAGGACCATTCCTGCCCCCTACTCAGCTCAGACCGTGGTGCTCTGGGGTCTCAGCTCCAATCAGGGGACGAGGAATGAGCATGCAGCCCACAAAGTCCGGGAGCTTCCCTGCTGCCAGAGGGTTATTTGGGTGCAGATCTGAGCTCCTCCCGCTGTCTCTGGCCTCCACTGGCTGCTTGTTCACTGGGAGAGGGAGAGTTGAGCTCTTCTCAAGTCCCGATGGGGCTCCTGCCCCCTCCACTGCCCTCCCGCTTTCCCCTTGTCCCCAGTATCCCCACCTCTGGTTCTTGCATGAACACACCCAGCTGTCCCTCGCTGGGACTCTGCCTTTCTGGTCCCTCTCCCTGGAACATTCTTCTCTCCAGGATACACAAATCTTGCTTCATGGAGGCCTCTCTGAAGATTGACCTTGAGGGGCCTTCCCGACTGCTCTGAGACAGCAGCCATCCTACCGTCCCTCTACCTCCTGGCCTTGTGCTACTTTTCTTCATTACATGAGTCACTCCCTGACATCTTCCATGTACTTCTTTGCGAATCCATTTGTTGTTGGTCCCCCGCCTGCCCTGTAAGCTCCAGGAGGGCAGGGATGTCCCTCTGCACTGTCTCAAGTGTCCTCTGCACCTAGAAAACCACGTGCAGCAAAGCAAACTTCCAAATATTGCTGATAAATGCATTCATGTGGCACTAAGATCCTCCCTCTTTCCAGAAGCCTTGCATCTGAGAACAGATGAAATATGCCGCAGCCGCAAGAGGAAACTGATCTGAGAACAGAGCCAAGAGATAGAAACACCAGGTCCCGACCGCGTCCTTTGAACGATGTAGTCAAGCTGCTCCTGAAACCCGCATCCCCACGGCTGGGCTTGGTTACCGAAGTCAGAGCGCTGTCTTTACGCATCGAGCACTTTGCATTGGAGGTTCCGTGGCTTGAATAAAGGAGACTTTAGAGTATCACTGGGCTGGTCAGTGAAGAGAGGACAGGGAGCAAAGGAGAGGAGAGGGGAGGGCATGCCGGGCAGCGAAATGGGAGGCGGAGACACCACAATCCCAGCCTCTGATAGGGTCAAGTTCTCTGTGCCTCAGAGAAAAGCCCTTTACAAACACAGCAAAGCGGGAGTCAAAGGAACCTAAAGGGAAGGGTTGTAAAACTTAGGACAATCAATCTGGGCCTCCTGGGACATATATTCTTGCTCCAAAGCAGGAGGAGCAAGGGTCACAGAGAGAATGCGGACGTGGGGGTCAAGGGCACTATGAGGTGGTCCTTCCCACTCGGGCCTCTTCCCGCTGTGCAGCCTCGGGTCAGAACATGAGCCCCCCAAGTTTCCCGCCCGAAAAAGGACAAATACCAATCTCAACTGTTTGTAAAGAGGATGAAATCAGGACATACGCATCAAAGCACCCGGAAACACAGGGTGACCCACGGCAGATGTTCGGTGAATGGTGGAGATGGTGATTAGGGCGGGTGTGGATGGCCCCGCTTTAAACCGGCACTTGAATTTGGGGAGTTGCTGAAAGTGCTCCCGCTGGAATCAAGGGTCAGAAACACAACTGCTTCGCAGGGAAAACAGAGGATGCGTTCAGTCAGGGTCCCGGGCCCCGTCAGCAACCTGCAACAGCAGCCGCAGCAATGATGAAGAACACTATGATTGTGACACTGTACTGTACAGCTTTGTGCGGACGCCCCATGCTTGGGACACCACCATCCCCCGCCCTTGGCAGGTCACAGAACACTCTCTTATCCACTGTCGCAGAACGCACCAAGGACTGAGTTGGAACCACGGTGGATCCCACTGTGTGGAGCCACGGTCTTTCCTCTCTCCTCCCTCGAGTGAGCCAAGGAGAGAGACTTGGCTGGGTGCTAAGCATGCCTGACCATCTCTCCAGGACTTTCTAATCTCCCAAAGCTAATTAGGGATGATGTTGGGAGAGGAATCTGAGTCACTGATGGCACAACCAACGAAGCTCTTAACACTTCTGCACACATTCTCTTATCTGATTAGCTAAGTTCTAAGAACAGTGTCATCAGAGATTAGATAAAATAGAATGCAGAAGTTTTTAGGGGAGAGACACAGGAAACTTCCCTACCGGGGTGAGGAGCCTAGATGGAGGGTGAACGCCTGCCCCCCAGCCCAGGATGGTGGGGAACAGGGCGTGGGCTATTGGACTGTAGGAATCCTGGGAGGTGGTCATCCAGAGAAGAGTGATGGGGGCATGCTGAAGCCACAGTCATCCCCCCGCCCCATTTTTGTAGAGGGACGTCCAGGCCCTTCCAGATGTTTCTGTTCCAGTAGAAAGGTGTGCTCTGGGGACTCATGCCTACCCCGGCTGCATCTGGACACCTCCGTCTTCAGGCTGGCAGAGTGCTGGCTCCGACCACCATCCATCACAAGCTGGTGAGGGATCCAGTGCCCGGGCCTCCGTGCCTGGAGCTAACAGAGCCCAACTGTACGGGCTGCTTGGCTCTACAACACACAGGCCTGAGCAGACCGCCGGATGGAGGAAGGGCTGGGGCTGGCAGCCATGCATGTTTTCCCTGTCCCGCATTTCTCTGTCCGGGGGCAGCAGACAGGGCAGAATGCTCCTGTTCAGAGAGCTGGAAAATCTGGCGGCCTCTGAGGCCCGTGCCCTCCCTTGACACATGGAATGAGCCCCAAGGAGAAGCCTGAAGAAGAAGGTAGGCATTTAACGGGGTCCTGTTCACCTCTTCCTAAGGACACGAGACAACTCATGTTTAGCTTCTGCTGAGACACCTTCCCGTTCCACTGAGAGAAGCTTCTAGAAGCTGTGTTTTAGCCAGCTGTCCATGACGCAAGGTCAAGGCTTGACTGCTCGCATTCCTTCCAAGTCACCTTCCAAGGCATCAGCAAGTCCCATGGCCCTACCTCCATAATAGGGCCTGCATTGTCCTCTTCTCTCTGTCTCCATCAAGTCCATGCTGGTCCAAACCACCACCATTTTTAACCTGGACTACTCAGAATCTCTCAGCCTTGTTGCTTCCATTTTGTACTCTCCAATGAATCCTCCCTATAATGCATGAGAGATGATTTTAGAAGATTTATCAGACCTCCAGGGGGTTATTGCATCTAGAATAAAATTCTGCCTCCTTCCTTAGCTTTAACTCTGTATTCCTGGACCCCATAACATGCTTGCAACACTCCAGATGAATTGGGATGCTCTCTGACCCTTGAACACATCGAGTTCATTCCTGTCTCAGGACCTTTGCACATGTGACCTTTGCTGCCTGGATAGATTTTTATCCCCCAGATCTTTAAAGGGTTGTCTGTTAGTCATTTTCCTTTCTAAGTTCCCTCTCTGCTTTATTTTTTTCTCTGGGCATTAGAACCTGATAAACTTCTCTCCCAACATCAATCTCCTTTCTAGCTGTCAGTTTATCATGTTCTTGCCTAAGGACTGTGGCTACTCTGGCCTTGACGGCAGCTACTGCTTTGGCCTGGTAGAGACAACAACCCCAAACCAGGAATTGTCAGAGTTTCTTGAACAGAGGTTCAAGTTCCAACTCTGCTACTTAGTTGGTTTGTGATCATGCCTCATTTTCTTAATCTATAGAATATTGATTTTTCCCTCCCAGGGTTCCAGGGAGGACACATGAAGTAACAGAGGTGAAATGTTTTATAAACTGAAAAATCCTTTGCAGGTGTTTATTAACACTCAACATGTACTTATTGAACAGTGACTGCATACCAGACAGGCCTAGACTAGGAGTCTAAGGGATGGTATGTTTGTCTGCCTTTGAGTATGGGGGGAGTGGAGACGGTGTTTCTGCTCATGGAGTCAGACCAGGCACAGCCTGGATTTGAACTTGGCATCATTCAGTCAACAGTATGATGACTTTGGGAAAATGACTTGATTTCTTTTATGTCAGTTTCATGCTTTAGAAAAGGGGTCTAATAACACCTTCTAGAATAGTCCTTGTGAGATCAAACAAGTTAATCTAGATAAAGCCCTTCAGAGGGTATGCAACAGATAGCAGGGAGGAAGTCATCATTAGTTATTAGAAGGGAAGACCAACTGATAAGCCTTATTCCCCACTTTGTACTCCCTGTCCACCCATCTTCAGTTCAAATTCTGCCCATTGCTCCAGACTTGGGTCAACCCTGACCTCGTTAGCCAGACACCTCCCCCTCCAAGCCCCCTCTTCCCCAGAGTGAGTCTGAAACAGTAGTGTCTGCTTTCTATCCGTCCTCATTGTGGGTATTTGAGCTGTCTGTCCCAGCCTCACCATATGTCCTGGGTCACAGAAAATTGCCAATAAATATATCAGACAAAGGACTTTACTGTGAGAAGACGGCGTTTCTTCATGGAGGTTCTCTGGGCTTAGCTCCATGGCAGGGTTAACAAGTAATGTTTGATGAGTGTTTTCAAGATGTTTTCTTCTATTTGAGGAACAAAGCTGAAAGAGGGATGGAAATCCCCAGCAGAACCCCACAGGCATGGGAGCTCCAGCTCTGGGACCCCCTGGCTCCTGAAATGCACACGAGAAGGGAAGAGGTAGGGGAGGCTGGGTACTGCCAGGTGGGGAGAAGAGGGTGGAGGGGATGGAGGGAGTGTGAAAGCACAGGGAGAGAGCAGACAGTTGAGGGAGGCGCTGCCTGGTGCCCCACCTCTGATTATTTTATTTCATTCCTGAGGCAAACCCTCTGAAATAAGAATTATGCTATAAAGAGATTAAGATTGGCAACTCCATGGAGACAAGAGCTTTCGGTTTTATTTTGTCTGGTTTGTTACTTTGTTTTTGCTTTGTCTTGGTCATTGTTCTATCTATAGCACATAGAACGTGACCTGGCATGTAAAATTTGCCCAAGAGATAGTTGATGGGTGGATGACTAAAGGATGAATGAAATGAGTAAAGAAGGCTCAAGGCTTAAATAAACATGTCTCCAAAGGATAAACACAAAAGGCCAATACGCACATGAAAAGACACTCAACATCACTCCTTGTCAGGGAAATGCAAATCAAGACCACAATGAGATACCACCTCACACCTACCAGGATGACTGCTATTAAAACAAAAAACAAAACCCAGAAAAGAACAAGTGTTGATAGGGCTGTGGAGGAACTGGAACCCGTGTGTGTTACTGGTGGGAAAGTAAAATGGCGCAGCCACTGTGGAAAACGGAATGGAGGTTTTTCAAAAAATTAAAATAGAATCGTTATGTGACTCGATAACCCCACTTCTGGGTCTTTACCCCCGCAGAATAGAAAGCGGGGACAAGAACAGGTATTTGTATGCCTATGTTCATAGCAGCTCTAGTCACGATGGCCAAAAGGTGGAGGCAACAAGTGACCATCAGGAGATGAATGGATAAACAAACTGTGGTCTATCCATACAGTGGACTATTATTCTGCCTTAAAAAGGAGGGAAATTCTGACCCAAGCTACCATGCAGATGAACCTTGATGACATGATGCTAAGTGAAATAAGCCTGTCAGAATAGGACAAACATTGTATGAGGTACCCAGAGCCATCAAACTCATACTGATAGAAAATGGCTGGGTGGTTATCATGGGATCTGGGAAGGGAGAATGGGGAGTTGTTGTTTAATGGGAATAGAGTTTCCACTTTGCAAGATGAAGAGTGTTCTGGAGGTGGATGGTGGTGATGTTTGTGTAACAATGTGAATTCACTTAATGACACTGAACTGTACACTTAAAAATAGTTCAATAGTAAATTTTACGTTATGTATATTTTACTACCATTTAAAATTTAATTAGAATTGAAAAATGTTTTGGCCCGAGAGAGAGAGGGAGAGAGAGAGAGAGAGAGAGAGAGAAAGCTCTAAGAAATTGGTGCTCTGGTGCTCTGTCGCATATCACAATACTTGTCTTTGGTAGCTGTGGAATTGTCTTGGGGGTGGGAAGGGGTCTGAGGCTAAGATGCACAAAGGGGAGGAAAGGGAGTGAGAAACAGACTGTAAGAAGCTGAGCAGGGGCTGAGGGAAAGAGGCTGGGCAGTGCTGGAGGGAAGGGGTATTAAAAGCGCAGGTGACCCACCAGGTGGAACCCAGAGTCAGCAGATGTCCACACTGATGGGAACCCCAGTGTCTCTGTGGATCCAGGAAGAAAAGCCATAAGCAGAAAGCTTTCAGTTTCAGGTGACAAGAATCTATTTCTAAGTGCTATAAGACAACAAAGAGTCTTGTGATGATAGCATCTAGGGATAAGTGGAGCTCAGGTACAGCTGGACTGGGGTGTCTGCCTTTTGCATTCCATCTCTCTACCTTTCTTTCATCTCTTTTGACTCAGTTTGTAGGAAGGCTTTTATCTCCTAATGGCATAGATGGCCTCCACAAACTCAGGTTACATCTTACAGGTCAGTAACCCCAGAAAAGCAAGAGGGAGCTCAAAGGCTTCTAGCAAACCCTCAGCCCAAACTCCCATTAGTCTGACCTGGTCACTGTGACTATCTTTGATTCAAAGCGTGTCTGGGAGAATGGAATTCTCTGACTGGGCATGGCTTGGTGTTTCATGTTCACTTGTGGAGTCAGGGGTGGGGGTCAGTCCAGTGCCAACTACAGGGGCTGAGAAAGGGGGAATGGTGGGTGGTTCTCCAGGGGAGAAGCCAACTGCCACTTCCACAAATGTGGGGTGCATGCAGGGCAGGGAAAGACATTCAAGCCTGTTCCGTGGTCTCCTTCTACCTTGGGCCCATTGGACCAGGTGACAGTGGGTGCCTGGGCTCAGACAGAAGAATAAGGTAGTGGCCAGTGGAGAGCAGAGACACAATCTCTGTCATAGCTGAGGGGTGAGGGGCAGGGCACCCGTGGGCAGATCCAGACCCCAGGGGAACACAAGGCAGGAAAGAATCAAGTCTAGACTCCACCCAACCTCCACCAGATGTGAATAGTTTGCGCATTCTGGGCCAGGCACTGTCCCCACCTTGGGGGATCACGCAGTAGGACAACTGGTCACAGCCCCTCCCCTCATGCCATGACAGTCCTCCTGTGGGAAGACAGACAACAGATAAATGATGAAAGTAAAGATGGTATTTTCTGAGGGTGGTGGGTCCTTGGAAGAAATTGGACAGGCACTCTGGTTGGAGGGGGGCGCTCTTATTTCGTGTGGTTGGAGCAGGTGACATTGGAGCAGAAACCTGCGTGCTGAGAAGGAGCTACATGCCTGGAAGGATCACAAGGAAAGGCTTTTCAGGTGAAGGAACAGCAGGCACAAAATCCGAGAGGCATGACAAACTTGGCACAAGTAATGAAAAGCTTGCAATAACAAATGTTAACGTAGCATGCTTGCTGTGTTAGGTTCTCTGCTAAGTGTGCAAGCGAATCACCTCACTGAGCTCCCCAGCCCAGACACTGGTTCGGTGATCCCCTTCCTTGTTTTCCAAAGCATGGAACCCAACCCAGCTGTGAAAGAGACTTGCCTTGGGTCCCACCGCTGGTAAAGACGGAGGCCGACTCTGAACGCTTTTCTCTTTCCTTCCCCTTGTGCACTCTCTTTGCTGCCAAACCTTAAATCTTTCAGTGGGTTGAAAATGTGGTCAGAGCTAATGAGGATAGGCCCTTGGCTATGGCTCTACCTCACCCCTAATCCTGAGGCCAATTCACTGGGAAGACGTAATAAAACATCCCTGATGACTACAGAGAATGTTGCTCATTCTTTCAAGAACAGCCTTGCCTCAAAGGAGGGCTGGGAATACAGGACTTTTCTCTTGTTCCTTATTTCTTTCCAATAGAAGTGACCTTCTTGGACTCCTAGCTCCAGGAGACACGGTTATTCCATGATGAATGGTCACTGAGTGCCTGGGGTGGATCTGCCCTTACTCCCGGACCCCGGGATTAAAAGGTGAACGAACCACAGATCTCGGCTCCCTCGAGGATCTTGGTGCCCATCCCTGCTGAGCGTCTAGTATTTCCTGGAAAAGCAATATCTGAGCAGATAAAGGAATGATGGCTGAGGGGCACATTCCCATTGCAGAGGTTTCAAAGAAGACCGATGCACAGTGGGTAGAGCTTTTAAAGCCCTCCCCGCACCCTGCTTTCTTCTCACCCCAACTTCCTTGCCTGAAAGTCAGCCACCCAGACACTTTGCATCCTTCCCTGCTGATGTGTTTTTGCAATGCTCTCAAAGGTTGGCCATCCCTTTAGCTCCATTTGTGTCCCCCTGATGGTTTGACTTATTTATTTATTTACATACTTTTTATTTATTTTTAATTTATTTTTAAAGATTTTATTTATTTATTTGACAGAGAGACAGCGAGAGAGGGAACACAAGCAGGGGGAGTGGGAGAGGGAGAAGCAGGCTTCCTGCCCAGCAGGGAGCCCGATGCGGGGCTCCATCCCAGGACCCCAGGATCGTGACCTGAGCCAACGGCTGATGCTTAACGACTCGGCCACCCAGGCTCCCCCCTCCTCTGATGGTTTTAGCTTCTCATTTCCAAGTCCTGTGGATTCTCCCTCTTAAATATTTCCTGGGTCTGTCCCTTCTCGGTATCCGGTGCGCCACTGCCCACATTCAGGTCCCTGTTGCCTCTTGCTTATTACCAGGGGTCTCCCAGGTCTCCAGTCCTGTCCTAAAATCCCAGCTCCAGGCTCCCACAGGAGAAATCTTACTACAAGGCAAATCGGACCACAGAAGAGCATTTGAGAACTTTTGAGGTTGTCCAAGACCTTCCGAATGCCCACCTTGTGTTTGGAGAGTTTCCCATAATGCACTTCCCACCTCTCCAGAGGGATCCTCCCAGCCTCCCTTGCTGCAGAGGCAGTCATGTGATTTTGATTTCTCCAATCAGATCCTCTCGTTTGAGATGATGATCTGGAAGGGAAGAGGCAGGGAGAATGGGGATTTTGTCAAACAAGGCCGTGGAGGCATCTGGTCCTTCTGGGGGAGCGTGTGGTGCACTTTCTGTTTTCCTGTGCCCACAAGTCAGGCGTAGCTTGTGGCTGTGCATCTCCTGATCTTGGCTTTCTGGTTCTTTGGAAAAGTCTCTATGCTGCCTGCTACCTTTTAATCAGTTTCGGTCTTGTCTAAACCAGTCAGAGTGGAGTTCGTTGGTTGCAGTTAAGAAGCCTGCCTGATACAGACCGCATCATTCTCCCACTGATACGGCCCTCATTGCTTCCCCACCCACCCTGCCCCACATGTCCTTCCGCAGCTTCACGTCTGGTGCCCCATCTCACGCTTTGTGCTCCAAGGGTAAAACAAGCATGGACTCCTCGCTTCTCACTCCCTTACACTATTCTGTGCACCAGAGCTTTTATCTTCCTATGAGCTACAATGGGCCCGTTTCGCAGAAGAGAAAGCTGAGTCTCAGTGACATGGTCACATGTTTGCCACAGCCACAACTGGAACTCAATCCCCACCTAACACCGGACGTGACCCCGATGCGGAGAAACCGTCAACATCTCTCAGCGATGTTCAGCTGAGATCTCTTCTCCTCTAAGGATAAATTCAGGGCCTTCTTAACATCCCCTTTCCCCTCATGTCCCTTCACCCACAGTCTGCCCCCTCACTATGTGGGGCACCCAACTCATTCCCTACCCAGGCCAGGCACCTTCCCACGACCCCTCCTTAGCCCGGACAGCTCTCTGACCCTCGACCATCTCCCTGTCCCTTTGGTCTCATGGTGAGGTCGCAGGTTCTGAGGCCAAATTCCCTGGGTTCAAATCCTGGCTCTGCCTCTCTCCATTCACCTGAGATGGGGCAAGTCATCCAACCTCTATGTGCCTCGACTATCTCATCCATAACCTTGCCTAATGATGGTGACCCTCTACAGCGTGTTGTGTGGAACCGCTGAGTAAAGCCAGCTGAGTCACTTAGTAAACACAAAGTAAATGTGAGCTGCTATTATCCTCATAATCATCACCCTCATCTGGCAAAGTCTGTCTGTCTACCTCTCATGACCCCTCCTCCCTTTGAGCAGCCCCTCTCCAGTGGGGAGAATTCATTACGTCCCAGTCAGGGCCCCGGGACACACTCATCCAACCCTTATTTGGAGCACATTTCAGGCCTCTTTTGAGTTCTAGAGGCAGCGGAGCCTGGAGCCCGATGTCCTGGGTTTGTACTTGGCTCCAGCCACCGATGAGCTCTGTGACCTTGAGCAAGTGACCTAACTTCTCTGCGTATGCCTCAGTTTCCCGGGGGAAATGACAATGATAAAAGGGCCTGCTTCTCGGAGTAGGTGTGGAGACCAAACGTCTTCATGCTTGAAACAGTGTCTGGCTGGTGGTGAGTGCTCGGTAAAGAGCTCCTTTTCATTGTTTGCTGTCTTGCTCTACTCTGTGAGCATCTTAAGGGCATGAACCAGGGTTTATTTACCTTTGTGTTCTTGGCCCCGAGTGCAGTGCCTGGACGTGCTGGGTGCCACATTCGTGCACTCGCCTGCGAGTCTGGTCTCATGGCGGTTATTTTTCCATACCTCCTGCCCGAAGGGCGCTGTTCCAGCCAGAAGAAGAAAAAGAGCGCTTTCATCCAAGCTTGGTCCCCTTTGGGCTGTTGGCTCAGGAGGGCCCCAGAAGACCAAGGGCATGGGGAAGCCCATCAGCTGTGGGGGGGCTGGCGCTCCTCCACAGGGGCTCAGGGACCACCTGTGCTTGGCTGGGGGGCTTTTAGGATCTCATCTGGAGGCATTTGGAGGGATGCTTCATGCAGAGGCCCACAGCATATGCTGTTTCCTGGGAGGTGCCAGATGGTGGCGATTTGGCTAGATCCCCTCCAAATCTGTGAGCCCGCTGACCCTTCCAGTGGCTCCAAAATGCAACAGAGAAATTATAACAGTACTTTGAAATGACAGGAGCTGGAAAGCCACGAGGAGCTTGGCAGAGAAGAAGCACGGCATTGCTGGTGCTGGACTATATTCACCATCCCAGCCTGTGTCACGACCACCTGGTTAGCTGTCTGCATCCTTCTGTCTGATTGCCGTGGAAAAGATCCAGAATAGCACAGTGGTTAAGAGATCAGGCCCCAGGGTCCCACTGCCTGGGCTCAAATCCCAGCTTCTCCATTTACCGCTTGTGCAAACTCCTGGCAAATACCTTTAGTCCTCTGTGCCTCGGTTTTCTTATCTATGATATGGGAATATTATCGCTGTAACAGCAGACAAGCACTTGGGATCAACAATGCTCTTTGCCTGCGTATCAGTACGACAACTAGCTCTGACGCAGCCCTTGCCACGGGCCAGAGACCGTTCTTCTCGTGATTTATGTTATGTAATCCTTATGACCACCCCGTGAGGGAGCTGCTAGTGTTATCTCAGCTTTTAAAGTGAGCAAGGTAAGGAGAGTTTAAACAACTCACTCAAGGTCATAAAGCAAGAAGCTGGCGGAAGCAAGGTTCAGACTTGGGCTGTTTGGCCCACGGTCCATGTTTTTACCATCAAGCTGAGTGCCTGATGAGGGACACAGACTCCATCAAAGCCTGGCAAAGTCTTGCCCGGAAGCAAGTGCTGTGATCTCCTCTGGAGTACTAAAGAAAGCCATGTACGCGGTAACTTAAAATAACCAGGCGCTATCAGCCTTGTTAACAGACGCCGATCAATGCATCTTTTTCCCTCAAACGCAAAGCGTCAGTTTGGAGGATTTGGGCTGACCCAACTCCACTTGTTTTCAGCGAGGATGACTTCAGTGATTATTATCATTTACATGGGAGTTCAGGTAGCTGCGGGGTGCGTGATACGGTGGCTCAGGGTCGGCATGAAGGAACCCGCGTCTTTCCCACTTTCTGTTCTGGGATCTCTGGGACATCAGCCTGGTCCACAGGCCGACTCCCCCCTTCACGGCGCGCTGGCTGCCCACAGTTCCAGATGTCCAGACTGAGAGAGGGGAGACAGGAGAGGATGGCCATTCTCAGGGGTCTTGTTAGAGCTCTGAAATAATTCTCTGGAATCTTCCAGAAGGCTTCCCATCAGGCTGCCGTGCCTGGTCATCTGGAATTGAGCGGGTGGTGGAGAAGCAAGAGGCGTGGCCGCCACGCAGCCTGTGCTCCCCTACTTCCCTTCACTGGCTTCTGCGGTTGCTCCGGCACGAACGCCTGCCCCATTCCTCAGTACCACTCTGACAAACCATCTGTATCATTTAGGACTCGTTTCAGTTGCGAGTCACATGAAGCCCAGCGAAGAGGGACTTAAATGAAGATGGGTTTGTTTTTCTCACAGCCCAAGAAGCCCGAGGCCGGCAGTGCAGAGCCTGTGTCCATCAGTCACTCGCGGCCCAGGGACCGGCCTCTGTCTCCCTGCTTTGCACCCTCGGCACGCTGGCTGTCACCCACGGGCTCGTCGCCCTGGGATTCCCACAGGGCGGCTTCTCCTCCGGGCAGGAAGGAGCGAGGAAGAGCCAGAGGGCTCCTAGGCCGCCGAAGCCAGAGGCCGTTCCTGAGAATGCAGACTCTGTTTGTGTTTCACTGGCCAGAATGGGGTCACGTGGCCCTGTAGCTGCAAGGGGGTCTGGGCGCAGTGCCCGGGGCCTGATGGCAGGGAGGGACCAGGGGACACTTTGAAGGCAACCAGCAGCGTCTGCCACGCCCTTCTCCGGAGCTCAGCTCAGCCTGCACCCCCACTGTGAATCCTTCCCTCCTTACCCCAAGTCAGTGGGCTGCCCCCCACTTCTGAGACACTAACGTGAAAAAGAAGAGGAAAAAGGATATGATGAAATACCCGATGTGTGTCTTGTTGGCCGTTCCCCCAAGCTCTCTCAGGCGGTGTGGACGGCATGTCTTTCTTGGTCAGGGAAATTGAGGCTTGGAGGGTGATAATGAGGGTTCAAGGTCAGAGCTAGGTATGGTGCTTCTTGGTAGAGATGGGACCCCGGTGTGCCTCCCACGCAGGTGCATGCTCTCTGCCACTCCCCGGGTCCCAGGGCACCCCTGCCAGCCCGTCTGGTCCCCCCCTGCCAGGTACGCCCCCTATGCCCCAGGTCAGGAGCAATGCCTCTGGGGTCCCTGTGCTCCCATGCGGGGTCAGAGCATCCCATCCACACTGGCCTCCTGGCGGAGGAGACGAGGGACCCCCGTGGGCAGCCTCTGAGGGCGGGAACCCGAGAACATGGCTTCTAACCGTGGGGAGAGCATTAAGCTTTCAAGTGGGCCCCGGGCTGCGCCAGGCGCGAAGGCAAACACAGCACATTTTTCTCCTTCTCCTCCCCTCCCCTGAGTTCTGCTGGGGGCCGGTTCATGGGAAGTTGGTTAATTGGAACTGTCCCTGCTGCCCCAGTGAGAAACGGGACGTTGTACACTGTGTCCCCTGGAGAAAGTCTCCCATCTGTTCGCTCTGTGAGGATAATTACGTGTATAAATTACCCGCCTCCTCCCTCCCCAGCCCGGGTGCGAGAGGGGCTGTGCTCATGATGGAGGTTCCCGAGTGACCTTTGAGATGGGGGAGTGTGACTAAAACGGCTCCTGCCTCAGCCATCTGCCCTGAGCACCACTGCAGTATCGATTTTCTATTCGAGGGGCGGAAAACGGACATTTATTTTGAAGTATTTTCTGTAATGAATCTGCGATTTGGAAAGGGCGCTTCTACAATTATTACCGTTGAACTTGATGTGACTTCCAGAAGCAGAGAGAGTCACTGACTGTCCCTGGGTTTACTTTTACCTTCTGTCCCCAAGAGGAAAGACCCCAGGCTGAGCCGCTTAGGAGACGCAGCAGGTGTTTTCCCACTGCGGAGGTGCGTAAATCTCTCTCCGGATACCCCGGCTGCAGATTGTGTCGCGTGGAATTTTCTCTACCTGGGGAAGCCCCGGCCTGAGAGTGGGGAGATTGGGAAGGAGTCTGCTCACTGCACTGACCGGGGGTAGTGAGCAGACTCCTTCCCTGGGGCCTCAGTGCTCCCCTCTGTGGAATGGGAGGAGGGGATTTACCCCCATGGCAGGGAGAATAATGGCTCTCTGGCCAGAAGTCTGTGTCCTAATCCTTGCGAACAGAATAGGCTAGGTTACACGGTAGAGGGAAATCCAAGTTGCTGGTGGAATTAAGTTGCTAATCGGCTGGTCCTAAAAGAGGGAGACGCTCCAGGGTTATCTGGGTGGGCCAGTGTCGTCGTCACAAGGGTCCCTACAAGTAGATGCAGGAGGCAGAAGAGGGAGAGCCAGAGAGGTGGCAGCTGGAGGAGGATGCGGCCTAATGTTGCTGATTGTGGAGAAAGGAGGCCGCCAGCCTTCCTAGGAGGCAGGTGGCCTAGGGAGGTGGAAAAGTTGAGGAATCAGAGTCTCTCTTAGTGTAACTCTGCCCGCACTTCAGATTCAGACCTTCCAGACCCATTTTGGACCTAGGACGCTGAAGCCCGTCCTTGCAGAGCGCACGCACCCCAGGCAGTCTGAGGAGCTTCTCGCATGTTACTCAGTGCACCTCTCAGGAAACCGGACAGCCAGGGATCACCGTGGCTGCCACCACTTCACAAGTGAGCAAACTGAGGCCCAGAGAAAAAGCTGGGTTCCTGCCCTTTGGAGCACCGGCCCGTGCCCACTCGGTGCACACGAGGGCAATTCTTCAATCTGATGCACAAGACTGTGCGCACGCGGCATCTGGTTGGGGGGGGATGGGCTACAAGTCCCGCTTTGCCTGGGGTCGTCGTTACGGCGCCCCGCTCATGCTCAGCGAGGATCTAGTTTGGGGGGTAAATCTCACAGTCCCCGTGGGGTGTCGAGCTGTCCCTCCCAGTGGGGACTCAAGCCTCCAGCAAGAGGATGGAGACCGATGAGTAGAGTCATGCCAGGCGGGCTCGAGGAGAGCGTGAGGAAGCCTGGAATCGTGTGACTTGCCTCTGAGCCGCCATTCTAGGACCATTTTCTTCTCTGACCGTGGGGACACAAGAGCCCACACGAGCCCCAGCTCCAGGCAAACATTTCCTCTGTCTTCATTTTTGCAACTCTTTCCCCTCCTGCACGGGCTTCTCTGAGCGTCCGAAGTGTGGTCAGGCGCACATCTGGCTCAGGGTCCCAGCTCTTAGTCCCATAATCACCCCCTTTCCTCTTAGAACTCTATGCCCAGATGTCCACTGCTCAGAGAAGGCTCCCTGAACACTCCTAACTTGGCGGACTCCCCTCCCCAACATAACTCCTCTGTTTCCTTCATGGTGCTTCAGAAATCTGAGCACAGTCCGACATGGTATATATGTTACCTATTTATTCTGTTCATAGTCTGTCTTCCTGCTGCAATGTAAGCTCTGGAGGGCCGGGAGCTGCCCTTTCTAAAGAACTTCTGTGTCCTTCGTGCAGGCAACAGCATCTGCCAGGTAGTAAGCTCTCAGTGAATGAATGAATGAATGAAGGCAAGAAATGATATCTTGGCCTAAGTTCACAGAACTGAGAAACAAACGATTTTGAGAGATTCGGAAGAAAATGTCTCATTTTCGTTTCACATTCAGTAAACCTTTCCTTTGTAATTTCGGCATTTATTGTCTTGTTTACAGACTCTCCCAATATTATGTAAACATTCACTTATTTCTTCCAAGGTGGAAGTTTTCTACATTTAACTTACCCATGAATCCGGAATGTATTTTGATGTACATAATGAGATGTGAATCGGATTTAATATTTTTATCTAGATCATTAGGCACTTTCAAAAATGGTTTGAATGTCATTTATTGAATACTCTTCCTCTAAATAATGGAAATGCAAACTTTGTCACATTGCAACGTTGTACATCGATGCTGGTCTTTTCTGGAACTTTCTATCGAGCTCTGCTGTTCTGTTCCCAATCAGCCTCACACTTTCAGTTATTACAATTCAATGTGTGAGAGTACCTGGTAGAGCTAATACCATAATTTCTTTTTTCAAAAAAATTTTTTTATGGCTTAGTTTTCCAAATTCACTTTAGACCATTTTCCTCATGATACTTTTGTGAAGCTTCGTATTTTATAGATTGAAAAAAGAGGCAGTAAATATCTAGTCAATATTAACTCTATCTAGGAATATGCTCTGAATCCTATTGTTTCTTTTCAGAGTTTTATTCATATGGATCCCAAGACTTGTTATATAACATCTAAGTGCTGTATACCATTGCTATGAAGAATTGCACTTGTTTCTCATTTGGGTTTAACTGCTTATTCTTTTTTTCTTTCTTTTTAAGATTTTTATTTATTTTTTATTTTTTTATTATTTTTTTTTAATTTTATTTTTATTATTTGCCCAAGGGGTACAGGTCTGTGAATCATCAGGCTTACATCTTTCACAGCATTCACCAAAGCACAAACCCTCCCCAATGTCCATAACCCATCCACCCTATCCCTACCCTCCCTAAGATTTTTATTTATTTGAGAGAGAGCGAGCACATGCGAGAGAACAGAGAGCACAGGCTGGTGGGGGGAGGGGCAGAGGGAGAAGCAGACTCTCCGATGAGCAGGGAGCTTGATATGGAACTCGATCTCAGGACCCTGAGATCTTGACCTCAGCTGAAGGCAGATGTTTAACGACTGAGCCACCCAGGCGCCCTTAATTGCCTATTCTTAATACCTAGGGTACATTAACTTGGGCATCTGGATTTTGTTCCATCAATCTTTTTGTTTTTCCCGTATCAACACCAAACCTGGTAAAGCAAGGTCCTCCTAAATTCTCTAATAGTTCTGATTTCCTGTTATAGAACACTGGAGACAGTGAGGGTTCTTGCTGGTTGGTACCTCATGTTTCACTGCTTGAAGAACTGGGCACGTCCAATGTCTCCCTCTGGGCGCACAGGCGTTTGGCCCAGGGTGATGATAGTCTGTGTGTAGGTCTTCATCCTCAGGAGGGTCCATGATGATGGAGGCCAGCTGCTGTTGTATCAGTCTGCAGCTCCCAGGCTGCGGTCAACCTGGACCATTGATTGTAGAGTCACAGAGAAGACAGGATCTTGGCCATTACATTCTTCCATCCATGTTTCTGTAGACAAGCCTGCGGCTCAAGAGTGGTTTGCTCAAGATCACACAGTAAATCCAGATCTGGGATGATTAGGGAGGGCTCTTCTTTTCTTGAGACTACCCATATTTCTCCCTGGGAGATCTTCTGAAGCTAAAGGCATTAATATCTTCTTCATCAGGACTGACACTTCCCTGAGCTCCTGACGGGTGTACTTGGTGGCCCAGACAGACTGATGTAACCTGTCCAGATTGAGACTCTAATGCCTCCCTCTCCATCTGTGTCTTCTCTGCTCTTCTGCATCTCCATCAATGGCCAGGCCAGCCTTCTGGTTGCTTGGGACCCAAACCTGGGAGTCATCTTTATCTTGTTCCTTTCTCTTCTAAGTCACATCCTGTCCATCAGGATACTGTGTGGCCTTGATCTTTGGAAGATATCCCAAGTCCAACTCCTTCCCACCATCTCCACAGCTGCCCCCGCCCCCACCCCTGTCGAAACCACTGGATCTCACAACTGGTTTCTCCAGTGGCCTCCTCACTGCCTCTCACCTCCTGCTCTTGGCCTCCATCTTGGCCCCCTCGCCCCATCACAGCAGTCTGAGCAATGTGCGAGTCCTCTGCTCAAAACCCTTCATTGATTTCTCACTGCATTTGGAAGGAAAAGGGAAAAGAAAGCAGTGGACCAAGAGCTGGCTCTGGGGTCAGCTTCATCCTTCTCTGTAGAAAAATGGACAACTTTCTTCTATGTTAAATGGTTAGAGTGGCTATTTTAAGAGGTCAAGGAGTCAGAGGTCCACGGGTCCCCCCAGTTCTCCTGCATTCTTTCCCTGACTCCCCACCTAGATATGTCCTTCCTGATCCACCCTCCTGGGGACCCTGTCTGAAGGTCTGCTCACCCTTACCTTCATCCCCTTACCTCCTTCCTCAATGGACCCATCATGCCTCATGGGCTGTTCTGCTGATGACCAGGTTCCCAGAAATGGCAGCAGCACAGGGAGCCTCCTTCTCAAGTTCTAGCCTCTATCCCAACGCCCAGATCTTGATATCTCTGTCAATTTAAACCCAGAAGATTCAATCAACCTTACCATCTTCCTACCCACCCTCAGACTCCCCTGCTTCTGTTCAGTTATCGGCTCAGCCACCCAGGCTCAAAGGCATCCGAGTCATTTTCAGCTCTTCCAGGTGTCAGTTAGGATGCTTTGGGCCACAGCTAACAGCAAGGCCAACAAACAATGATTCGTGAAAAATATGTGTATCTAGCAACAGATTGAGGGGGGCACCTTCAGGCATCACATAGTCTACTCGTGCTGAGAACAAGGAATAAAAGGGCAGATCATGGAGTATCTTCTTTGTACTCGCCCTTTTAATAAAGATAGACACCTTTCCTAGGAGCTCCATCACACACTTCTCAGGTCTCCTTGGCCAGAATGAGGCCAAGGGTGGCCCTGACTACAGGAGGTGTCAGGAAGTATTGGGCACGGTGCTTAGGAGAGTCAAGATTGGTTTTGACCAACCATGGCTCTTCCACTTTTCCTAGAAAACAATCAGGGATTTGTTAGCAAGAAAGAGGGGGATGGCTGTTGGGTTAGGGGACATCAGTGCCTGCCACACTATCTTCTTCCACCCCCCAAACCCTGTCCCATTTTCTTCACTCAAATGCCTCTGTCATCTTTGATTCATGCCCATTGCCAGCACCTTGACTTACATGGCGCTGGCTCTCACCTCAATCACAATATTTGCCTCTAACAAGGCACACTACTTCTGGTCAATCTCTTCTCTCCCAAAAGACTGACACCCTACTCCTCAAGTATAATTTTAACTCTATCACTCCAGCGCCCGATGTCTTTGGTGGCTGGTTCTTATCTTTCAAGTTAGATATAAAACTCCTCACACGTCAAGGCCTTCCACAATATGACCTCTGACAAAGTAAAATCTGTCCTATTAGCAGCTTGACTCAGGAGGGGAACCAAGAAAGAGACAAACAACCCTCCTGGCAGCTGGCAGTTAGGTCATGATGTTCCCAAATCAGCAGGAGCAATGCTCATGGAATACAAATATATTCAGAACCATACCATGACCATGTGTGAAACTAGGCAGAAATAGGACACAGAAATGACTGCACATGCCCCTCTTCTGCTAACAAGAGTGATGGCTGCCTCTTTACCACTGAGAATTCTAGCTCCACTTTAATCTTCCTGCCTCCAGGATAAAAATATTGAAGTTACCCAGCCACCAAAGTGTCGCACCTCTTGACCCTGCCTCCTTGATCCCCCAGCCAGAAGCCCAAGGCCTCCAGAAGCACTTCTCCATCCCTCTTACTGAGTTGCTCCCGGCCGGTGTGGAGATCTCCACTGCTGCAGCAAGCTTAACGAATGGAACCGTGACTGACTGCCGCTAAACTCCCAGTGGTCTTTGGTTGGTGGGAAGAACATCATGGCCCAGCCTTCTCATGTTATCTCCCTCGGTTCCCTAAGACCTCCTTTACAATTCAGAACTTTTTTTTTTTCCAGTTTCGGAGATAATTCTGACCAAGCCTCCTGGATCCAGCTGCCATTTTTCAAGAAATATGGAGGATGGAGAGAATGTGGGGATGGCGTTGACTGACCATAAACATGGAATTACCAGAATCCAGATTGTGAGAAACTCTATCAGTCCCACAGCCCAGGACTGCAACAGAGAGGCATTCTTGGGAAAAGAGGCACGGAAGGATGTCCTGTGGACTTTAAAGACATACCAAGGTGTACAGAATCAGTCACATTAGCCATAGGGTCTGAGGAGGAACCTTGGCCGGTGATGCCATGGAGATGGACAGAGAGGTGTTCACCGTGAGTCAGATGGGGTGACCACTCTGGAGGAGGGCCGGGGCCGGGCTGGCATGCGACCGTGGAGAGGTTTCTGGCAAAGTGTTGTTTCTTGACTTGGTCCAGGATATAAGGGTGCTTGTTTATATTAATTCATGAAGCTATACATTTTTATGTATTTTTTGGTAACTGAGTTTCATTTTAAAATGAAAAAGTTAAAAAAGTGTAGCCTTGGACAGATCGGTTTCAGACGAGGATGGAACCAAGGAGCCCAGTTAAGGGCTGTCACAGCAAACCAGGAGAGGTGACAATGGGGACCCGAATCAAGGTGATAGCATGGAGATGGGGGCTGCAATCGGACACTGGACATCTTGCAGGATCCACAGTTCTCCTGCCATGTTGGACTGAGCCTGAGTGAAAGAGGAGAAGCGAAGTTAGGCCGTTGTTTCTCTGCCACAACCGCATATCCCAGAAAACATGGCGGCCAACCACAGGCACGCATGTGTAGTTGGGATGCAGATGTTCCCAAGGTGCTAAAGAAGTTGTCTCTGCCTGTGGGTGGGTGAGACCCACAGGAAGGGCTGTCCCGTTGGAAGGATATCGTGCCCATCACTGAAGCTCCTGGTCGGAATGAGGCGGACAGATGTGGGCTGTTGCTGGAAGCAGCAAAGCCCAGAGACATTTCCTGACCTTGGGGAATTTGGAGAGGGCAGAGACTGTCATCCTAACTTGTCAGATTTCTGTTGCCGTAGGAACTGTGGCCTCCAGACCACCCCCTCCCTCTGTTCCTGGCACACACATCTATGCTTCTCACTTCTGAAATTCACATTAAACAAGGTGTCCCTTTTGTTGGAGCTCATTATCCATTTGTTAAATCTGATAATCTATCTTGTCTCCTTAAAAATGTCATGTTCATAAAATAAGGGAATGAGGCACTTAATAATTTAAGGGAAAAGAGGGTCAATAACCAACTCTTTTACTTTTGTTTCAGAACAAGCCACACCTAGATGTGCAAAATAGCAACGTGTGGATATGTGTCAGATGAAAAGCTGTTTTTTATTTTCCTACTGATTTTGTTATGATTTCTGACATGTGTAAGTTATCTCCTGCTCCCCACTAGCTGTAAGGTTTCCCAGGCCTGCCCCCCGATATGTTGTATGATTTTTAAGCCAACATTGCCAAGGACCAGGTATGCTGTTAAGAATCTAGGACCCTAAAGAGGCGACCCGGTGTTCTGCTTACAGAGCAGCTGTCCATTTCGAGTCTGTTGCTTTTCAGGAAGGCTGCCTACAGCTTCCAATGGGTTCCCCAGCCTTGGGGATGGGAAATTTGCAGCTGGCTGTGCTAGGAGTGAATTATGATGTCAGTATTCCAGAATTCCTAATGAGTTCTCCTGAGCAAAAAAAAATTGCTGTTACTCCACCTCCCACAAATCACGTTTCTGGTTGATTAATGGGCAAAGGCACAGAAAAATCTATGGCTTTGGGGGAATGAAGAAGAGTAAACTCATTTCTGCTTTAAGAAATCACTGTGCCCCAATTATTTTATTTGTTAAGAAAAAATGATTTCATCTTCCATTTATGTATCTTCTCTACATCTAGATTCAGAACGCTCCCCCTTCCCCACCCCCCAAAAAAGAACAGATTTGGATCTATAGCCCTTCCTCCACCTTCATCCCTGCTGATTTGCCCCAAGATAGAAAATCCAGTTGTGCTCCTTAGGAGGCCGTTGTCTTAGCTAATTGGGACCTATTTTCAATCCCATGTAGTTTACATGAAATAAATCTGCAACCCTCTGATAAAAGTCATTGCCTCCTGTCTGCGAAAAGGCAGACCCAAAAAAAAACCATGATTGGCTAAGCCCAGCCTGACCTCTTCATGGCCCTACCCAGCATGGGTGCCAGGCCTCCCACCAGCTGGGGCATCCTGCTGATCCTTGGGGGAAAGTCACTTGGCACAATTATCCTGCTCAATATTGATGCCTTTCGTGGGGTTGCTTAGGCTAATTAAAAGTCACGCTGTGCATGACTTTAATTAGGATTCACATCAGGCCAGGCAAGGCTTTCAAAGGGAGAAGAAACCACACATTGAACATTCAGAGAGTGGGGGCAGCAGAAAGGGAGGGAAGGAGGACGGTTTATTTATAACCTTTCTTGCCACATGCACATTGTGAGGCCAACAGACACGTGTTCCCCTCCTGAAGGGCAGAGGAGCTGGAACTCGCAAGTCCAATTTGGCCTGTTTGGTTCCAGTCTCCATAAGCTGGGGTTTCTGGACTTTCTTCTCATTGCAGCAGAGGCTGGCACACTCCACCAAAAATGAATAAGGGTCAGAGTTTCGGGTTGTAGGCCACCGTTGACTTTCGGGGTGGCCCCCCTGTGAAGTTCAGCCTCTGGACTCACAGGGGACCTGGGGTGGGTTATGCACAGGAAACAGAACCACTGCTGTCTGGTGAGGGTGGTACTACTTCCAACCAGCTTTGACTTTCCAGGGTCAAGCGAGTCATCTCGTGTCAAGTGCTCAACGCAGAACCCAACAACGCAGGTAGTAGCTATTAGGAATGCCTCCATTTTGAGTGCTTCTTCTCTTACGCTTTCAGTTGTGATATCAGAGACTGGACTTATCTCATGTTTGTATTCGAGGGTCTATAAAATGACTGCACAAAGTCATTTGTTGTGGCTGCACAAAATGTTTGCTGCTTTCCTCAGGAGGAAATGGAACTCTACTGGAGCCTACTCTGAATGGAAAGATGCGTGTATCAGTGGGAAGGCCCTTGGCTTCAATTACAGAGCACCCAAAGAACTCTGTCTCAGGCTTTAAAGACAGTTTCTTGTCTCATGTATATATCAAGCTAGATGGAACCCTGAGTTCCTCGGGTTGGTGTGGCAGCAGTGTGACATCACCATGGATTCAGGGTCATCCCGCACTTCTGTCCTACCTTCCTTGGCATATTAACTCTTCATCCTCATGCCTATATTCTCATGGTCACAAAATGGCTGTCAAGATATGAATCTTCCATCCCTAGAAGGGAGAAAGATTTTGTCATGAGCTTTGTCTACTTTTTTTTCAGGGTGGGCAGCCCCCAACCTATTTCTTTTATCTCCTTTCCCAGAACAGATTCACATGCCAATTCCTGGACCAATCACTGGCAAAGTGGAAAAGGATGTACAATGATGGTTATAGCATAGGTTGATCCTCTGGGATTGAAGATGGGTTAGCTTCCCCAAGATCTTGAGATCACCAGATCCTACCTCAACACAAAGTCAGGGATCTGTATGCAGGGAAGAAAAGAAAGGTGATGGATGTTGGCTAGATGACCAAGAGTGTCTTTATTATTGTTACTGTTGCTAGGAGATTTTGCTAACTTGATGGAAACTTGACCCTTATCATCAGCTCTACTGTAATGAAGTGAATGACCACACTAGGAGTTAGAGAAGACCTGGGGAATAGGCCTGGTCCTCCTGGTAATTAGGTTCCTTGCTGGCAGTAGGACATGGGTGTCTTCTCCTTTTCCATTTAACATCTTTGCATGTCCCTCATGAACACAAAGTGGCTGCTGATATGCCTGTGGCCGAATCTGTGTCCTTCTCATAGTAAGTTATATCATAGTGGTTATGCCTCCTTGGTCACCTGCTTAGTCATTGAAAACCAGGAAGGCTTTTCAAAAGCATGCTATTTAGATTTCAATACCAGCATATTCAGGTAAAAGAGTTGAAAGTAGCCACCCTAGAGTGCAGGAAAATTGGGGCAAAGGTAATGAGAAAAAGCCTTTTCTGTAACAAACCTTACAGAACTGTTTTGTTTTTCTGTGTGTGTATACCTTTGCTTAAATAAATAGAAAAAAATAAGGTTGGGGTCAACTGTCAAGTGGGTCTGCATCCCAACCTTGACCTTACCTGGTGGGGGCAGGAGACAGGCAGTAACTGACCCAGGTCCCACAGCAACCTGACTCCTACCTCCCCCTCCTCCAGTCTGGTCGCTGCTTCTCAGCTGGTGCATAAAGCAAGAGAAGCGATTTCATCTAATCACCTGGGTCATTTTCTCAAAAATTGGTTTCTTTTTAACCGTTTTCCACGAGGAACAAAAAAGAGCATAAGAGGCAGCCAAATTGCTGTCCCTGCTGGCTCTTGCTCTGTAGAGGGGCTGGCCTGGAAGGGCAAAGGCCTTCCGGGCAAGCTTCAATTTTCAATCCATCTGGAGAGACAGCAGCCTCAATGCTTCTTTATGAAATGAAATGGCAACTTAGGGAGAGACAAATAAATCAGAGAGAAATGCTTTTGACACACGCCAGAGAGCAGCTGCTAACCGGAGTGAGAGGTCCAGAATCAACTTCTATTAACTCCTGTGCTTCAAATTCTTTGAAAGGTCTTTAAGCTCTACTCTGGAAACCAGGAACTGACTCAACGGACGGGCATTTGTGCCCAACTTGGGTCCTATCTGCTGTGTGGCCAAGGAAAAATCACTCAATCTTTCTGGGCTTTACTTCTGCACATGTCAAATGAGGTGGGACAATTTCTACTCTGAATGCTCAAAAAGACAACAGGAAAAAGCAAATAAAATCATAGAAATTGCCTCTGATTGTAAATTATTTTATGGATACTTAAGACATTTTCTTGGGCTTTCAGTCTCAAACTCAGTTGTGATCGCTTATAAATGAGGCTGATCTGCTATGACATAATCCTGGTTGTAGGGGGAAGACATGCACGAGAATGATGACCACGCGATTTGGGATGGCAGCTACCTTTGCAAGGAGCGAGGGGCATTGGGGTGGGGTACATGGAGGACTTCGACTCTCTCCTAATGTCTGGGAAGTAGAGGCATGGATACTCATTATAGTATTTTGCATATCTTTTGTAAGTCTATTTCTCAACCTCTGCATTGTTGACACTTGCGGCTGAGCCATCCCACTGTGTAAGGAGCCATCATCCTGGGCCTTGTAGGATATTTAGCAGCATCCCTGTCCTCTCCCCATGAGATTCCAGTAGCACCCTCCCCTCCAGGCTGTGACAGGCAAAAAGTATGTCTCCAGACATTGCCGAATGTCCCATGGGCAAAATTGTCCTCAGTCACTCCAGGAGTCACTCCAGGTCTCAGAAATAGTCCCTGAAGTCACATGGTCGGTAAAAGAGAGACAGGTCCAGCATCCAGCTCTCTTCAATCCTGTCCCATCTTCAAAATCAGTGTCCTTTGAACAGGTATTTTTAGTGTTAGGATAGCAGTGGAGTTGCCCCAGACATAAATACAGCTGGACACACTTGATAGAAAATAAAACACGGGAAGATTAGCTTTAGTTTTTCAACAAATATAAGAGTAAACGTTAATTAAAAAAAAAAGAAGTAAACGTGATGCTAATAAACACCGGCTATGGAGAGGCAGGTAAATAACCCAGCCGGCCACGCCCCTGCACGGAGCCCCGCCCACCAGGAGCCGGAGACCCACAGGGATCTCCATTGCCAAGGATCACTCCCTACGGGGTTCATCTACCCAAGCTGAGATCGACTGTGGGGTTTGAATTAGACTCAGTCTTTCATACACTTGATACTCCCTGTGTTCAGTAATTTTAGAACCTGAGCCAAACTTAGCTTTGGGTGATACCATATCGTTTGCCATAGAGGAGGGCGCTGCCATCCCCAGGTTCCACAGCAGAGCTGGGTGATGGCTGTTTGGTTAGAACCCGTAGACCCTGACAGTCCTGATGCTTACAAGGAAATGAAAGGCCCGCAGAGGCCAATAAACTGCGGGCAAGCAACTCAGTGCTTCCAAGATGTAATTCAAATTTCCAGGGCACAGCAGGCCATCACACTGTACTGCGTTGGAGTCACCAGCAAATTCAGCTGCCCTCGTGCAGGGAGATGAAGCGTGGAGGGCTCGATGTGGGTGGGGGTCCTTTAGGGGTGCGGGATGCTGTGATGTCTGAACAGGCCAGGGAAGCTCAGAAGACCTACAGAAAGAATGTGAAGACAATTTGAAGGGTTTCCCAGGCATAAAACAAGGAGGGAAAGCACTGCCCATTCACGTGGCTGCTGCAAGCTTCCTTGGTGTCCTGGAGGAGTCACTGATTAAGATCATTGGCCAAACGATGGTTAGGAGGACAGGGGCTTGAGCAAACCTGCCTGAGCGTGATCTGCAGCAACTTCAAGAGCTGTGCCACCTTGGGCAGCTTACTTAATCTCTCTGTTATGTAGTTTTATTGTTTGTAAAATGAAATTATTATGAGGCTGTATATTAAGCTCATTCATATACAATGGTTGCTTCCCATAGGAAATTGTCAGTAATCGGCAATTTCGTATACTACTCCACAGGGTTGTGCTGGGGATTGAGTTAATAATTGAAAAATATGAAGAACAGTGCCTGGCACCTAGTAAGTTCTAGACAAGTGTCAGTATCACTATTTATAAAACTTTAAGGAAATGTATAACACCTTTTCCCTGTGTTTGTGTGCCTTGCTTCCCACCAGTTGTTAACTGTGAGCTATTACTAACTTAAGAAATAAACTCAGTGGGTCAGAATTTTTCTGAATGGAATGGAATAGGGTGGAAGACAGTAGGAAGGGAACTAACAGATGGCTTTACATACCGTAAGGTAAATCTTGCTTTACAAGTCTTGTCAATTCTGTCGTGTGTGCACGTCCTCCCACATGTGTGTCTCTGTGCACGTATGTGGTGAGGGTCACAATGAGATATACATTTCATGCTCTGTATCAGGAAAAGAAAGTTTTAAAGTCACTGTATTAAACCATATGGACTGCATGTTATGAGTTCAGAGATTCTTTTTTTTAAAGATTTTATTTATTTATTTGTCAGAGAGAGAGAGAGAAAGCAAATGAGCAGGGGGAGCTGCAGAGGGATAGAGAGAAGCAGACTCCCCACTGAACAAGAAGTCTGATGTGGGGCTTGATCCCAGGACCCTGGGATCATGACCTGAGCCGAAGGCAGACGCTTAACCAACTGAGCCACCCAGGCATCCCCAGAAGTTCTTTTAAGAGACATTTTGACTGTGCCACTCACTGACTTAAGGTCTTGGCTGAGTTCCTGGGCCACTCTGTGGCTCCGTTTCCTCCTCTGGAAGATAGGGAGGACCCTCATGCCTGCTTCATGGGGCTATGACAAGTCAATGAATAGACAGAAGCAGGTAGAGGCTCGTGGCACATGATAAAGAGCCAGCTAGAGGCCAGCTGTGGTGGTTTGAGTTATTATTTACCATGTTTTATCACTGTGACAACTGACTTTGCCTAAGAGGGCACTCCCCTGCCAAAGGGAGAAATTGATTTGTTTCTGATTTTAGGAAAAGTTCTTGAGGCCGGACATTCTTGGATAAAATAGCCTAGAAATATTAAAAACCAAATCCTCATGTAAACAATTACACTATGTAATGGTGTATGGAAAGATGGCTATGGAAAGATGGCCTCACCACGGAGAGAGGTCAATCCAGGAAGGCCTCCCAAAGGTGGGAGTTCTCTGCTTGTCTCAAAGAGATTCATGGGTGGGATCAGAGGAGAGCTGGGCCAAGGACACCCAGAGAGAAAAAAGGATTGGGGAAGATCCTGCAAGTTGTAATCGGCAAATCTCGCACTAATGATGTGATCAAGAGATGGACCAGTCTCTTGGCAAGGGGCCATCAGCACTTGTCAACGCCCTCCAGGGTCCACGGGCAAGAGACAAATCAGCAATCACAGGTGTACGCAGTTGAGGACATATTATGATCATGTCAGGCCGGGCATCTGCCTGAGCGTTACAAATGTTTATGAATATTAATAACCATTTGTTCCCAAAGGACCACAAATCAGTTAATTAGGGCCCTGTCAACCTGTTTATATTATCTATAAATGAAAACCCATCAGCAGCCA
The DNA here is from genome assembly GCA_002007465.1 of Ailurus styani. Lineage (NCBI taxonomy): Eukaryota > Metazoa > Chordata > Mammalia > Carnivora > Ailuridae > Ailurus > Ailurus styani. The sequence goes on from LNAC01000191.1 coordinate 1,092,827, forward strand.
AACATGAAATTAAGCGAGCCGTGTGTGGGCTGCACCGTTTCTGGATAAATTACACAGCCAGCTCCCACCCAAGCCCCCATCCTTGGCAAGGAGGAGGGTATTTCTCTTCCTTGCCCTTGTTTTATTCAAGTCAGTGGTTACGGGAGGCACATGATCGATGGTGCCTCATGCGTGGCTTCGCACTGCATGCAGGGAGGGGGTGATTTAAGACCATCAGTAAATTAGCTGCAATCCAGAGTCTTGGAAGAGAGGGAGAACACCCATAAATCAATGTTCCAGGGACAGGTAATCAGGCCCCCAATCCAGGCACTGATCACCATGGGCCCCGGTCCATCCGTCTCCTTCCTGGAGTGATGGAACAGGGGTGGGGGCCCCGAGTCACTGCCCTGGCCTGGTTTGGGTTCCATCTGGCAGCTCTGCATCAGGGGTCCTAGGCACGTTCCATAGAACAGACCTTGAGAAGTCAGAGAGACAGACAGAGACAGAGACTGAAGCAGAGAGAGGGAGAGATTCATTCCACAACCACCAAGCATGGGGCACTGCGCTCGGCGCCCAGAGACAGACAAGACATGGCAGGGAACAAAACAGACCACGGAGCAGGCTGCAGTGACAGGAGCAGAGACAGATCCAGACCCGCAGCACGCGGTGATCTCACAGAGGTGAGAAACCCAATCTCCCTCCTCGTTACACAGGGGATTCCTTCCTGAAAGCCTCCTTGTGAGACAAATTCTTGTAATATTTTTTCCTTTGGGCAAAAGAGAATGTGATTTCCTGATCACATTTATGCTAAAACAATACCAAATTCGGTGAAGTTGCATGGAAATGGGCCCAATTACTTGAAGAGTCAGGATGGAAGACAATCTAACAAGCTAGTTACACGTGAAAAGCCATGTCTAGTTGGTAGGATCATGGAGAACCGAGGTCATGTGCCCGGATCCCGGAGCGGCCTCCCAGGTTCATCCCCTGGCCCTGCCAGTCTCGGGCTGTGTGACCTTGGCCACCATACATAAGCCTTCTGTGCCTCAGCTTCCTCATCTCTAACGTGAGGGTAATAAGAGGTCTGACCACTTGGGAGGGTTAGAGGTGTTACTATATGTGAAGTGCAACACACAGGCTCTCTCGGAACTGGCCTGCCTGAGGGGAAGCAGGTAAGAGCCACAGGCTAGAGATTGGCTCTCATTCCCTCACGAGCTGGCTGTGCAAATTTTGGAGGTTACTTAACCTCGCTGATTTACCATTCTCTCTCTTTCCCCTTCCAGTGGGTGGAAAGTAGATCTAATGAGCCATGTATGGCCATGGGGATGGGGACCACACGTTTACCTTTAGGTGGGCTTAATTGGTTTCCAGCACGATGTCCTCTTGAGAGCCTTCCCTTCCTTACATCTGCAAAGTCCCCTTTCCCAGACAAGATCACGTTCACAGGTACCGGGAGTTCGGAGTTGGACAGAGATTCTTGGCGGCCGCAGTTCAACCTACTGCACCACCCAAGATGGTGACAAGAGTGGCAGGAGCCAAACAGACATAGAAGCAACGCGGCGACAGCTCTCCTTGCGCAAGGCGCTCCCTGCGCGCCCGCGGCCGTGCCCACTGCCTTGCCTGGACTTTAAGGCCTTTGCTCTTCTCGGGCATAGGTGCTGTTATCACCCTCCCTTTACAGACGAGGAGACTGAAAAGAGGTTATCTGCCTCCAGTCACCCAGCGAGAGTCCAGTCGGAGCCAGCAGCGGAAGCTGGCAGTCTGTCTGTCTGCAGGGTCTGAGCCCTGACCCCGAGGCAGGGCTCTCCACTCGCCCGATCTTTCAGGCAGAGTGCCAGATCTCAAACTTTAGGTGGCAATTCCCAATGACCAGACTTGGTGACTTATTTGTTAACAACCAAATGAAACACATCCCTGGGCTGTCGATCTGCGGTGGACCTGCCATTCCCAGGGGACAGGGACAGGAAGGGTCACCGATGTTGACCTGGGGCATCAGGAGCCCTGCGGCACAGCCACCTGTCTCTCGGCAGGCCCTTGCCGTGCCCCAAGACTGCACACTCCGGAGTCCCACTCTCAGCCAGCCCTAAAGGAGCCGTCAGCGGGAGGTGACAGCGACCGTAATTCTGTTTTTATTATTATAGAGCGCCGGTCATTTCTGGCTGAGTGGCGCTGAGTGACGGGTGTGATTTAGGAATCTTATGGAGGGATTAGGGAGGCGAAGCATTTTCCTCCGAGGCCCATCCTGGCCGCAAACAAGTTTCTGTGGAGGATGCTGATAAAAAGCAAATTATTTTATTCTGTTCACAATCAATTCCAACTCCAGACTGCAGAGTCCCCCAAGAAATAAGGTATTAACACTTATCGTGTGGAGCTGAATTCTTCAAGGAATAGTAATCCTTAAACAGATGGAAGAGAAGTCGTCTTTAAAGCATTACAATCCAGTGGTGTGCGCCCCGCTCATCCTTCTTCTTAATGAGCCACGCACCATCTTGACGTATTTGGTGTGAGAAATGGATTCAGACCACATTTCACTGACAAGGAAAGCATTGGCCCCCAGAAACACTTGTACTAAGGGGAGGAATTTTTGCAGCAGGGTTGTGGGTCCAGGTCCTGGGCGCTGGGTCTTCCTGACTATCAGAGTCTTTTCCTCCATCTGGTGACGGCACTGTGTTCTCTTTATGGGACCACCCCTCCCCCATACTCCATCCCTGTGGTTGGGGGTGGGGATGTCTCCATCTGTGGGTCCAGGAATGGGCATGTGACCCAGGCCTGGCCCACCCATTGTCCAACCTCTGTCCCTGGCAGGGTGTGGTCCCCTGACCCGGGTTGGTTGATCCAATCAGAGTCAAACCTGGAATCATTGGTGTCACAACTGGAAGAGAGGCCTCTTTCACTACAGCAGTTGCTGTGAGGGCAAAATCAAGGCACGAGGTTGCTGCTCATCACCGTTGCTGTCAGTCAGGAGTCCAGCCAACCAGGAGGAAAGCAGAACTGAGAGATGGAGAGAAACGGATCCATGTTTCCAACTCCAGGTCACTTAAACCCTGCATCCAGCCACACCTGAAGCTGCCTGCACCACAAGCTTTCATTTATGTAAGCTAACAAACTCCTTTCATCTCAGTCTATTTGATTTGGGTTTCCGTCACTTGCAGTCAGAAGAATCCTGACGAAACATCTCCTTGAAAGATGCCGCCTCCTGCAGGGCCCTGGTCTAGCCCAGAACTTCTGTCATAGGTGACGCACAGAGAAAATGCCCCTCCCTTTGCTTGGTCAGGCACATACCCGGGCTGGGCCCCTCAGACTGTCTATTTTTTTTTTCTTTAAAGATTTTATTTATTTGACACACAGAGAGAGATTACAAGTAGGCAGAGAGGCAGGCAGAGAGACAGGGAGAGGAGGAAGCAGGCTCCCTGCTGAGCAGAGAGCCCGATGCGGGCCTCGATCCCAGGACCCTGAGATCATGACCTGAGCCGAAGGCAGAGGCTTTAACCCTCTGAGCCACCCAGGCGCCCTCAGACTGTCTATTTATCTTCTCTTAAGTCCCTGTTCCAAACTCAGAGAACACGAGTCCATTCGTGCTTAATCCCTCCTGTGTGCAGATGAACTCCGGCTTCCTTCGACTGACCCACACGGCCTCCTGCTTACTGCTTCTGACCTGAGGCCCACCTGAGAAAGGTGCTTTGTCCAAAATCACACGCGTGATAAACTATAGTTCAGCACGGGCCTTGGCACATAGTAAGTGTTCCGGAAATATTTGCTAAGCAAAATAAATCACCAGAAAGATAAGAAATAGGGCTCTCGTTGTCTTGGGGTCACATCCCCAGAGTTGTCATGCTCCTAAAATATCTTACTGCGTAAGTAAGTTGGGACCAAGAATGGTCCCACGCTGGGACCAAGAAATGGCCACAAACGGCCACAGATGCCCCAAATCCTACTTTTCCCTTATCAGCTATCACTCATGGAAAATAGATTCTCATGTCCTCCTCTAAGAGGCTTTAACGTAAGGTTAACATGCATTTTTCTCCAGGTTAGTTTTCTTCGCCGACTTGCCTCATCCCCAGCAAGGACTGCCCCGGCCGCCCCCCACTTGCATCCCCCTGCCCTGCTTGATTTTCCCCACGGTGCTCGCCACCAGCTGGTGCAATGATTCACTTCAGATGTGTTCTGTTTCTCGTTGGCCCCAGGAGAACAGACCTTTTGTTTGCGGTTCAGCTCCTGGAAGACCTTCTGGCCCACAGCAGATGCGCCATGGAAGTTTGTTGAGTGAATCAATGAATGAATGAAAATGATTTGCTGCCTTAGATGATCTCTGTTTTTGTTTTTGTTTTTCCTTATTCCTGTGCCATTCTAACAAGAATTGGAGGCTGCTCCTTTCCGTCTCGAAGCCTATGCCCATTGTCTTGCTTCAGCCGGAGTCACGGATCCGGTCCCGGGTGCTGAGGCCATAGCCATCCTCAGCGCCTGTGCGTCGGCTGGTTTTGTTCCCAGGAAGCAGCCTGCAGAAGACAGTGCCTGGTGTCCAGCCGCTGCCGCCAGGGCCTCTGCTGGTTGCTATGGAAACCGCGCACAGGGAAAGCCAGCTCTTCCCCCATCCGAGCTGTGTCGTGGCAGGGGACATGGAGCCCCTAGGTGATCTCATTAGCTCCTCTAACCAGCAGCCCCTGCAAGTTTCCTGCCTGCACCTCTCTGGCCCACTTTCTCGCCAAGCTCTGGAGATGAGAACAAGGGTCGTTTCGAGTCCTTGGGCCCGTGACATTTTACAGTCTGTGCGACATAATCTAAAAACACTTCCTGAACACCTGTTCTGAGGGCAACCTTTTTCCCCAGAAGAGAAGACAATGAAGAGGTGCAGCAGGTGGCCAAGAGCTTACATTCTGGAGCCTTGCTGTCTGGGTTCGAATCTTACCACTGTTGTCTTGTTATGCGTAGTGGCTTTAAGATCTGTCTGTGAATTCTTTAATACTCCTTCCATGGGGAGAAGACTTTAATTCCCTTTCCGCGGACTACGAATGAGTTGTCAGCAGGGATAGAACGCGCTGGAAGTAAAAAAAAAAAAAGAAAGAAAGAAAAGAAAGTGCTGGAAGTGACATTGTAATTTTCCAAAGCCTGGTCAAGAAAGGTGGTATAGATTCTGCTCTTCCCATCTACAGACTTGTGCCTTGGGTGCCCTTGAGCCACCAAGTTCAGCTACTCTGAACCTCTGCTGGAGACACCATGACGAGAGACCACAGAGAGGGACAGAGTCGGTGGAGGAGCCCAAAGCCCTGGCCTCAGCCTCACTGTGAGTGGGGGACCTTCCGAGACTTCCCAGCCCCCTGGCACTGCAACGCAGAGCAAGGACAGGCTGACTCCACCAAGGTCAGTCCAAATCTCAGCTGTGTCTGTGGCAGCATAAATGTTCCTGTTTTATGATGCTAAGTTCTGGGGCATAGTTCTCATTTCTGAGTACCCGAACATGGCACAAAACTAGAGAAATTATAGATTAGGAGCCATCACTTCATCTGCATTATGGGAACCGTCCCTGCGCTTCCTTCAGAGATTGTTGGGGGGTTCAGTGTGTTAGCAAAGCAGCCCAGACACACACACACAGAGTATGATGGCCGGCAGCATAATCCAGTGAGCGAGAGCAGAGGACCCTTCTAGCTGGTCTGGGAGTGGCCTGGAGTATGCGGTGCAGAAGGCAGACACCCTCCTTGTGTATTCTGAAGGAACGGTAGATGAAGCTCTAGAATCTTCTATGGAAACTAATGTTAATGAGATAGGATACACGAAGGAAAAGCAATGACACGAAAGGGCATTGGGGGAAGTGAATCTCACTGCCATTCCTGTTTTCCAGAGGTGACCCCTGAAAATCAGGGAGCTATATCTCGGGTGGCCTTCTGGCGGATGTCCCTTCATATACAGCATCTGTGCAAAATAAACACGTAGAAAAATAAATAAATATAGCAAAGACAGAAAGATGAAGGGAAGGAAAGAAAAGAAAAGAAAAAGTCAGTAACAGCTCCACGAGGGTGGGGACCTGCCTGCTCTTTCCCTGGTGAGACTTCGGGGTCAAGATCAGCACCTGGCCCCGGGTTCCGGATGGACAAATCTGTGAGCCGCGGACACAGTGGACAGCAGCATATGCGCCGTGCACACCACTCCGGCTCACTTCTCTCGCTTTCTTCAGCTGGGGACCATGTCTTCTCTGCTCACATGGGGCTGCCTCGTTCTGATGGGGGACAGAGTCCGCAGTGTGGCTGCATCGTGGTGCATCTCGCTGGTTCTCCCTGGTGGAGACGTGATGTCCTTTGGTTCTGAGCACTTGCAGCTACAACGCACACCGTGTATGGATTTTTTGAGCACCTGTGAACAGACTTTCATCTTGCTTCTTTGTCTCTCAAAGATGGTGGCGGTCCTTCCTTTGCCCCTCTCCTGACTCTCTCAGGAGCACAGTCTGGAAGAGCTGGAAGACATCCAATGGCCTGAACTGCAGCACATGCTTCTGCAGACATCCAGGAAGGCTTCCTGGAGGAGGGGCACCAGAGCTTGGCCTTGAAAGTACGGTTGGGGCTGCCATGAGGGGCAGCAAGGACACTGGTTTATGGGTCGCCTCCTGAAATGCACACCCTTCCTCAGAGGAAAATGCGAAAAGGCCAGCTCAGCAAACTGGGGATCCACACCCCCTACCCCCCCCTCCCTGTACACATGGTCCCCAGCCTGGGCTCCAAAATTCCTCCAAGCATTGTCTCTCCTCATAGCCGCTGGCAGGCAGTGACCGCAGAAATATTGTCACACACACTGTAAGGGAAAATAAAAAAGGATATTTTCAGTTCAGAGCTCAAACGCCCAGATCACAGACTCTCCCTTCCCTCTCTGCCTGCCAGTGCGGAGCTGGGTGGATTCGTCCAAATATTTCATGGCACCGGCTGTGGCCCTGGAGCGGGTCCTAGAGAGATTTCTGTCTCTTGTCTAGCATGAACCCCTCACTTGCCGGAGCACGGAGAGCCCCAGGGCCCAGGGGCTTGGAGTGGCCAGCGTGGTGGGCTAGTCAGTCTGGGGCTCAAAACATAAGACTCCATCTGTGGCTGCTTGGGGGTAGAACCGCAGGCCTCCAGTCTAGTGTTACTGTGTGCCCTACAGACAATCTAGCTCGGTGGGAAAATGGGGGTTCGCACTTTCCCGGGGAAGAAACTAGCTTGACCCCAGCAGACCCGGGCTAACGGCGATGAAGCCAAGCCCAGAGACACTGTCAGCATTAAAAGTTTTTTAAAAAGTTTATTTATTTANCCCGGGCTAACGGCGATGAAGCCAAGCCCAGAGACACTGTCAGCATTAAAAGTTTTTTAAAAGTTTATTTATTTATTTTTTTTAATTTACTTGACAGAGAGAGAGATCACAAGGAGGCAGAGAGGCAGGCAGAGAGAGGAGGAAGCAGGCTCCCCGCCGAGCAGGGAGCCCGACGCGGGCCTCGATCCCAGAACCCTGGGATCATGACCTGAGCCGAAGGCAGAGGCTTTAACCCACGGAGCCACCCAGGCGCCCAGCATTAAAATTTTAAATAAAGATCTGATTTTTAGCATCTCCAGAAACTGAACAACTGGCCATCTTGGGTCTGGACAATTAACTGGAGCAGTGTCGCGTGTGCCCTCCAGCCTGGGCTCTGTGGTTTGTCCCAGTCCCCACCCCTCCCTATTGCCCTGCGCACTGGTCCACTTCCCTCTTGGCTCATTTGTGCTACTGGCCAGGTCCTCAATGGCACTAGGGTTTATGCGCCACTTTAGTGTGCAAAGGATCTTCATACCTCCTCCTTTTCCAGCTCTCTCCGTACTCCTGTGGCCTGGCCCATGGTGATTAGATGTTTTTCTGATGGGGGAAGGGAGACTCAGAGGGCAGACATGCATCCATGGTCAAGCAGGTCACTCCCTACCTGCAGCGGTGTTAGCGCATGGACCTGAGATCCCTCCGCTAAAATGCTTCCTGCGGGCAAAGGGTCCCCTCTGTTATGTGCAGAGAGGGAGGAGACAGGGCTCAGAGGGGAGATAATCTGGGGCACAGGGTTCAAGGGGTCAAGACCAGGGTCCAAGCTAGCCCCGGGACAGGAGATGGAGTTGGGCACAATGCAACAACTTCTAATAGCTTGCTTCTAGAGCTCCGGGGATAACAACTCCTGTTGGTTATATGTGGGGCCAAGAAAGGACAAAAACAAGACAGAGACACATGCCAAGAGAGGTGGAGAGATAGGAGGAGAGAGAGAAGTGGAGGGAGACGGACAGAGAGACGGGACTGGCGGGAGAGAGAGTTCCGGAGAGAACAAGGGAAAGACAGAAAGAAGCAGGCTGCGCGGACCCGGGAGCTACAGCAAGCAGGGAGGCATGGGGTTCCCGGGCTGGAGGATGGGGAGGCTGAGCCCCTGCTTCTTCCTGCAGGGCCAGGCCCCCCCACAGCTGTTGGCGCTGTGCTCCCCACCCCCAGACTCCCAGGAGCCCAGCAGCCGCGGCCCAGTCGCCAGCACAGAAGGGGGTCCCTCAGGGCCTCCTCTGCGCCCGGCCCGTCTGTCTGCTCTGTCCCCCAAGCTGTCCCGCTCCTGGGGAGAGCAGCGGCTGCCCTCCCTCGCGTCCTCAGCCTGGGCAAGGGGACACAGCTGGGCTTCTGCCTAGTTGGTGGGGGTATAGGGGGTGCTCCCCCTGCAGAAGCCTCCAGGCCCACGCCCTGCAGATCCAGAACAGACACCCTCCCTGGGAAGTGAGAGGAGACACATGTGCTTTTATGGTCTCCATGGAGATCCGCCAACCTGGCAGACTTGACGGGCAGCTGGGCCTGGCCTTCGAAGCTTTTGTCTTCCCAAAGCCTCTCCCTGGGTGGAAGCGTTGTCAGCCAATCTGCCAGGCATCCACGGGGACCGGGGCTTCCCTCCCGGCTGCTGGGGGCCCGGCTGACCTGCACACCCCAAAGCGGTGTGCAGAGGGCAGAGGGCTCGGGGCCCTCGATGAGCTCTCTCCGAGGGCCATAGGCAAGGTTCTGGTTAAATAATGCTCAGCTCTACCTTTTGTCCTTCCACTGCTGTTATGAAGCACGCCGATGCCAGCTCTGGTGACAGCATGAGGGCCCTCCAGGTCTGTCCTGGAAGAAAGAGATAAAGGAACGAGCCTGGCATATCTTGACTGTGTAACAAAAAGCATGTTTAAGAGGTAGAGGCAGATAACCAGAACACTGCGTGGCCATTCAATCACTCAGCAAATATCAGAGCGCCTGCTGGGGACCAGCCGTCAACACCCCAGATGCCGTCCCTCCCTCCTGGAGCTGACACATATGGGGGAGACGGATGCTTGACACGTTGGCAAATCAAGAAGATGATTCCAGCCAAGGAAACAAGATGAAATCTTGGACCAGAGAGAGGTGAGGGTGGGCGGACGGATGCCACACAGGGCAGGCCGGTAAAGCTGTCCCATTCAGCTGGCACAGGAGTGGGGACCTGAATGAGAAGGAGCAGCTGAACAAGGAGCGCAGGGAAGAGTATCTAGGAGGTGGGAACAGCCAGTGCAGAGGCTCAGAGTCTACCTTATTTAAATCTAAAGCATTCACCAGTCAGAATTGTTCTCACCCGCTCAGGATGCTTCTTGGCTTCATGAGGCTAGAGGTGCAGGCTTTCACTCCAGTAAGACCTTACATGCTCTCCTTCCTCTGGACAGCAGGGTGGGGAAGGGTGCAGAGAGCTCCACGGGTTCCCCCTCTCAGGTTAACTCATCCACTGGCCTGAGAACCAGGTCCTGCTGTACCTTGAAGTCAGGGAGCTGGAAGTTGCCTTTTACGTCTCATGGGTCTGTGTTTCCCCAATAGGAGCACCAACGCCCCCCAGCACAGGGGGCATACCTGCCTCTCGGCTGCCCATGATGAGATCGGCCTCCTCATCAGCTGCCTTGGGATGTCAACCTTATCCTTGGGAATAATGATCATGACCTTATAGCTAGCTCTTTCACTTCTGATAAATAGTTATAAAAATTAAAAGTGTGTATTGGGAGCCACCTGAAACCCACCCACGATGACCCCCTTGAAAATCCTGCTTTAAGTTCACACACAGCCGAAGCCCAGAGATTTGTACGAAACCATGCTTAGTGACCCCCGCATATCCCCACCTTCCCTCCTGTGCTTTGGGCTGGTTCATTCCCAGCTGATGTTCAGAAAGTGAGCTGCTTCGTTCTCAGAGACAGGCGTCAGTGCTCCCTGATTTCTCCCCGTCTCCCTCCTCCTCCCTCCCCCTTCCTGCCTCTCTCCCTCCCCCTGCTTCTTCTCCCCTCCTTCCTTTCCTTCTTCCTGCCTCCTTCTCTCCCCTTTCCAGAACGCTGAAGTACCCAGCAGATTTTCAGACCTTAGCTCTGCTCAATACACTTATTCTAACTCACTCTCTCCCGGTGAAAACCCCACTAATTTCATCCTCTGCTCTGTAAAGGGGTAGAAAGGTCCTTCCTCCTTGTGAATGTTTTGAAACAACCCATTGCATCAAATATGAGCCAAATCCCTCTCCATCAGAAATTTTCAGGGAGGATTGATGTATGCATTCATTCATTCATTCATTCATTCATTCATTCATTCAACAGTATGTATTGAGAGCTCAGATGAGGGTCAGATTCACTAGAGACAAAGCAAGGAACAAAACAAAAATCCTGCCCTAGTGGGACTTCTGTTCTACTGGGGGAAATAGATAATTCACAAGCAAACAAAGATACAGCTCCAAGCAAAAATGAATGAATGAGTGATCCTTCCAACTTTCCAGGTAAGTTCCTTCTCCTCATCCACCACCTGGCTTCACTCTCTTCTCCCCTGCCAGCCCTCCTGGCTAGATGCTCCTCCTCGGCCCCCCAGGCGCCTGAGAAGAGGCCTTACAAAGAGGTGCCAGGGTGCCAGGGACGTTCAGTGAACGGAAACAGAAGAGCAAGCACATGTTTGCGTTCAGAAAGAATAACTGGGGACATGCCTGTGTTTACACCCATTGGATGATGAGCCGATGCATTAGTGGGTTTGCTCATGGATGAGGTTACATACGTGGGGGTGTGTTTGTGCGGTGAAAGGTATATTGCGCATTGGAGTGATGTCTTCAGCAAGGGCAAGGTTAGAGCATCCGAGTAAGAGATTTGGTGGCACAAGTATGTGTGAGTGTGTGTTGCCTAAGTGCTTGAGTACGTGTGTGTGAGTGTGTGTGCATGAGTGTGGGTATGCGTGTCTGAGTGTGTGTGTTTATAGCACGTGTTTTTATAAATGGATGTGCATGTGTGTGTGTGTGTGTGTGTGTAGGAGAGCGTGAGGGTGTTTGCAAGTGCATGTGAGAATGTGTGCGTGGATCTGTGTGTCGGGGGAAGGCACACGCACGCACACCTAAGGCCCCAACCTGACTGGCTGCTTTGGGTCCCAGAGCACGTGAACTTCTTGTGATCTGGAGACGCAGAACAGAGACAGTTCTGTCCAGGACTCGGGAGGAGAGAGGGGAACAAAGGAGGCAGAGGTTCCAAAAACAGAAATAAAGACAAATACGAAACCCCACCGTCCTGGGTGCCATCGTGAAGGGTCCCCGCGTGCGATCATCTGCCTGCGCTGTGGGCATGCGTGACGCTGCCCCCTTCTCTGTGGGGGACCCTGCAGACCTGGGAGCGCTGGCCTCTCAAAAGGCCTTGCCCGGCTGAGTGGCCCCCACAGGAGGCAGCCTGAGGAGGGCGGAGCTTGTGGGTCTGACAAAGCCACCCAGCTCAGAGGGTGTCGGGAGAAGGAGAGGTGCGGAGTCCCAGAAAGCCCTTACCCAGTGCCCCGAACACGCGCCGTTCTCGGTGGCGTCCGGTACCGACCCTCCCCCTCCCCGGGGCAAACCTTCCACACTCTGACCCGGACCGTCTCCTTGGACATCCCCCCTGGTGGGTCCCACGGGCCTGTTTCCAGGCTGCCCTCGGGGCTTCCCTGGTTCTGCCCCCTTCTCTTCTAGTTCTCCCGACACTTTCCTGGGCCAGGTCTGTTTTTCAACCCCCACTGACCACCCCTGACATGTCACTTCATTCTTGCCCCCAAATGGAAAAAGGAGAAAGGGAGGCAGGAGTCAAGAGCCAGGTGTGGACATGCTGAGTTTTACCTGGGGTCTCCCCATCCTTATAAAGTATCTGGCTTGCTCGCTCCCACACTTCCGCCCCCTTGTCCGCCCCTTGGCCATTTGCCTTTCTATCCAGTCAAAGCCCAGGGCTCCAACCCCTGAGATTTCTGAGTCAGAAAAGCCCTCCGGCTGATGTCTTGGCTCCTTCTCCCGTCCCCAGGGCAGGCCAAGCTGTCAATTTATTCTCGATTAGCTCATATATGCTAATGGAGGTGCCGGGAGGGCCCAGGGGTCCTGGATTATAACCAGAGCCGCCCCCGCCTGGGCAGACTTGTCAGAGTGGCCCAGGCTTGGGGGGCTCAGCCCTTCCCTCCCGGTCCGTGCAGGTCACAGCCAAGGTCGAACGGGGTCTCTGCCTCTTGCGCTCTCAGAGACATGGGAACGGGGGCTCCACAAGTGGTTCCAGATGGCGTGGGGGCCATGCTGGGAGGTTGCTGGAAACCAGATGCCTCCAGGAAGCCATAGGCCCCGCCGCCCCCGACACAAGTCGGAGTCCCGCGAGGACGTCTGCTCCGGAGTTGGACCCAATCACGTGTGATCGTGCTCAGGTTCCCCTCCCCCCCGCCATCTATCCCCTGCTGACAAAACCTTCAACCATTAGAGGCTACCCTTGCAAGTGCCAGTCTATTCATGTTTCGTGTCCTTATATAAAAATCCAGATTTCTGACTTTGCTGGCTAGCACCAAGCACCGGCCACTTCAGGCCAGCATCCCTGGGTAGCAGTCGTACAGCAGGCTCTCTGGGGGCCTGCTGTGGCCAGCTCTGGCACCCCAGCCTGGGGCTACCCGCCGGGTGGGAGGAAGCTAGGTGTGCGGCGTTGAGTCCACAGGTAAGGGAAGAACAAACAAAAATTACAAAGTCTCTAGCCTGATGTTTTTTAAAATTCAATTTATTTAAACTAAACAAACATACAAACAATCAAAACCAGTTCCCGCATTTCTCTTTGTCTCTTTGCCTGGTATTGGAGTCGCTCGTGATGAGCTCCGTACCTGCCTCTTGCTTGGGGTCAGACTCCCACCCCAGGTTCTACCCTCCACGCATTCCCATTTTTCCCAATCTGTGCCGGGAATACTTTCCCTGCATCTTCCATCTCTCCTAAAGGCCAGCAGCGACTCCTTCAAGGACAAGCTTCCAGGCCACCTCCTCCAGGAAGCCCTCCCAATCCAGCAAACCCAAATGCTGACTCCGCTTAATGAATACCCAGCATGGACCAGGTCAGCAATTTCTGAGGTTCTGCTAGCATGGACGTTTTGGTTCCTCTGGGAAATGAATTAAAAAGGGTCCCCAGGACCTAGGACTTCCCATCATCATCCAAGCAACCCCTTCTGGGCCCTCCCACTCTGCTCCTGCCCCAAACCCCAAGTTCTGACTTTGCTCTCAAGACCGTCCGCCGCCCAGAGCCACCCCAGTGCACCTGCACCCACCCAGGTGCTGAGCTACAGGACAGGAGCCCATGAAGGCCCTGTCAGCCTGTGGTAGGTAGGGCCCTGATTGAGCAGAAAAGAGCCAAGGTCAGCTAATGGTCTGCAAATGACATTAGCCATGGCAATGACCGATTCCACCCAGGGTATGGATGCAGTAAATCGCATTCAGTGGTTTTATAACACCCATGGTAGGTTAGGAAGCAAAGCCAGGCTCGGCTGCCATGGTGCTGTCATCCACAGGTGATGATACCCCATCCCACCATGCAGGCGAGGCCAACCGGGGGAGGCTCACTCCCACACAGACTCAGGACACGTCCAGGCCCAGTGCGGCAGGGTCTTCCCACCAAGGACCCGCAGTCAGGGGGCCACTCATCTAACAACCCTTCCAGCATCATGACCTCCTAGTCACGTGTCTGTGAGCAAGCCCTGTGGCTTCTCTCTGCCTTAGTTTCTCCACTGGTCCAATAGGGATCGTTACTGAATCACTGGGGGGAGGTGAATTATTTGTTATATGTAGAGGTGCTTAGAGCAGAGCCTGGCTTGTAGGAAATTCTCAACAGGTGTTGGTTATTACTACTTTTGTAGCACATCAGCTAGCACCTGACGGTTTCCCATCCTCATCCATACCTTTGTTTCCACTTCTCATGATATTTGTGCTTGTCTCTAATTTTATTTACTAATTTTTTTAAAAAATTGACATACCTTCCACTTAAATATACTTATTTATAGTAGGAATCACCTTATACAGTCACATTTCAAAATTTAAAACCAGTGCCATTTGTCATAAATAGAAGACCATATAGTGTTAGTTAGCCCCACTGTGGTGGCCTTCCAGGCTTGAGCCCAAGGCCCACACTCCCCGGCAGAGGGACATGCCACCAGGCAGCGGACCCGAGCTCCTGGCAGGCTCGCAGTCAGGATCTCAAAGAGATACTGCACTCCGCTGTTCACGAGAGCCAAGACATGGGAACAGCGTGTCCGTCAACAGATGAATGGATCATGAAAATGTGAGGTTTATATTCAATGGAATATTATTCAGCCATCAAAAGGAGGAAATGCTGCCATTTGAGACAATGCAGAAGAATCTGGAAGACATTGTGTTAAGTGGAATAAGCCAGACAGGGACAAATATTTCATGCATGATCTTGCACGTATGTGGAATCTAAAAAAATAGCCAAACTCATAGAAATAGAGTAGAATGGTGGTTGCCAGAGCTGGGGGAGGGGGCGGGGGTGGGAGAGGCATGTTGGTCAAGGGACACAAACTTGAAGTACAGAATGGGTAGATGCTGGGATGTAATGTACACGGCGTGGTGACCACAGTTAGTTATACTGTGCCTTGTACAGTACGATTTGCTAAGGATTTGCTAAGAATTTGCTAAGAATGTAGATCTTAAGCTTTCTCATCACCCCCCCCAAAAAAAGTAACTCTGTGTGGTGATGGATGTGTTCATTAACTTGATTTGGGTGATCAAGACACAATGTCTATGTATATCAAAACGTATATCAAATCGTCGCATTGTACACTTTAAATATATACAGTTTTACTTGTCTGTTATGATTCTGTGCAGCTAGGAGGAAAAAAAAAAGTGCTTGCAACGAGCAAGACCTTCCCCAGGAGGAGATGGAGGGATGACAAGAGAATGATATCTGAGGTTTGATGCTAGTGTGTGTGATCTATTTGTTTTCCGCCCAAACACCTAGTATTTCTTTGCAAGCCCCCATCTTTCCATGTGGCTTACAAGTCCTTTGCTAAAGCAAATGGCCTGGCACTGTGGTCAGAAGATGGGGTCTGGGTCAGGCCAGCCCACTGGCTCCTGCCTGGCCCCAGACATCCGTTTCTTTACCTGGAGAGGGGACAGGGCTTGAACAGAGCAGGAGGCCGGCGTGGCTGGAGTGACCAGAGCAGAGCAAGGTGCGGAGAATAGAGCGGAAGGGGGTGCAGGGAAGCGGGGAGCACAAGCCTGGCAGACCCTCCCTACGGCCCTTCCTGTCACAGAGGGAGGAGCAAAGAGGCCCGAGGTGCAGGCTTGGCGCCTGGCCCCCACAAGCCTTGATCTGGGCCAGTGGAGCCCCGGAGAGCCCAGACCCCACGTGTGTCCAGGCTTCCAAGCCTTGACCTCCTTTGCCCATGTTTCCCGGTGAACCCCTCCTCCTCTTTCAATGTTGGGGTCCAACAGCCTCTCCATGGAGACTTTCCCAAGCCCAGAGGCGGGCAAGCCCACGCGGCACTTTCCGCACACCTCCATCCCTCCTTCTACCTTAGAAACACAGCCAGCCGTGACCGCTTCTCGCCATCCCCATGGCCGTGACCCTGGGCCATGCTACCATCAGCACGTCGGTAGCCTCTTTATTGGTGTCCCTGATTCCTCCCTCGATCCCTCCATGCTGTTCCCTCACCAGCAGCCAGAGGGACCTTTTAAAAACCTGAATCAGACTGAGTCATACCCAAACTCAACATTTTCTAATGATTCCCCATCAAACACCATGTAAAAGTCAAAGCTTTACACTGGGCCCCTTGCTGTTTCTTCAACATCCACGCACATGCCTGCCTCAGGACCTTTGCACTTGCAGTTCCCTCTGCCTCTGAAACTTTTCCTCCAGATGTCTCCAGAGCCAACTTCTTCACCTCCCTCAGGTCCTGGGCCCTCTCAGTCAGTTCATCCCTAATGCACAACTTGAAATTGCAAGTCATCCAAGCTCATCCAGGCATCTCCTGGTCTCTCTCCCAGACTTTATGCTTCCCCTGGTCCTTGTCATCACGTGGTATTCTCTGTGGATTTGCATAACTGTTTTGCTTATTATCAGTCTCTGAGAGTAATTTAAATTCCACGATGGCAGGGGTAAGGCTCACAGCTCGATCCCCAGAGCCTAGAACCGTGCCTGACACATAGCAGGTGTTCCATAAATATTTTCAGGTGGATTCCTGGAGATGGGCAGAAAGGATGTGACTTGGTGATTTCCACAAATGCCAAAGAGAGTGACCCAGGGTCCGTGTGGGTCAGGGCCTTGGGGGAACGGCTCTGTCTGGGGTTAGCGGGAAGCTAGGATGAGAGCATGGATGGGTCTTTCTGCTGCCCAACCGAGCAGGCAAGCATGACCTTGACAGAGGCCCTGGACAGCAGAAGGAAGAACAGTTCTCATAACAACAACAGCTGTAATTACTACTAATGTCACCATTTTCGCTGACATTTATTGGGTATTTACTATATGCCAAGCAGTGTTCTCAGTGATTCCCACATATTAAGAGATTTAATCATCATGATGACCTTGTGATTAGGAACTATTCTTATTTCCCCTTTTACAGATGAGAAAACTGAGGCACAGAGTGAGGAAGTAACTTTCCCAAAGCCATAGAGCTACCAAGTGACAGAGCTAGGGCTTGACCCAGATGACTTGGCTGCAGAGATGCGGTCCAGCCCTTCCTGACTCAGAGGCCCTTTTGTAGTTTTCTTGGGCGAAGTGAGCCCCCCAAATCTGCCCTAAACCATGGGTGGGCAAGAAGCCTCCAAAATGATGGAGAATCAATTTCCTGCCAAAGCAGGTAGGGGCAGGACCACGCCTGGTACACCATCAGCAGCAGATGGTGAGACTCAGCATGAATTTCCTGCCATGAAGCACAAGTCCCAAGCATCCTGGGAGGCGGGGTCTCTAGAAGGGGCTGGCTCTCCAAAGGCACAGGCCCCGTGTGCATGATGGTCTCCCAAGCAGCAACGGATTCTGTAGATGTAACTCCCACAGCATCTCTCTTGGGGCTGGACCTCCTCCCCCCACTCTCTTCGCCTCAACTCTGAGATGGGAAGACCATCCATCTAGGATGGCATCTCCCCAGAGGAGTGGAAGGGAGCAGTGGTTAGAGCAAAGCCCTAGAGCCACACCATCAGGGTTCAAATTCCTGCTCAGCCAGGAAGTGGCTGTGTGACCTTAGGCAAGTTGCTTGGCCTCTCTGTGCCACAGCATCCTCACCTATAAAATGAACATGATAGTAAGGACATCTCCCACGGAGGGAAGTGTGGGGATTAGACACAGTGGTGCTCAGCACACAGGCCCCCCGCACCCCACGAGGTCAGCTATTGCTTCTTCTGTTTGCTTCAGGCTTCTGATCCCCACCCAACAAGAGACCAGGAAGAAGCAGGTGAAAACAAACCAAGAAAGTGGCCGCCAACCAGAAATGGAGAAACACTCACCCCAAAGCAGCACCCACCACCCTGCGGTTGTCTCTGTAGGACCGGAATGCCAAGTTCTCTTCCAACAGCACAGCCGCCCAGACCTCACGCGAGCCATCGGGAACAAAGCCTGCTTTCAACCTCAGACCCGAAAGAAGTGCAAATAACTAAGTAAACGACATGAAACCCCAAAGTACTGCACGTCCAAACAGACAGCGCCTTCCTCTGGGGAGGGAGGTCCTGGCCCATCCTTGGACGCTGAGAAGAAAATGGTCTTGTTTCCCCTCCTGGGGGTGGCGGAGACGGGCTGCGGGCTCCAGGGGTGCCGCCGAGAGCAGCAGGTTTCGTGGGGGAGCTGCAGGCACGCAGCATTCCAGAGGCTTCTTTCTGGGCAAGTTTTCATCACCTTGCATTTTTGTTTACGAAGCAGAAAACACCACGTTCAAGCACTGAAGCTGGGGAGCCGGCTCTGGGGTGTGGGGATCCCTGGAAAGCTGGAGGACCTGCTCCCTGTATCCACTGCCCTCACCAGCCCTTCGGCCGGGGTTGCTGGGTACAGACCCAACGTGCTTCTCTCCGCGAACCATACGGCTTTAGGGCGCCACGTGGGGAACAGAGAGAAGTCCGCAGTGATTGACAAAGTGGCACAAAGCCACTTGATTGCGTATGAAGTTTGAGCGTGGGGTGCTGATGCTAAGTGGTCGTGGGAAATTAGGAATCACAGCAGAAGAGGAGGCTCTACCAATGAGTTGGTGGAACCATGAGCGTTTACGTTTTCAAAAGTTGTGAAACACAACACACATCCCGACGAGTTCCTAATACATACTTATTGCTCTTAACAGCTTATTACCAGGTGAACACTCAGGCACCCCTCCGACCGCCACATTCAGGTATAGATGTTCCCAGAAACTTCCCCGTGTCCTGGCCCAAATGCAGCCTCCTCACTTCTTCAAGGTCATTACTGTTGTGACTCAGTGTGTTGACTTCCTGGTCGTCCCGCTTTTACACAGCCCAAGCCTACTTGCCCAAACACACACTACCATCGAGCGTGGCCTGACTTGCGATGTGATGTGCATGGATTATTTATCATATATTCTTTTGTGTCTGGCTTCTTGTGCTCAGCGGTGTGATGGATGTAGGTTCAACTCCCCCCTTCACTCTTGATGGTGTGATTTGGGTGAGTGCCTCCCAGGGTGTCCATCCCTTCCACTGTGGGTGGATGCCTGGGTCTCACCACAGCACCCGGGGTATTCCCAACACGGGATGTCCTTGGACGTGCCTCCCGCCGCGCTCGTGCAGTCCATTGCCACTGGGGATACAGCAGCAGAGCAGCGTGGCCATGAGGTCTTTGCATCTTGAGCTCTATGAGACAACGCCAAACTGCTTGCCCGAGGGCTCCCGGCACCTTACGTGGTCTCTGGCCTCAGGGACAGGGTCTGGTCGCTCCACACTTGGTGCCATGGGAGCATGACATTCCCACTTAGGGTCATGCCCTTGGTGGAGGCTAGCCCTTTGTTGGGGAAGGCCAGTACCCAAGAGGAGCATCCCAAAGCAGGAATGGAGACCCTTCACACCTGGACTTGACTCCTTTCTACCAGTGAGGCCAGCCTGCAAGCTGCCCAGCTCAGGGGCGGTGACTCAGAATGTCTAAGAGAAGCCTCCCTGTGCCTCAGTTTCCTAGCCAGAAGTGGAGCCATTGGGCTCCCGCCCCTCCCTTTGCACCTCGCAGCGCACGGTCAGGACTACGTTCCAAGGATGGCTGCAAGACAAAAATGGTACGGCGTCAAAGTCGCCCGTGAGGCTCGGTGTATCCAGATGGCCCCATCTCTCGGTGAGTCTAAAGAGTGCTTCTCTGAGCGCTGGGATGAGGCATCACTGACTTTAGCTGAGTTCCAGAAGAAGGCATCCACTGCCTTTAGAGGCTGGTGGCATGTAGGAGGAACTTGTATCTCTGAAGGGCAGGACAACATTCAGCTCAGTGGGACTCCAGGCTTGGAGCGGAGTGCGGAATGGAGCTGACTGGGAAAAGCAGAGTCTGGGGCTCTGATCCACGCTTGTTCTGGGTGCAGTGAGCGGGGTTTGGGTGCGCTGCACGGCCTGAGCCTGTCAGCCGGTTCTGCTCCCCGGGAGGGGCACGCATGGATGGAATGGTCCAGAATGGCCCATGGGAACGTGTGGTTGAGAGGAAGCCACTGTCCTCAAGACGGGGTGAGGGGTCTGAGAAACAGCACTGAGATCCGTCTCATCCAGAAACAGTCTCTTTTCCATTCATTTGGAACCTTGTGATTTGATCAAGAAATAAGTTCCAGGTTGATCCTCGAGAGTCTTTGACTATGAGCAAATGCGAATCTCTCTTTTGAAAAGAGAGGAAGCAAGCCCGACTCAGAGTCCGCAGGGCCCAGCGTCCGCCCAGAACGGATCAGCAGTGTTTCTGTCCGTGTGTAGGATTTTCGGGCTATCTTCCGGCCTGAGCTGGTGACCCGGTGACAGGGCGTCCTGCCTGAGGCGGGACCGTCTGAACCTACAGAGGAAAACTCCTGGACTCAGAATCAGCCTTGAACACTGTCCGCAGCCCAGAGAACAGGGTCGCTACTTATGTGCGCTCCTCCCGGGCTGTCGCTCGATGGGCCAACGGAGCGTGTGTGCGAAGTTGTGTGACAGTAACCTAGAGCTGCTTTCCCGACATAGAATCCACGCGCCATAAAACTCGCCCTTTAAAAAATAATGTTGTCTCCTGCCTCAGCAAGCGTATCCTGCGCGTGGCCTTAGCCATTGAGTAGATTCAAAAATCATCATCGCTATCAAATTCTAGAACATTTTCATCATTCTCTAAGAAAGCCTCAAATCCATTAGTGGCTGCTTCCCATCCCTCCCTCCTCCCAGCCCCAGGCAACCCCTAGTCTACCTCAGGGTCTGCGGCTGCACCTCTTCTGGACATTTTTCTTTTCTTTTCTTTTTTTAATATTTTATTTATTTATTTGACAGAGAAAGACACAGCAAGAGAGATAACACAGCACAGGGAGAGGCAGAGGGAGAAGGAGGCTTCCCACTGAGCAGAGAGCCAGATGCGGGTCTCGATCCCAGGACCCCAGGATCACGACCTGAGCCGAAGGCAGACACTGCACCGACTGAGCCACCCAGGCGCCCCTCCTCTTCTGGACATTTCATGCAAATGGAATCATGTGTGACTGAGCCGGTTTTGACTATCGCGTTCCTAGCACATGCTGGTGTGCCGTGGCTCAACTCTTCCTCCTTTAGTTAGGGCCTGAGAATATGCATTGTGTGGATACGCTTATCCATGCGGCATGTGATGGTATATTTGAAGGAGAGAGACAGACAAACCGACAGAGAGACAGAGACAGGGACAGGCTGAGATGGAGAGAGAAACACCGAGAAAGAGAACACCAGAGGGTCATATTGGAATCAGGGGGAGGGGGCGAGGGCGTGTCTGAGGTAACTCCGTAGCCAAATGGGAACCTGAGCCAGAGCACCACACCTGCTGTGTGACCCTGGGCAAGTCCCTTGCCCTCTCTGAGCACCAATTTACTGATATAGAAAAAAGAGGCGGATCCCCCAAGACATCTTTAAGATCCCTCTCTCTGACTTCCCCCATTCCTAGCCATGCTCTTGAGCGGGTAACACACAAAAACTTATCAGCGGTTGCCACCTAGTTGGAAGAATTATCATTTCCTGAAATCAGATTTTGGTGTTGGGGGGTGGGGTGATATGGGCAGAGCCCTGGATGCCTAAAGAGTCCATAAGAATCTTTTGGTTTGAGGCTCTAGACCAATTCAAAATGGCTTAAGGTTATATATACAAATATATGATTCATTAGCTGGAAAGATCTAGGGAAATTCTAGCTGCCAGCTTGGGGTGGGGATGGCCCGATCCCCTCCCAGTGATGCCGTGAAGTGCAAGGACCACCCTAGCTCCCTCAGACTGGGTCACAGCTGGACGGCAGTGGTTGTGGAGTGGGGTCTGGAAGAGGAAGTCTGTGTGGGGCCCGAGGCCCAGGGGACAGAGCGTGAGCAGGGAAGCCGGGCCTGGGAGGTGAGGGGTCAGGGCTGCTCATAAGCTAAGGCTGCAAGCATGCTGTATCGGCCCATTGGTCTTCACTAGCAAACACAAGTTCAAAGACAAAAATTACAAAGAATGTCAAGACGATGCCTGCAGAACGTGGACTCCCAAACACGGGTCCTTCTGAGCCTGCACCGTTCTCTGCACACAGTGAAGGCTTTTCAAGGGCAATTTTAACTATGCACCATTTTTACCTTTCACACTGTCTTTAGAAGATAATCCTCATGTGCGCCAGGCCATCCAGAAGAGGGAGTGCCCCCTGGGTGCCAGCAGAGCCTGAGAGAACTTCTGAAATAAAATCCAGGGTTCGGTGCCAGAAACAGGCCCTATTCATTTTCTTAAGTGCAGAGAGCATGTCTGTCACCTTGGCTTAGGGGAGTAGGTCAGGGTGCGGTGACGTCTGCTCATCGGGTGGGTGGAGGGATCCCTGCAGACTCAAAGACCACGACTCGGGAGAGGACAGGGAGAAGCAGCGCTCCTTTCTGTGGCTATCACGTACGTTGAGGACAATTTAGTCAGCCAGCCCAGGAGCGGGCTCCGTGACTGTGTCTCATAGCAACCCGGGTGTGGTTGGTCACCTCCCATCTGGGTCTTCGCCGACGCCAGGCACACGCAAGCCAGGCTGCCGATGTGTGTGACCTGGTATTGTTTGCAGTTTCTAAGAATCATCAGGGAGAGATGTGGGCAGATCTAGGGAACTAGCCCAGTCCCTGAGGCTTGCTGTGGAGCCCGGGAAGCAGGTAGACCAGAAGGCGTGCGTTAGTCTGGAAATCTCTAGAACACAGAGGATGAAAGTGCAGTCACCTTCTTTCCGCAGGGCAGACCTGGGGAGAGGGGTGAGCAGAAAGGGAAGGGAGGCAGGGGGAGGCAGATACAGAGCGAGGCTTTAGTGCACGCAGGCCCTTTCTGACAAAGCCCCGAGAGACCACACAGCCCACCTCACCAGCACCCTTGCTCGACGGTGGCTTGGCTTCTCTGAATGGGACCCACGGAGTGACCGAGGGAGAAAGGAGAGGCCACTGGCCAATCACAGAAAGGACAGAGGAGGCCACAACTGTCCTTTACCTCAAGGTTGCTCAGAGTGCCCCTGGGAACCCAACCCTGTTTCAGCTGCTTCCAGAAAAGGGACACTTTTCCTAAACCTTGCCCTGTGGTCTCCCTTTCCTCATTCCTAAGACCCCACCGCTGGGGCTGGGGGCTGGGGTTGCTCGCAGGCGCTCACAGAGGGAGTAGAGTCTAAGGGAGAGGGTCTTGGGGAGAGGTCCTGGTATCTGACAAAAGACCAGAGATAGGGCAGAGACCAGGTGCAGTTAAAACTCCCTGAACACACCCAGATCATCCATAAGTTACAGTTGGCATGAATTTTTAATACCCATGTAGTTGATTGTATTGGGGGATCCTGTTGAAGACATATTTTTATATATTTTAAAAACTAGAATCATATTTAGAAGAGGTGAGCAAGATGCCCATCATCCGAATCACTGAAGAATGGCTGGGGCATGCTCTCATATCCCGCTATTTCAGGGACCATGGTTTTTGATTTTAACAATGACAACAACAATCATGTAATACCGAGCATCTTTCTATGTGCCAAGAGGTTTTCCAAGTATTTTACACATACAAACCTATTTCCTGATTAGGTTCTGTTATTCTCCCCATTTCTCAGATGGAGAAAATGAGGCAAAAGATGTCTGAGGATTTGAACCCAGATGGTCTGGCTTCAGAGTCCATGATCTTAACCCCTGCATTAATGGTGCAGAAAAGTCACGTGTGCTGTTCACATTTTAAATGGTTACTTTGCTTTCTCTCCATAGATCTTTCTGTCTCTCTGAGCGTCTTCCTTCGGGCTAAATGTACACAGATGGAATCTTGTAGTTTAGCTGTGCCTCCAGTGGGGGGTCCCCAGGGCTGGCCCCATGGCTCTCCGGGACTGCCATCCCAGTCTCAGCTCTGCCTGCCGCGAGCTGTGTGGCCAAGGACCCTCCATCCCCACCAGCTGTCAAACAAAAAGGGAGGCTGGCAGGAGGCCTGGGCCCCTCCACTTCTCAGAGTCTCTGAACTACACCGGATGATTCCTTGGATTTATCCCCAGACACACCGCCCAGCAAGGCTGCCCCACGCCCTCCCTCTGCACAGCCCCATCCCTCCAGATACATCTTCTCCTCGCCTTCCTTGACAGGCGGCCTCCCAGAATCTTCTGTCATCTCCTGGTTATGAGTCCCAACAGAGCCCTGGGACTGGGTCCCCGGGGAGGACTCCGCACGGGCCTCATCCCAAACCCCAGGAGACTTCTAGACAGGAGAGGGACGGGACTGACAGCCCCCGAGGCAGCAGGGAAGGGTGCATGCTGGGAGAAATGTCACTCCCATCCACGTTCCTCTTGCCTCTTGGGCCATATGCCACTGCAACAAGATTCATAAATATTTTGTACCCAGAAGCCATCTGCGGAGCCTAATAACGAGGAGCTCGCTACAATTTGTGACATAAGGTGTTTATTGAATGTGTGTTAATTACACTTGTAGCAAAACAAACCTTGCTCTTCAAAGAAGAGGTGTGGGGTGTGGGCGGGAAGAAAGGGCTGGAGCGGGTGGGGCAGGCTGGGGCAGTGGGTGGTGAGTGAAGTGGCCAGGAACCCCAGGGCTCCTGGAACATGGGGGCTGAATGTTTGATCCAGACAGGAGGGACAGGTGGGGCCAGGGGGTCAAGGAGATCGAGGACTCTGAGGAGGTGACCGTGAGGACGAGCTGGGTTAGTGAGGAGCATAGCACCAGTAACAGTGCCCCACGGTCCTACCAGCTGCTCCCTGCGCTCACGCCTTTACATCCCTCAGCTCACTCTCGAGGTCAGGCAGGTCCTCAATCAGGGTCCCTCCCTCCTGGTCAGAAAGGAGAGCTTCCTTTCCCAGCCTCCCTTGCAGTTAGGTGCTGCCATAGGACCTCGATCGAATAGTCACCAGCTGGCGCAGAGACATCTCCAAGGCAACACCCCGTCTGGGTGGAGCCCAAAGGTAGGAGCCTGGGTCCTGGAATCACTGTGTGGAGGGAGGCCACCCAACACCCATGAGAGCTGAAAAAAGATCTTCTGTTATGGTGGCCTCTGAGATTTAGTAATCATCTGCTCATGTCGGCCTGGGCATGGGGCCGGGTTTAGCCCTGGAAGTCCTGCATGCTGGGGAACCCCTCAGTCCGAGGCGAACCGAAGTCTGCGGGCCTTAGATTGAGGGGTCATCTGACAATGGCAGGGAGCTACCCAGACGACCCTGAGGTGGTTAGCGTGACCACCTCATAAGGCAGGTACTGGTATTATCCTCACTGTGTAAATGGGGATACTGAGGCTGGAAAGACGTAAAGTCATTTCCCTGATGTCGTTTTCCAAAGACCACCTAGCTCCTGCGGGGAGGGAGCAGGAACAGAAATGAGAGTCTATCTCCTGAGTCCGTGCTTCTAACCATAACATTATACTCTGTGTGTGTGTGTGTGTGTGTGTGTGTGTGTGTGTGTGTGTGTGTGTGTGTGTGTGTTTTCAGGGAAAGATGAGAAAGGGAAGATCTGGTGCAAATGTATCCCAAGAGCAGCCTGCAAACTCCTACATATACGTCAGGATCCATCCTGTCACATCCGTCTCCATTCATTGTTCCCAGAGTGTCTGAGGTGGGAGAAGAGTGTATCTCTCTGGAGACTCCTCAGAGCATCTTGTCTCGATGGTATCATCGAGCTGTATCTTAATTACCCATTTTCCTGACAGGAGGCCATCCTCTAGAGACGTGGAGACCCCCCAGGTCTCCATGTTTGTATTCCTCAAGTCTAGCACTACCCAGAGCTGATAGTGGGTGCTTAAGAAATAGTCACTGTGAGACCCAGCGATTTAGTAATGAGCGGAGGAGAGAATCAGGGCGAAGCACACAGACTGGAACACAGCAGAGGTGTGAGAGGCAAAAGACAGAGCAGAGAGCCAGTCAGCGCCATCCCCTCCCACGCACTGAGCCATCCGTGTACAAAGGGGTCCTTCTGCGCCGTGGGGAGGACGGCTGGCCAGCTGCACCTGCCCGCTGGGCGATAGGGGACCAGCCTTTGTGAGCTCTTCCCTGTCGAGGCTGCAGTGGTCAGAGGCCGCTCAGAAAGCCTGGGTTCCTGGTGGGCAGATGATGGGATGTGAGGAGCTCAGGGTCCTAATTTGGATTCTTATGGAGACTCCAGGCTCCCACTTCAGGGAAGTGAGGGTGGGAGAAAGAACGAGAGAGAGAGAGAGAGAGATAGAGAGAGAGAAGGACTTGCCACTTGCCTCCCCAAACCTACATTTTTCCTTTTGAACAAGGGAACAAGTAGCTGTTGTTCCTTGGTAACTGCCCGGCAGGATTCCCGGGAGGGCTCCCCAGACCGTGGGCATGGCTGGAAGCTCCCGCCTTCTTGGTATGAGTTTGCCCCTTTATTTCTTCTGGAAAAGGAGGGCGATACCAGAGAATGTGGGCTGATGGGGCACGGGGAGGAGGAGGGATTTGCTCTGTCATCAGAAACACTTGCTCCTTTCCCATCGGGAGGTTTGACTACATAGGAAGGGATCCGGCCACCCAATGTCTTCCATTTGTCTTGGCCCATTGACTGGTTCATGGATGAACACAAGGCCCGGGTTGTCCCAGCCTGTGTTCATCCTGCGAGTGGTGTTGCTCCTTTTCCTAGAGTTGGTCATCTGGCAGTATTTCAACCCAGAGATGTTGGGGTCCCCTTGGCCAGTTCAAGGGCAGAGTTGGCAGACAGTGAAGCCCCTGCTGACGGAAGCCAAGAAGTGAAAGATTTTCTAAACACGTTGTTAAAGTCCGTGGGTCCATCTGTGTCTTAAATCTCCTTGGACCTTTCTACTCCTTGAGCCCATAGGTCACCATCAGTAGCTGAAGTCAGTGTGAGCTGGAATTCCGTCACGTCCCACGTAACACACCCGAATTAACATCTGCTATATACCAACACTGCCCAGAGTCAAGCGTAAGTGGACAAAAGTACAGCTTCTTCTAAGGAGTGATCCTGAGGGCTCACAGGAGAATTGTATCAGACCAGCAGGACATATGGAGAGACCTCCCGGCGAGGCCCGGCTTCTAGGAAGGCCCACTATTTCAGTGATCTCCTGCTCTCTCTGTGCTGGTCACTCTCTCGTTTGTTCTTAGCTCCTCCTCTGTCTGCCCTCGTCCTGCTCTGCTGTGTTATGGGGGGGCCGACTCCTGCTTCCCTAGACTCCCTTGTCATTGGGCTTTGGGCCAGATTTGGCCCATCGCAAGCTCTGTTGGGGGACTAGAGATGGGGGCCTCCCTCTCCCTTCTGCCTCAGGCCAACGCGGGGTCTTCTCCGTGGCTCCGGCTCCCTCCTGATGTCTTGGGCAAAACCCCGTCTGGCTCACTCCTCAGCAGGCCCCGGCCTGGCATACCAGCCGGCTGCTGCATGGTGGTGAATTACCTTCTTCCCTGGGAAAATAAGTGTGAAGCCTCACTGTCTGTCCCTTGCTGCCAGCTTCGGTGTGGTCAGGGGAAAACAGTTAACCCATTTAAGAGCAAATATTTTGGAGCTGAACTTACTGGAGATAGAGCCAAGCAGGTTTCCATCCCATAAAGGCAAACATGGGTCACCAGCATCCCCACAGACCTGCCATTTAGCTGCTAAATGGAAAAGGGTCTGCTAATGATGTTGGCCTTGTGGGTGATTGGAAGAAATCCCATTTAGAGGAATTGCTGGGACAAAGTTGCCAGTGTTTTGGTTCATATGCGTGTTATATACTAGTTACAATGATCCATACAAGGGTTCAGGTACAAGTAAATACGGTTATTTCTTATGCCCATGGCAAGATAAACATTACCCAAGGGATGTTCAGGGCTCCAGTATCTTCATCCACCCTACGTGCCATGCTCAGATTTTAAAAAGATAGAGGGCAAGGAAAGATGAGGTCGGGTGCACACTTCTTATTCCAGAATTGTCCTTTGGTTGTGAATCCCAATACCTTCATGACCCTGATAAATGGGATGGGCATTTGCTGCCCACCGCCCCCCCCTTCTAACTGTGACACAAGGCCCAAGAAATAAACAAGGAGTGAGCGAGGAGGGGTAAGAGGTAGGCAGAGAATGTGAAAGTCAGTGCTAGCCCTGAGATTGGGCACCAGGTATGAGGGTGTGAGCGGTCCCCAGTTTTGGGAGGAACCCCATTTGCTTAGGCAGTTGTTCTCATCTACCCCGGGGGGAGGCTGAGCAGATCACACAGGCTCCTTCATTTCCCTCCCACCATCATCTACCTCCCATTTCCGGCTAGATAGTCAGGTGATGGGTGCAGCTCCCCCCGCCCCCATCCATCACGCTGCTCTATAGCCAGGTGGGAGAAGGGACAGCTGGAATCCGGTGGCCGCTGTGAGCTCTTCCGGGACCCAAGTGCCAAAAGGTCTGGTTCTGTCCTGGGAGTGCACAGACCTGAGCTTGACCTTGGGTGTGCTCCTTTCCCGCTTGAGCCTCTCCAGGGAGATCGACTAAGTGTCAAATAGTGCAATCTTCAAGGCTGGGGCCTTGTTTCCAAGGTCTAATGGGAATTCTCTGGGAAAGTCTCGAGGAAGGGCGGTGGGAAACTTCTCGAGATAATGCCGACTCCACAGGCTCAGGGCACTGTCCCCCGAAATCTGCCCTCACTGCACATACCAGCTGCAGGTTTGAGGGTGCATGGGGCACCCACACTTCTGACCAACTAGCTACAAATCCAGGGGGTCCCCTGACCCGCTCAGGCTCAATAATTTAGGAGAATGACTCAGAACTCACTTCCTACAGCTTCATATAAAAGCTACCAGTCAGGACTGGCCAAATGCACAGACACATGGGGCAGGGTCAGTGAGGGTCCTCTCCTGATGGAATCAGGATACATCACTGTCCTGGCACGTCCGCGTGGTCACCAACCAGAACGTCCCTTCCCGGGAAGCCAAGACAAATGCCAGACCAATTCTTTATGATGGAGAACAGGGTGGTGGGTTGAATCATATTTCCAGCCCATTTCTGTACGAGCCCATCCTGTTTATCCAGCACCAGCCATGGCGCCTCCTCTGGGCTGGGGACTGAGACCCAGGAGCAGGAGACACCAGGTTAAGAATATTGGTGAGCAGAGGTTGTCTGACCTGGGCTTTTTCGACTTCTCCCTCTTCTGAGGACAGAATTTGTATTGCTCTTGGGGAAACACCCCTCTGTCCTTCTCAGCCCAGGGGTGCCCTGCGTTGGCTCCAGGGGTAAGCAGGTACCCCAGGCCAATCAGAGCAGCAGATACACTGGCCACCTGGATTAGCTGCAAGCTGGTCCACTCGGATGCCGTCCTTACACTGTCACTGAAATCATTGCAGAGGCGTTCTATTTATGCTGAATTTCACGTCGTACTAGCATAAGCTGAGAAATTCTGGGAGATACCCTATGGAAAACATGTGCCTGCCCCGAAGCCACGTGATAAAAGCAAAGATGAAAGATAAAGAGTCAAAGAGGCCAAGTCCCGATGGGATAATTTAAGCCCGTGGCTCCGGCCAGGCCCGAAGTCTGTCCGCTCCCCTCTGGACATGGCAATCCCTCCTGCTTCCAAAAGATTTATTTTTTCATTTTCTTTAAAGTCCAGTGATTCTACTTGAACTCGGTGTTGGTCATTACAGCTCACTCTTCTTGGGATACAGGCCGGTCTCTCAAGAAATAGATTCAAATCCTTTTTCTTTAGCTTTAGGAAAATTTTCTTGAATTAGAGTTTTTAGTATTTGTTCACTTGCAACTGTTCTTCCTTCAGGGATTCCTTTTATCTGTATGTTGGTTCTTTTTTCCCTGTCAACAAGTTTTTTTTTTCACTTTCTCTCTTAATGTTTGTCTCCCATTATCTCTCCCCCCTTACTCCTCTCTGCCTCCTAAAGCTTTTGAAGCAAATGCTTCATCAACTATCTCCTTCTCCCCCACTACCTTCAAACAACTCTCCCAGCCCTCCTGTTAAAGACCAGCTTTAACCCAAACCTGACTTTCTCTCTCAAATGGAGGCTTTTGGTTTTCACCCTTTGTTGCCCTCACAATTCAGGAGCACCAGGCCAAGAGGAAGGGTCAGGGCCCTCCTTGTGTCCCTGGTCCTTAAGGTGCCACTTTCCTTCTTCTGACTTCAAAAGTAGGCCTTGCTTGAATCTCCTGCCTCATGTCTACACCACCTGTCCAATACCCTCCATGCCCTCTTCTGGAAACACCCCCATACCTCCTTCATTCCACGGAAACTCTTTGCTTACTCTCTTGTTTTTTTTTTTTGTTTTGTTTTGTTTTTCACTCTCTCACCTAGAACCTTAGCACCCACCAACATTCAAACCCTGGCTTTAGTCCCCATCGGATGCATCAGCTAGGACCAGGGCCTTAATCTGCTTGTGCCTCGGTTTCCTCATCTGCAAAATAGGATTAACGATGGTCCCATCTCATACAGTTGTTGTCATGACAACAGGAGAGAAAGCATGTCAAGTATTAAGAACAGTGCTTGGCCCATAAGCGTTGGCTCGTCCTAGAATTACTATCATTGCTGCTCTTATCTGGCTTGCTGGAGGAACATATGTGGGCTCTGGGCTGAAATGCTGGCATGTTAAAGAAAAAAAAAAAAACCAACACAGGGATTTCATTTTGATGTTCCAGAAGGTACCATCCCAGAGGCATGAGTTTATGAGCCATTCAAAAGAAATGATGATAACACGTACCCTCACGTAGGAGGGCATATTTATTTATTTTATAAGTAGGCTTTACTGATTCCCATCTCTGACCAAACCAGCTCACTATCAGCCTGAGCTAAAAAGTAATCATTCATAACAATAGGGGAGGGGAGCAGGAGGGTTTCTGACATCAAGCTCAGTGATCACCAATGTGTGAGGTTGTTTCGCTCCCACGGGTGCCCCGATGCCACTCCAAGGGCATATTTCTATGGCCACCAACTGCTCCGCCCACCTCTTCACGCCACCCTCACCCCCACTGCCATCCCATGCTCACATGGCTCTGGAACCTTCTCTGTTCCTTCCCATCGGTACATTTCACCTGTGGATTTCACATCTGCACACAAACTGTTTTCTGAAAACTCTTGGCCTCCCCTCGAGTGATTTGTCATCGGCAAGTAGAGTGATGGGAAGGGCCTCTTCATTAACCACAATGATTCATAGGGCTCCATGCAAGAGCCCGTAAAAAGGAATCTTTATTTTCCCTAAATAACATAAAACTGCCATTAGTCATCTCACCCAATACCTGTCCTGAGTGACCCTCGTGCTCATTTTACCTTCTACAAATTAATGTAAATCACTAGATTCGGGGTGCGCCTTTGGGATGGGAGGTCAGAAGAGTTCCCCAGAAGACCTCTGCCTTCCTTTCAACTAAACATCCTGCACTATGCTTTCAACCCATTTCTATTTCTTACTTCATATACCTGGGCAAGGGGTCTTCCAAACTCAAGAGTCCGTTCTTTGTGAACCAACAGAGCAGAACTCTAAATAGTGTTCCTCTCCTCCTCCCTTCACCAAACCTTGAATTTACTGGCTGGGCTGAATACTTTGGCCAACATATGGAAGACAGCATCCTTGTCTAGGAAAACAGCTCCATAATGGGCTGGCCCATCAGAAAACAGACCGAAATTACATGCTGAAGCACAGTGGAAATTTTCCCCTGCATGTTTTATGTAAACAAGTTCATTTGTTCATTCAATGAATCCACAGTTCTTCAAAGGCCCTGTTTATATTAAAAGAAAGAAGCAGAAAGATTTGGATTGGCTGGCAGCCAGCTCTACACCTACAGAGTTGTCAAGCTGTTAGAGCAACACTCAGGAACTCAGATGTTTATGTTGAGATGTGCTCTTAAGCCAAAAGTAAAATATTGTTTTTGGATGCAGCAGCCAGATGTGTGAGCAATGGAATCACATCTTCAGAGACAAAATGACCAGTGTTTTGCAAAAGGGCAGAGCTGAGCTAGGAATGGGCCTCAGACCATGGGCAGCCCCGAGGACCCACACTTTGTATGTCTTACAGAGAAGCACACAGAAGCTTTTGCATTAGGTCATTTTGAAGTAACAAGAGAAAGTGCCCAATGTCAAGACATTAAAATAGGACAGTCTCTGGTCTATTTCTTTGGATTCTAGAGAAAAAAAAATCTACCCATTAAAGGCCTAGAAGTTGGGTCCTTTCCCAATCAGATGTCTTGTATTTACTGTTTATGAAGCATGTAGTAATCAACAAGTGGCTTCAAGAGAGGGTTTGTGAGAAAGAAAGTCTTGTACCAGTCAGGATTCTTTGGTTGCATGTGACAGAGGTTCCAACTCAGGCTGGATTCCCTAAACCAGGGATTTTATTGGGTCACAAATTTGAAGCAAGGTGCCCATTTTTGCTTTAGGCATGGCTGGATCCAGGGACTCAGGGGATGTCACCATATGGCTCTCTTTCTCCATCTCTCCTCCACCTGGGTTAGGTGCATTCTAGGCAGACCTTGTACGCCTGGAGTAAGGTGGCCACCGTCTGCTCCAGCTCAACACCATCACTTCTCAGCAACAGCAAGGGAAAGAGAACACTTTTGCAGTAACTCCTGCTAATAGCCGAGAATTGGCTTTTATCAACGTTCATGGGGTCACATGACCATATCTTAGCCAATCACTGCAGCCACGGGATACAGCTTTCTGAGTGGCACAGCCCTGGACTCTGCCAAGCTATAGGAACAGTGGGTGTGTGTGGGGGGGTGTCTCCAAAAGAAATAGGATTAATTACAAGGAGAAAGGGAAGTGGGTTTGGGGGCAGGGAAAATCTGATCTGAAAAACATAACATAGCAAAAAATATTTTTTTAAAAGAAGGAAATGGATGTGTTTGGTTTGACAAATTAAGATGAATCCTGGAATCTTAAAATTGAAAGCACCACCCCAGATCTAGACCAAGTTTCCAAACATATTTTTTAAGGCAACGAATGCTTTTTGTCCAAAAAACCCAAAGTCTATGGAAACGTCCGCCATGGAAATATCAGCACTGAGCTATTTGGTTTAAGGAGGAAAGGGAAGGGAGGGGGGAGAGTTTCCCTGCCCTGCCTTCTTAGTTTTCCCAACACCAGTGCTTCTCCCCGAGCTCCTCCTCGGAAATTGAGGGAAGACATCCAAAAACTGCTGGGGGCCCCCAGATGACTCCAGGGATTATGTAGAAACTGCCATAGAATAACATGGCTTCCGCACCAAGAAGAGGCTCTTTCTGGCTCCATTCTCCTTCACTTTTATTGATTTTGTCAAGGGGAAAGTCAAAGTTGAGTGTTAATATGTTTTAATCAATCTTATAGCTCTTGCTAATTCTCATTTGAAAGATAAGAGATCAGAGCCTTGGGCTCAGAGCGCTCCATAGTTCACAGTATTAGGCTCGAATTTAACATAAATATTTTTGTTTTAATTGCTCTGATTTTCAGTATTTTATTCTGTGTGGGAACAAGATACTGGTGTTCCACTTTATTGTGGCGACGTGTGTGTATGCCTCTTTTTTTCCCTCTGTTTTGAGTTAAAATTATTTTTTATTGTGGTTCAAAATATGCATATGTTAAATTTGCCATTTGAACGTTTGAAGGTATGCATGACATTAAGTGCCTTCGTTTTCAACTTTTAAAACTAAGACTTTGGAATATGTCATGGGGACAAAAGGCACAGCACAGGGACTATAGTAGGTGGTATTGTGATGACATTGTCCAGTGACAGATGGGAGCTACTGTTGCAGTGAGCATAGCATAGCCTTGTAGACTCCTGGAATCTTTAGGTTGTATACCTGAAACTAACGTAACCTCCTGGGTCAACTATCCTTCAACTAACCCCGAAACTTTGTACTCATTGAACTGTGATTGTGCATTCTCCTCTACTCCTAGGCCCTGACAACTCTATATTTCTTTTAAATACATGTATATGAGTAAACTACATAAATGCATGCAATAAAAATACTTAAGAAGTCATAGTACAGATGGTGCACAGGAAAAGGATAAAATTGCAAGAGATGTTTGGAAAACACCTCCCCTAAGATGCCAAACCCTGCCTACAATATCTCTGAAAACTCTATTTTAGCGTTGGGGAGGATAGAACTGCCATCTTTGTAAGGCGGCCTGTTTCAGGAAAGACAGTGATAACTGTTAGAAAATTCTTCCTTGCTTTGAACCTCTCATCTTGGCTTGTGGACTGGGGCCAACAAACGGTGTCCTTCTACACTGTAACACTTGAGAGATTCCAGCGCAGGTTTCAGAGTCCAGTGAATGGACTCCCTTCCTGGCTAAGTACCCCAGCCTTTGCTCCCAGATCTAGGACCAACGTTGCAAGAGAACACGCGAGTAAGGTGGTTTCCTGCCTAGCACCCACCTCCATGCCTCCAGTCCCTCCTGCCTGGTTTCCTTTGAGGCTCCGCCTCTCCTTCACTGTCACTCACGCTGATTGGCGAGGGTGACTCCACCCCCTAACTTGGGGGCGTGGCCATATTGCCCACGGCCGACCCCTCCCAGGAGCCCACGGCCTCAGTGATTGGTTCAGGAATGAGCACATGATCCTGCTTGGCAGTAGAAACAACCCAGGTGCCTCACCTACTTCCCAGTCATAGGGGGGGCCCTGGCAGCGCAGTATCCTCCTTTAATCAGGGACTTCGGCTTCCCCCCCCCCCCAATAAGGCAACTATGGCTGTGTCCAAAGATCAGGGCTCTGCTCATGATTTCTAGCAGCAATTGCCACTAGGCTTGACCCATGTGCCGGGCTGGTACTACGAACTCATTCAATCTTCAGAGCAACCCTGGCAGATACACCCAGCATGGTCTTTACTTCCAAATGAGGAAGTTGAGGCACAGAGGGCTGGAGTCACAGGCCCAGGGCCTTGAACCGGGGCAGCCTGGCTCTGAAGCACTCCCATGGCACTCTCTGGGTTCCAAGAGCTGTTCCAGTGAGCCAGCAGAACAGGAACGACCGTCTCCCCTGTCCTGGGAACCTGTGCCCACAGATGGTTGCTTACAAGTTCTTTCAAATCGATTGCCTTTGACCTTGAACCTTTTTGGGGAAGTGTCTGAAGGACTTGGAGCCCATCTCTCCAGTATCTCTGTTCTCCTCACTCTTGTCTCCTCATTGTCTGCCCCCCACGGCTGGTGTTCGCTGACTGTTCCCTCTGGCTGCAGTGTTCTTCCCCGGATCTCAGGTGAATGTCACCTCCTCAGTGAGGCCGTCAGTGACCAGCACCAGTAAAATAGCCACCCCCCTCTCCCACCCAGTTCAGTCACTGTCATCTTCTTTCTCAGCACACACCATAATCAGAAGCCATTACCTAGCTGCAGCTCCCCTTTCGTCCATTCTCCGTGGTGTCCTTCAGTGCCCACAACACCTGTGCATGACCACAGGTATGTATTTATTGAGTGAATAAATGGATGAATGAGTGAACAAATAAAGTGAAGGTTCTACCTCTTTCAAGTCGTTGTGTGACTTCAAGCAAGACATTGCACCTTGCTGAGCCTCACCTTCCCCATCTGCAAAATGGTGCTAATTATATAAAGCTTTCTCCACAGGAGAGATTAGATTATTTTTTATTAAAGCTTGAATAAAGGGAAGCTCTTGTGACACCATTATTATTGTCACGCAGAGGCGATTTAAGCCAATTACATTAGACTTTCACACCAGTTCTGCCAGGAAGCCCTCCAGTGTGTGCTCACACGTGAGCAAGTGTGTTTTACCCGAGGTCACGCAGCAGAGATTCTCAGGGTCGGCTCCTGGGCTTGGACTGTATCATACTGAAGCTGGAACGCCATTTACTCAGAGGTGTTGATAGAGTACCTATTATGTGCCAGACACTGACAGAGACACCAAGGGGATAGTTGTGGACAAGCCAGACCTCTCTCTGACCACGGGGAGTGGGGCTGGTGGAAAAACAGGTGCCGGACAAGTGAGATAGATGTTTCACAAGGAAACACTTGTAAGCCTTGCCCAGGCTGGCCAGGGAGGGGATTTCTGGAGGACCTCCATGGGGAGGCGACATTTGGCAGAGTCCCGAAGAATAGGCAGGACAGGGTAGGGGAAAGCTCATTAGACATGGAACAGCATATGCTAAGCCCTAGAATCGCAGTGACAGAAGGGTCTGTGTGAAGAAATGAGAGATGGAGAGGGTTTAAACGGGAGAGACAAGATCATATTTCTGACACCCATACCCCACTCTGTTCGCTAAGGAGGACTTGGGTTGAAGAGGGTAGAGGGGCAGCTCAGAGAACCTGAGAAGGTCCCTGGGTTGGTCCGGGTGCAAAATGGTGGTGCATGGACAGCATGTTAGTAGAAATTTTTTAAAATAACAGCTTTATTAAGATATAATTCACATACCATCATGCTAACTCTTTTAAGGTAGACAATTGAGGTGTTCCTCCTCGCTCACAGAGCTGGGCAACCATCCCCACGACCTATTTCAGAACATCTTCATCACCCCAGAAGAAACCCCATACCCCTTAGCAGTCACTCCCCACCCCCACTCCCAGCCTTAGGCAACCACTAGTCTTCCTTCTGTCTATACGGACTGGCCTCTTCAGGGCATGGCAGACAAATGGAATCACTCCATATGCGGTCTTTTGCATCTGGCTTCATTCCCTTACCATCCTGCTTGCAAGGTGCATCCATTCATCAGCCTACAGGCTTTCGGGTTGCTTCCACTCTGGGCTGCTATGAATAATGTTGCTGTGAGCATCCATGTGCACCTAGGCCCCAGATCTCTTGGGGATGCTCCCAGCTGTGGAATTGCTCGATCCTGGTAATGCTCACTGTGTTGAACTTTTTGAGGAACCACAAGACTGTTTCCCAAAGTGGCCGCCCATCTTTACGTTCCCACCTGGAACGTCTGGGGATTCCAATTTCTCCACCTTCTCACCAACACTTGCTATTGACTTTTTGAAGTTGGCCATCCTCCTGGGGGTGAAGTAATATCTCATTGTGGCTTGGATTTGCATTTCCCCAGCAACGAATGGTGGTGAACATCTTTTCATGTGCTTATCGGTCCCTTGGCTTCTTTGGAGAAATGTCTATTCTTGTCTCCCTTCCACGGCTGCTGATTTTCACAGCTGCCATGGCCATGAGGTTGTTGGTTTTCAAGGCTCCCACAGAGCAGGGGAGAGGGGAGATGGGGTTAGGACAACATAACATTGCATGAAGCTTGCTCTTCTTCCCGAGAGTCAGCCATTTTCTGTGAATCGACCCTCCTCTCGTTGTGAGCATTCAGTTACTCTCCAGAGTTCTAGGGAGGTTGGTTTTGACAGTTTGGCCATGTTCTCACTGCTTTATGGGGAAGTGGATTTTTGGAGGCTCTCACCATTCTCTCAACATTCCAGAATGGCTTCTCATTGAAGTATCGATAGAATCTTAAGGGCTCACTAGGTGTCAGGCACTTAAGTATGGCATCTGGGTAATGGCCCCAAAACCCTAGGATGGAGGGATTATTCCCTTCNAATGGCTTCTCATTGAAGTATCGATAGAATCTTAAGGGCTCACTAGGTGTCAGGCACTTAAGTATGGCATCTGGGTAATGGCCCCAAAACCCTAGGATGGGGGGATTATTCCCTTCATTTTATTTTATTTTTTTTAAAGATTTTATTTATTTATTTGACAGAGAGAGAGAGAGAGAGAGAGAGAGAGAGAGATCACAAGCAGGCAGAGGCAGGCAGAGAGAGAGGGGGGAAGCAGGCTCCCTGCTGAGCAGAGAGCCCGATGCGGGCCTTGATCCCAGGACCCTGAGATCATGACTTGAGCTGAAGGCAGAGGCTTTAACCCACTGAGCCACCCAGGTGCCCTATTCCCTCCGTTTTAGAGGTGGGGAAACTAAAGCGTTGGGTGATAAAAGGGTTATGCGACTTGTTAATCTCACGCAGCTGGTAGGTAGGCAGGAGTGGGGGCAGGAGCAGACGCCCATCTCTGCGTGCCTCCTGAGTCAGCAGGGGCCCAGCCACTAAGGCCAGCTCTTCCCCAGGGGAACATGTGCAGCTGGGAAGGATAGAGCTGGACACTCTCCCGGGAGGATCCCTCATTCTGCTGGCTGCGCCTCGGGCTCCTTCCCCACCCGGCCCCCACCACTCGGTCGCTGTCAGTCAACGGGCCCCTCCTGCCTCTGCCACAGACCCACGACCGCCCAGGGCTGGGTCTGATGAAATGCTGGGAGAGTCTTGGTCTGAGCCAGAAACCGTGAAGCTTTGGAGTCTCATCAATCTTTAATTTTTAAAGAGATTTTTTCTGGGGCCATTGAGCTACTTGGGTGCCCCCCTCCAATTTCATCTCTCGCCCCTGTCTCACCGGCTCACACTGGCCACCTTGCTGTCTGCAGAATGCTCCAAGCACTGGATAGGTGGATGGATGGGTGGGTAGACAGATGGGCAAAGAGATGG
The DNA here is from genome assembly GCA_002007465.1 of Ailurus styani. Lineage (NCBI taxonomy): Eukaryota > Metazoa > Chordata > Mammalia > Carnivora > Ailuridae > Ailurus > Ailurus styani. The sequence goes on from LNAC01000191.1 coordinate 1,130,951, forward strand.
ATGGATGGATGGATAGAAGGTTGGATAGACAGACAGAAGGATATATGGATGGATATATGGATATCTGGATAGATAGACAGATGGATAGATGGTCCCACGGTATGCTATTATGGGTCATGTTAATGAGTCGGTCAGACTCTTCCCTCAGAGCAGGCTTTGTAGGGAGAGCAGGAAGACACTGGGCAGAACTACAGCATCAGAGCAGGAAGGACATCCGGCGACCACAGCACTGTCACCAGCTGGGATTCCCTCAGGAGCAGAGGCAGGTGAGCCCAGGGAAAATCCTGCCCCAGAAACATGTCCCTTGGAGTGGCTTCAGGAAAAGTGACATGGACACCCCCAGATTCCCACAGAACGAAAACACCCAGGGATTGGTCACTCTGCAGTTGCCAACAGGCTGCTGACTTTCAGGGGCCTCCGTTTCTCCAAGCGGGCTTCATAACAATTGCTGGTCCTGCACCTAGACTAGGTGTAGGGCCCCGTGTGAGGATGGGTGGTGTGGTCTCTGTGGCCAGGCTGCTGTGCTTCCAGTCCCTGGCTCTGCCCCTGACTTTCAGGGCTGGAGGCAAATACTTCACCACTCTGCCCTTCAGAGAGTGAGGTACTCACTGCCCGGAGCTCTGGGGAGGATTCCAGAAGTGAATGATGGAAAACTCAGCCCAGGCCTTGCATGGTGTGTGCTCAGCTTTCATTCTCAGTGTTTGGAGTGAGGACTGGCACGCAGTAAGCCCTCAGTGAGGGTTTTGAGAATGAATTCATCAAATGGATGCTCACAAATTGAGTATTATCATTATTTCCATTTTCCAAATGGGAAACTTGGGGCCCGGGCAAAGCAAGGAGCTTGTCTTTCCAGTGGGAAGCAGGGGCCCGGCTCACTCACAGTGACGATCTCATGCTCCACATCCAATTCAATCTGGGCCAGAAACAAGGATTTCCAAATTCAGGGCCTGGGGGCTTCTTTTAAATTCCCCTAAAAATACCCTTCCTTTTGGAACCCCCAAGGCCTCCCTGGAGGTAGAAGATAGACTTCGTGCAGATGGCTCAAGGGTGGAAGGATTCTCAGAATAGCTCCCTGCCCTGCCCACCCCAGACCCTCCAGTGCCTCACCATCTGGTCCCAACCAGGAACCAGCACCGTCCCCAGCTGCGCTCTTCCCTCTGTCTGGAGAGATTTATGGCTCCCAGGCCTCCACTGTCTGGCCTCACAGACGTGGTTTTGCTGCGGCCCCTGGGCCCCGTTCCTCCCTCCTTCTGCCTCGTGGCTCCCAGAAGGCCATTTAACCAGTGTCCATGTTAATGGCCTCTCAGCTTCAGTGGCCAATTCTCTAATTTCTCATAAAACTGCCTGGAATTCAGCCCTGACAACAGTGCTGGGGAAAGGGGTGCCAGTCATGGGAAAACACTTGGGAGCCAGAGCCCACGTCGGCTGCCCCACCTCCCAAGCCCTCCGGTGACCCCCTCTGTCACCTGCTGCAGCAGCCTCCGAGCACACACAGGTGTCGTGATCCAGATCACTCCCACCTCAGGGCCTTTCCCCCTGCTGCTTCCTTGGTCCTTCAGGGCTCAGCTCAAATGCCACCTGTCTTAGTCCATTTGGGCTTGCTACAACAAACCAGCTTGGACTGAGGGACTTATAAACAACAGAAATGTGTTTCTCACAGTTCTGGAGGCTAGGAAGTCCAAGATCAATGCTTCCACCCACTTTCTGGTTTGTAGGCCTTCTTTACCTTGTGTCCTCACCTGTTGGAGGGGGTGAGGGAGCTCTATGGAGGTCTCTGTATAGGGCACTAATTGCTTTTGTGAGGGTCCCACCCTCACGACCTAAGCATCTCTCTCCCAAAGGCCCCACCTCCTAACACCATCACTTTGGGGGAATAGGTTACAACAGATGGATTCGGAGAAGAGAAACATTCAGTTCATAGCACCGCCCTGCTGGGAGTCCTTTGCTACGCACCCTCCAGGGCACAGCCACCAGCCACGTGACCACAGCATCTCACTCCATCATCTGCAGAGCACGTCTTGCTGCTTGACTGGCAGGTCTGGTCAGTGCAGCTCACTATTGGAGCCCCCACCCCTCAAACCCCCTGCATGGCACACAGCATGCCCCTGTGCCCGTTTGAAGGGTGAACGAACTGATTCGTTCCCTTAGAATTCGTTTGTTAAGAATAGGCTCACCCAAGACAATATTTTAACAAAGGAACAATAACAATAATCACAACCCATACCCACAGAATGATCCCAGAGTGCCAGGTTTTGCACGTATCATTCATTTAAGCCTCCAGTGATGCGATACTCTTACATATTATTCTGTTCGGGTCACCTCTGACTCCTGCCCTTGGTGCTTTGAATTCCTATGGGAGGAACCAAGCGGTGCATTCATGTTGGGCGTGAGAATCACCCCATTAGTTGGCTCCCTTAAGCCCTGCTTGGGGCGTGAGGTGCCATGGAAAAGGTTTCTCCTGCAGGAGCCCCAAACCGGCACACCTGCTTCTTTCACCCCCAGCTCTCGGTGTGCCTTCCCCGCTGGCGTGGGGACTGAGACCCGCTCTGGGGACACCTCTGCCTCTGAAGGCTCAGCATTCTTTAAAGCACAGGACACTTACTATGGGGCTGGCCTAGCGCCAAGTGCTTTAGATGTGTTAACTCCTTCCTTCACAAAAACCCTACAGAGTAGGTGCTAGCATCCTTGTTTCTTTAGACGAGGACGCTGAGGCACAGAGCGGTTGAATATCTTGTCCAAGGTGACAGAGCCAGACAGTCTGGCTTCCGGGTCTGTGCTCTGAACCAGCGCTCCAGCTATCCCTTCTGTGGGGCTGACGCTCCCTGGAGACGGGAGGCAGAGAATGCGACAGGACTGGACAGAGCAACAGGCTACAGTGTGTCCGTGAAGCCATCCTCAATTGGCTGCAGCTAAACATATATGCTGACCGTTGTCTTCCTTTAGCTGAATCTAGAACCCCAAACAGTGACACCAGGACTGGGGTTCTTTCATCATCCCATTCTGTTTACTCTTGTGTCGGCTGCAGTCTCAGACTCCACGTGGTGGAGTCAACCGTTCCCAAACCATGGTCAGTTCCATCTTGAAACCCAGCAGGAAGGAGAGAGGCTAGAGTTGAACCCCTCCAGTGAAAAGATTGGAATTCCCTCTCGTTGAATCTGATTGGATAGCCCTGACTCATGTGCCCCCCTGTGAACCAATCATGACCACCAAGAGAGCGATGCGCATTCTCTGATTGGCTAGTCACGGTATTCTGTCAACAGCCAGGGTCAGCTCCGTCCAAGGCAGATAGAGGAGCGTGGTCTCTGGGCGGACGCTCATGCCCTGATCCGGAGGAGGGAAGAAATGGGGAGGGGGTGCATCAGGTCTTCACTGCAGTACCATGTCCAACACGATATTCACACTAATGGAACAGGAATATCCTCGCTGCTGTGTGTTCAGGCATGGCAAATGCTGTATTGTTTGAATTTTCTAGAGTTCTGGAGACATAGACTTTTATTTTTCTCTATTCTTCATAGCTGTCTCTTGAATGAATTCTAAAAGAGGCGTTTGTGGTTCTCCTCGTAGATGTGTGACTGGTGGGTATTTCAGGTGCCGGGCCAGGGGGCCAGGGGTAGAGAAATTCTACGGGAATTCTGGGGTCGAAATTCTGTGACTCCATTGGACTGGGGAAGAGGGGGATCTGGGTACCTGTAGGAACAGGAATAATGCTAGCTGACACTGATTGACGTCTTCACCTGTGCCAGGCCCTGTTCTAAGCTCTCTGCCTACATCCTCTCATTTAAATGTTCCAACAGCTCTCTGCCTCATTAGCCCTGTTTTAGGGACAATCAAACCAGGGACAGGAACTTGTGCACCCGCCACCTCCCGCTAGGGCCTGCTAATCACTAACATAGTCACCTCCTCTGGACATGCCTCCTGCTGGACAACACTCCAGTTTCCCCCCATATTCCTGAGGCCACCCCAGGGGTGAGTAATGAGGGTTCTGGGCCGAACATGGGATCATTTCCCTTTGGTTGTGATTGGTGGACATCCGTCCACATCTGACCAATGAGGTGCAAGGGCTCTGATCTGTGGTATTCTGGGAAAATCTTCTCTCTCTGAAAAGATGCAGCTCATGAGGAATGCTGTCTCTCTCCCCCGTGCTCCTGCCTGCCTGCCTACCTGGATACTTCTCTCCACATCTGCTGCTGCCACCCTGATTCAAACCATCATCTTTGTCTAGAATATTCTGATGCTTTCCTCTCTGGTCTCGCTTGCTCCCATCCTCCTTGCCCGCAAGCACCATTCAGTTCTTCTGACTTTCTGCCCAGACATTCTGGGAGCTTCAACAGAGGGGCCCAGTCCCCCAGGTCAGCCCCATCCTGGGTGGGTCATAGCCAGCCTCTGCCCAGCAGGCCATGAGGGCACAGCTCTGTCCTCCTGCTGTCCTCCCCGCTCTTCCCCTTCCAGCACTTTCCAAGCCCATGTCCCCAGTGCAAAGCTGTCCCAGGATTCCCACCATGCAGCCTCTCCCTGCTGCCCTGGGTTCAGTCTCCAGATCTTTCCAGATCCTTCCTGCCCATTCACCCTCTCTCCAATCAAAGCCTACCCATCGTGTGTCCCCCTCCCTCTGGCCCTGCTCCCTGCCGAGGGACACGTGGCTCACAGTGCCACAGGAGCCAATGGATAACAGGGAGACATTCCCAGTTACTTATTTGTGCTTCACCAGAGCCCTCCCTAGAGCTGTGGAGGTGACAAATGGGGGCTTTGAGACATCATGACAGGGCCGGGATAAGCTGTTCCGGGGACAGGAACACCGCAGGCCAACCAGCTGGAGGAGGGCAGCCCTGCGGGGGCCACACAGACTTGCCACTCTCTTTCCTGGCTTTTGGTTCAAACGGCTCTTTGGAAAAGAACACGCAAACGGCCCTGGCCTGTGGGACGTGTTTCCATGGTGTGTGGCCAACCTTCAAGGACAATGGAGCCTCAGGCTGCTGGGGAACAGCCCGTCAGAGACCAAGGAGGCCTGGGCGTGGGTAGCAGAGCTGCCCCTCCATCCATCACACCACCTGCTGGCAGGGAGCTGGCGGGGGCAATGTTGCGGGGTTGGGGGGGGCAGGGAGGGGCTGCCATGTCTGTGTCCCAGCAGGACCAAGCCACACTTGGATCCTGTTTGCAGAGACTCGGCTACAGAATAGGGGCCGGGAGCACTCTGTCACCTTACCCCCAGCCCCTCTTCTGTTTCACCTGGTCCGACTTGCCGGAGGCANGGAGGCAGCTCAGAAGTTCTGACTCTGCCTAATGGTGGAGGCCCGGAATGTCTGGCCCTGTCGGCCCCTGCCTGATGGGCATATAAGGAAATCTCGCCTCCCTCCTCCAAACGGACCGATGAGAGGGATCCCAGGGCCCACCAGGGACTAGAGAGTCAATGTGATGTGTAGTATTAATTGAACACTTACTATGGGCCGGGCCCAGTGTTCACGTGACATGCCCCTTCATGGATTCCTACAACAGCCCTGCGAGGGGCACCATATGCACCCCCCTCCCACTGTAGAGAGGAAGGAGGCAAAGAGGTGAAGGGGCTCACCCGGGGTC